>CM026391.1:80493938-80598902 GCA_014843695.1 Archivesica marissinica
TACGGGGTTGCTATAATATACAGGGTTTGCTATAATATACGGGGTTGCTATAATATACAGGGTTGCTATAATATACAGGGTTGCTATAATATACAGGGTTGCTATAATATACAGGGTTGCTATGATATATAGGGTTTGCTATGATATACAGTGTTGTTATGATATATAGGGTTGTTATGATATGCGGGGTTGCTATAATATACATGGTTGCTATTATATGCAGGTTTGCTATAATATACGGGGTTGCTATAATATACAGGGTTGCTATAATATATATGGTTGCTATGATATACAGGGTTGCTATAATATACATGGTTGTTATGATATACGGGGTTGCTATAATATTCAGGGTTGCTATAATATACAGGGTTTGCTATAATATACAGGGTTTGCTATGATCTACAGGGTTGCTATGATATGTAGGGTTGATATGATATACAGGGTTGCTATAATATACAGGGTTGCTATAATATACAGGGTTGCTATAAAATACGGGGATGCTATGATATACAGGGTTGCTATAATATTAAGGGTTGCTACAATATACAGGGTTGCTATAATATACAGGGTTGCTATAAAATACGGGGTTGCTATAATATACAGTGTTGCTATGATATACAGGGCTGCTATAATATACAGGGATGTTATGATATGCGGCGTTGCTATAATATACATGGTTGCTATAACATGCAGGGTTTCTATAACATACGGGGTTGCTATAATATACAGGGTTGCTATAATATATATGGTTGCTATGATATACAGGATTGCTATACTATACCTAGTTGTTATGATATACGGGGTTTCCAAAATATACAGGGTTGCTATAATATACAGGGTTTGCTATACTATACAGGATTGCTATAATATACAGGGTTTGCTATGATATACAGGGTTGCTATGATATATAGGGTTGCTATGATATACAGGGCTGCTATCATATACGGGGTTGCTATAAAATACGGGGTTGCTATAATATACAGGGTTGCTATAACATACAGGGTTGCTATACTATACAACGTTGCTATAATATACAGGGTTGCTATAATATACAGGGTTGCTATAACATACGGGGTTGCTATAATATACAGGGTTGCTACAATATACAGGGTTGCTATAATATACGGGGTTGCTATAATATAAAGTGTTGTTATAATATACAGGGTTGCTATAATATACAGGGTTGCTATAATATACAGGGTTGCTGTAATATGCAGGGTTGCTATAACATACGGGGTTGCTATAATATACAGGGTTGCTGTAATATGCAGGGTTGCTATAACATACGGGGTTGCTATAATATAAAGTGTTGTTATAATATACAGGGTTGCTATAATATACAGGGTTGCTACAATATACAGGGTTGCTATAGCATACAGAGTGGCTATAATATTCAGGGTTGCTATACTATACAGGTTTGATATCATATGCAGGGTTGCTATACAATACAGGGTTTGCTATGATATATAGGGTTGCTCTGATATAAAGGGTTGCTATGATATACGGGGTTGCTATATTAAACAGGGTTGCTATAATGTACAAAGTTATAATATACAGGGTTGCTATAATATACAGGGTTGCTATAATATAAAGGGTTGTTATGATATACGGGGTTGCTATAATATACAGGGTTGCTATAACATACAGGGTTGCTATGATATACAGGGTTGCTATTATATACGGGGTTTCCATAATATATAGGGTTGCTATAATATACAGTGTTGCTATAATATATATGGTTGCTATGATATACAGGGTTGCTATACTATACATAGTTGTTATAATATAGGGGGTTGCTAAAATATACAGGGTTGCTATAATATACAGGATTGCTATAATATACAGGATTGCTATAATATACAGGGTTTGCTATGATATACAGGATTGCTATAATATACAGGGTTTGCTATGATATAGAGGGTTGCTATGATATATAGGGTTGCTATGATATATAGGGTTGCTATGATATATAGGGTTACTATGATATATAGGGTTGCTATTATATACAGGGTTGCTATTATTTACAGGATTGCTATAATATACAGGGTTGCTATGATATGCAGGGTTGCTATGATATACAGAGTTGCTATGATATACTGGGTTGCTATACCATACATAGTTGTTATGATATACGGGGTTGCTAAACTATACAGGGTTGCTATGATATACAGGGTTTGCTATAATATACAGGGTTTGCTATGATATACAGGGTTGCTAATTATATATAGGGTTGCTATGATATACAGGGTTGCTATACTATACAAATTTAATATAATATATAGGGTTGCTATAGTATACAGGATTGCTATAATTTAGAGAATTGCTATAATATACAGGGTTGCTATGATATGCAAGGTTGGTATGATATACAGTGTTGCTGTGATATACAGGGTTGCTATAATATATGGTTGCTATAATATACAGGATTGCTATAATATACAGGGTTGCTATAATATACAGGGTTTGATATGATATACAGGGTTGCTATGATATATAGAGTTGCTGTGATATACAGGGTTGCTATAATATACAGGGTTGCTATTATATACAGGGTTGCTATTAAATATGGGGTTGCTAAAATATACACGGTTGCTATGATATACAGGGTTGCTATAATATACAGGGCTGTTATAATATACAGGGATGTTATGATATGCGGGTTTGCTATAATATACATGGTTGCTATAATATGCAGGGTTGTTATAACATACGGGGTTGCTATAATATACAGGGTTGCTACAATATACAGGGTTGCTATAATATACAGGGTTGCTATAACATACAGGGTTGCTATAATATTCAGGGTTGCTATAATATACAGGGTTGCAATAATATACAGGGTTGCTATAGCATACGGGGTTGCTATAATATACAGGGTTGCTATGATATACAGGGCTGCTATAATATACAGGGATGGTATAATATACAGGGTTGCTGTAATATACAGGGTTTCTATAAAATACAGGATTGCTATAATATACAGGGTTGCTATGATATACGGGGTTGCTATAATATACAAAGTTATAATATACAGGGTTGCAATAATATACAGGGTTGCTATAATATAAAGGGTTGCTATTATATACAGGGTTACTATAATATATGGTTGCTATAATATATATGGTTGCTATGATATACAGGGTTGCTATACTATACATAGTTGTTATAATATACGGGGTTGCTAAAATATACAGGGTTGCTATAATATACAGGGTTGCTATAAAATACGGGATTGCTATAATATACAGGGTTGCTATGTTATACAGGGTTGCTATAATATACAGGGCTGCTATTATATACAGGGTTGCTATTAAATATGGGGTTGCTAAAATATACACGGTTGCTATGATATACAGGGTTGCTATAATATACAGGGCTGTTATAATATACAGGGATGTTATGATATGCGGGGTTGCTATAATATACATGGTTGCTATAATATGCAGGGTTGCTATAACATACGGGGTTGCTATAATATACAGGGATGCTACAATATACAGGGTTGCTATAATATACAGGGTTGCTATAACATACAGGGTTGCTATAATATACAGGGTTGCTATAATATACAGGGTTGCTATAATATTACAGGGTTGCTATAACATATGGGGTTGCTATAATATACAGGGTTGCTATGATATACAGGGCTGCTATAATATACAGGGTTGCTATAATATACAGGGTTGCTATAATATACAGGGTTGCTATAATATACAGGGTTGCTATAATATACAGGGTTGCTATATACAGGGTTGCTATAATATACAGGGTTGCTATAATATACGGGGTTGCTATAATATTCAGAGTGGCTATGATATACAGGGTTGCTATAATATACAGGGCTGCTATAATACACAGGGATGCTATATAAATGGTTGCTATAATATACAGGTTTGATATCATATGCAGCGTTGTTATGATATACAGGGTTGCTGTGATATACATGGTTGCCTATAATATATGGTTGCTATAATATACAGGGTTGTTATTATATACGGGGCTGCTATAATATTCAGGGTTGCTATAATACACAGGGTTGCTATAATATACAGGGTTGCCATAATATACACGGTTGCTATGATATACAGGGTTTGCTATGATATACAGATTTGCTAGGATATATAGGGTTGCTATGATATGCAGGGTTGCTATAATATACAGGGTTGCAATAATATACAGGGTTACTATAATATACAGGGTTGATATAACATACAGGGTTGCTATAATTTACAGGATTGCTATAATATACAGGGTTGCTATGATATGCAGGGTTGCTATGATATACAGGGTTGCTGTGATATACATGGTTGCCTATAATATATGGTTGCTATAATATACAGGGTTGTTATGATATACGGGGCTGCTATAATATACAGGGTTGCTATAATACACAGTGTTGCTATAATATACAGGGTTGCCATAATATACACGGTTGCTATGATATATAGGGTTTGCTATAATATACAGGGTTGCTATAATATACAGGGTTGCCATAATATACACGGTTGCTATGATATATAGGGTTTGCTATAATATACAGGGTTGCTATAATATACACGGTTGCTATACTATACATAGTTGTTATGATATACGGGGTTGCTAAACTATACAGGGTTGCTATAATATACAGGGTTTGCTATGATATACAGGGTTGCTATGATATATATGGTTGCTATGATATACAGGGTTACTATAATATACAGGGTTGCTATGATATACAGGGTTGCTATAAAATATGGGGTTGCTATAATATACAGGGTTACTATAATATACAGGGTTGCAATAATATACAGGGTTGTTATAATATACAGGGTTGCTATGATATATAGGGTTGCTATGATATACAGGGTTGCTATAATATACAGGGTTGCTATAATATACAGGGTTGCTATAAAATATGGGGTTGCTATAATATACAGGGTTGCTATAATATACAGGGTTGCAATAAAATACGGGGTTGCTATAATATACAGTGTTGCTATGATATACAGGGTTGCTATAATATACAGGGCTGCTATAATATACGGGGATGTTATGATATGCGGCATTGCTATAATATACATGGTTGCTATTACATGCAGGGTTGCTTTTACATACGGGGTTGCTATAATTTACAGGGTTTCTATAATATATATGGTTGCTATGATATACAGGATTGCTATACTATACCTAGTTGTTATGATATACGGGGTTGCCAAAATATACAGGGTTGCTATAATATACAGGGTTTGCTATAATATACAGGGTTTGCTATGCTATACAGGGTTGCTATGATATATAGGGTTGCTATGATATACAGGGTTGCTATAATATACAGAGTTGCTATAATATACAGGGTTGCTATAAAATACGGGGTTGCTATAATATACAGGGTTGCTATAATATACAGGGTTGCTACAATATACAGGGTTGCTATAATATACAGGGTTGCTATAAAATACGGGGTTGCTATGATATACAGGGATAGTATAATATACAGGGTTGCTGTAATATACAGGGTTTCTATAAAATACAGGATTGCTATAATATACAGGGTTGCTATAACATACAGGGTTGCTATAATATACAACGTTGCTATAGTATACAGGGTTGCTATAATATACAGGGTTGCTATAGTATACAGGGTTGCTATAATATACAGGGTTCCTATAATATACAGAGTTGCTATAATATACAGGGTTGCTATGCTATACAGTGTTGCTATGATATACAGGGTTGCTATAATATACAGAGTTGCTATAATATACAGGGTTGCTATAAAATACGGGGTTGCTATAATATACAGGGTTGCTATAATATACAGGGTTTGCTATGATATACAGGGTTTGCTATGCTATACAGGGTTGCTGTGATATATAGGGTTGCTATGATATACAGGGTTGCTATAATATACAGGGTTGCTACAATATACAGGGTTGCTATAACATACAGGGTTGCTATAATATACAACGTTGCTATAGTATACAGGGTTGCTATAATATACAGGGTTGCTACAATATACAGGGTTGCTATAATATACAGGGTTGCTACAATATACAGGGTTGCTATAATATACAACGTTGCTATAGTATGCAGGGTTGCTATAGTATACAGGGTTGCTATAATATACAGGGTTGCTACAATATACAGGGTTGCTATAATATACAGGGTTGCTATAATATACGGGGTTGCTATAATATTCAGGGTTGCTATAATATACAGGTTTGATATCATATGCAGGGTTGTTATAATATACCGGGTTGCTATGCTATACAGGGTTGCTCTGATATATAGGGTTGCTATGATATACTGGGTTGCTATAATAAACAGGGTTGCGGACCTAATCTTTATAAGATACGAGTATCCGAATGTCCAGAATCTCTTAGTATCATAGATACAGTTTATGTATTCTATACCATCAAATTGAGATACACGTGTAATATGTTCTGAATTAGTATGTGTGTTTTACGTAAATTTATTTAGCGACGCCTCCTGAAGAGATTAGTCATTTTAGATTGTTGGTGGATATTGGAGTGTAGGACAATATCCCCCCCCGGACAATATCCCCCCTGTATATTTTGACCCAGGCGGACAATATCCCCCCGTCAAAAAAGACAGGGCGGACAATATCCCCCCCATCAAAAATACAAGGCGGACAATATCCCCCCGTGGATAATCCTAGGGCGGACAATATCCCCCCATCAAACATACAAGGCGGACAATATCCCCCCGTGGATAATCCTAGGGCGGACAATATCCCCCCCGTAGAAAATCATAGGACGGAGAAAGAGTAACTAACAAGAATGGGTTAACAACCTTTATTTCCGTATACAAGCACATAAGCATGATAAATAATGATGTAGGACAGTGCGATATTTTGTGTGAATTTTGGTGTTTATTATAGTCTTATTCACGAAAGTGCTAATTGAGACTTGTCATTTAGCACATAGTGGCGAAACCTAAGAATTGTTCACAGTCTTATACACTCGCCAATCGCGAACAGGAAACTGGCTGTCATTTTCGCTTCATCCCGGTACTGGCGGCATAATTTGTTAAGTCTCTTCTGGAGAGAAACGCTCATCTTCTTAGCGCGTTTGGCCGATGGTTGTCCAGTCCGCCGACGTTCCATCTCGGTGTTCACGGCTGTCTCGTCTTTCTGCAGACAGGAGAGTACTATCCACAGACTGGGATTACTATGTCCAACTAAATGTCTAAATGAGTTATTCCAACTTTCGCAATTGTTATTAGTTCTGTTATTGAGTGTAGTTTCATGTACATTCCATGTGGGTGGTGGACAGCGCGGTGGTGTACGGCGCATTCTGATGATTCCATTGGGTCCCCTAACCGATTTGTAGCCGCCGCTGACATATGTGTTGTCGAAATAGTCTATCACTGGCATCACAGAGTCTGGCGCAAGGTCCTTCAGTGCCGTCATTCCTTCGACAACCTCGTCAACCGACAGGAACGCCAGGCCGTCAATCATTCCGACAAACTGCTTCAGCTCGTCGTTTTCTCGGTACTGATTTTCTACGGGGGGGATATTGTCCGCCTTGTCTTTTTGATGGGGGGATATTGTCCGCCCTGTGATTTTCTACGGGGGGATATTGTCCGCCCTGTCTTTTTGATGGGGGGAGATATTGTCCGCCTGGGTCAAAATATAAGGGGGGATATTGTCCGGGGGGGATGTTGTCCGTTCCCCGGATATTGTTATGATACAGACATATTACCAATTTCAAAGTTCTCTCAGACTGGTTCTTGTATGTGCATGGTGTACAGCATTTGACGGGGGATCGAATCTGCGATTAGTAAAGCAATTCTGTTTCTTATATAAATCAAACCGAAATCTTAGAAATAACGGCGCCTAAACGTCTTTGATGTTATCTAATATTACTAACAAACCGTCAAACACATCAGTTCGTTGTCTTACATAATTGACCACCTGCAACTCTGTCCCGGTAACTTTACACCAGGCACAACTATTCTAGTCATTTACGGGCTAAAAGAGACATGATAACTTAGGCGCGAACATAATAGCAGCCGACACACACACATATTAAACAAAACTCCGGTTAGATTAAAACTTTGGACTCGTTGCTTAACAATACTTATGGTATATTCATCTTTATTGCTGTAAAACACTTAATATGTCAACCTTTTGCTTTCTTTCGGAAAGGTTGGCATATTAAAATAATTAATTGAATCTCAATATTTAAAATTAAAAGTTGTTCATATTTTAAATCTTTCTGTTGAATTGTTTTGAGTTATCCAATATGTTGGCATTTTCCTTTCGATGCAGTTTAACTAACTAGTATTGGAATTAGTTTATTGAGAAATATTTCCATTATTTATGTATAGAACTGTATATATAATTTTACAATATGTAAATATACAATGATATCATAAAAAGCGTTGTCAATTTGCAAATTAATATTATTCTTGGAAAATAATGATATATAGCCTGTCATACATAATATATGTTGCTCAAAATCCATATATCCATATATCATGTTTCTATTCCGTGTACATTGAAACATTCTCCATTGAATTCAGTCAGTTATTAACACGTACTCTATACGAAATATTTACTATATTTATTTGTTAGTTCAGGCCCGTTATGAACGATTTGAACATTTGGGTCGGCGAAAGGGGTATGTGTGGGAAGGGGTTTGCCCCTCCTGGTGGGGGTACGGGGGATCACCCTGAATTTTTTGAAAACCAGAATTTAAATGGTGTATTCTATTGTGTTTTTTACGTTTATTTATCGTCGCTACCGGTTGCCCATATGAGCGACGCCTCCTGAAGAGATCAGTTATTTTAGATTTTGGAGGATAGTGCATGATACAGACAGAGACCCATTCCAGAATCTCCTCTGGATCTTTTACGTGCACGGTGTAAAGCACCGACACGAGACCTCGGTTTAATGTCCCATCTGAAAAACTGTTAATTTTATTAGGGTCAGACGGGGGATCGAACCTGCGATCCCTGGATTACCAGTCCAGCGTGTTACCACTGGACTACATATCCGTCTGTTGGTGTATTCTAGTGCGCTCTGAAGCTTAATGCAGTAAAAATGTCTTTGATCTATCCTAAAACGGCGTAATTAATTAAACAGTTTGCATAACTGAAGCAACGCATTAAAACACTGCCTTGCTGCTTTTCACGGTGATTAAAGAATATAACTTGTGATCCAATAATCCCTTTTCACGCCCCTGGCAATATATCGCCGCTCCGATTAACGCGCGGTGGTGGTCGTTTATAGAAACCACTCAAATTAACGAAGTGACACTCATGGCGGGGTCGTTTATAGAAGCCACTCAAATTAACGAAGTGACAAGCATGGCGGGGTCGTTTATAGAAGCCACTCAAATTAACGAAGTGACACGCATGGCAGGGTCGTTTATAGAAGCCACTCAAATTAACGAAGTGACAAGCATGGCGGGGTCGTTTATAGAAGCCACTCAAAGTAACGAAGTGACAAGCATGGCGGGGTTGTTTATAGAAGCCACTCAAATTAACGAAGTGACAAGCATGGCGGGGTTGTTTATAGAAATTGAAACACAATTAAGAGAAAATTGATGATTTCTTATATTTTAATTTCAATTTATGATTTTTAAAAAATATGCATTTCTGGCCGAATTATTGGGGCGTTGCCCCTGTTCCTACGGCCATGTAATTAACTGGTCGTCTATATCATGCAAATACTGTTGGCATGGGCTGTTTAGCCTAAAGGAATTGAAAACATAAACAATTGTCAAATTTATATATCCGTTTAGCTGTAAACACGGATTAGAACAATGTCCCGGCTGTTTGATGCACCGACATCGTGTTCAGGAGTCACTTGTATATATAGTAAACATCTGCTATAGGGGGTTGAATGTTGGTGAGAAACATCTGATATGTATGGTTATAAACTTCATTTATTTCACAACGATTGCGAATCAAGCTGTAACAACTTATATTAATCACTCTCGTTGTCACTGATGACAGCGTACATTCGTGTGGGAGGAGAAACTGGAGTACCAGGAGAACACCCACCAGTCCGATCGTGCTACGACAGTGCCGTCTCACATACTTCCCGGTCCAAGGATTGAACCCGGGTTGCCTTGGTGAGAAGCGACCGTGCTAAACACTGCGCTAATCGGACAGTCTGGGTGACTGTTGGTGAGAAACATATGTCCTAAGGGATGACGGATTGGTGAGGAACGTCGGCTATTGATGGCAATTGTTTGTAAGAAGCATCTGCTATAGTGGTATGAATATTGGGGGAACTCTGCTATAGTGGTGTGAATATTGGGGGAACTCTGCTATAGTGGTATGAATATTGGGGGAAATCTGCTATAGTGGTATGAATATTGGGGGAAATCTGCTATAGTGGTATGAATATTGGGGGAACTCTGCTATAGTGGTATGAATATTGGGGGAAATCTGCTATAGTGGTATGAATATTGGGGAAATCTGCTATAGTGGTGTGAATATTGGGGACACACTGTTAAAGTTGTATGTATATTGGGAGAACTCTGCTATGGTGGTGTGAATATTGAGGAAACATCTGCTATAGTGGTGTTAATATTGGGGGAACTCTGCTATAGTGGTATGAATATTGGGTGAACTCTGCTATAGTGTGTGTGAATATTGTGGAAAATCTGCTATAGTGGTATGAATATTGGGGGAAATCTGCTATAGTGGTGTGAATATTGGGGACACACTGTTAAAGTTGTATGTATATTGGGAGAACTCTGCTATGGTGGTGTGAATATTGAGGAAACATCTGCTATAGTGGTGTTAATATTGGGGACATATCTGCTATAGTGGTGTGAATATTGGGGAAACATCTGCTATAGTGGTGTGAATATTGGGAAACATATGCTATAGTGGTATGAATATTGGGGGAAATCTGCTATAGTTGTGTGAATATTGGGGAATCCCTGCTATAGTTGTATGCATATTGGGGGGAACTCTGCTACAGTGGTGTTAATATTGGGGAAACATATGTCATAGTGGTGTGAATATTGGGGGAAACATTTGCTATAGTGTGTGAGTGTGTGTTTGGGGAAACATCTGCTACAGTGGTATGAATATTGGGGTAACATCTGCTCTAGCGGTGTAAATATTGGGGAAACATCTGCTATAGTGGTGTGAATATTGGGGACACATCTGTCATAGTGGTGTGAATATTGGGGAAATATCTGCTATAGTGGTATGACTATTGGGGATACATCTGCTATAGTGGTATGAATATTGGGGAAACATCTGCTATAGTGGTATGACTATTGGGGATACATCTGCTATAGTGGTATGACTATTGGGGATACATTTGCTATAGTGGTATGAATATTTGGGGAAACATCTGCTATAGTGGTATGAATATTGGGGAGAGGCAGCTGCTATATCATTTAATATTAAACACTTTTCTCCACACATATAATAGTAATTATAGATTTGACCACTGATCATCATGATTGTAAAATATGTTATATATATATGTGAGCTCAAGCGCATATTGCCGAATATTATGTTCAAATAAATATATCTGTTTTGAAACAGTGAAAGATGACATTTTCTCTGTCACTGCTTGAGTTTCGTATTCCTCCGCGGTTGGATGTACTTTTGTATTTTAGCGATATTCTGACAAACATGAATAGTTAATCATAAAGTAATATATTATATTACATTTCCTTTGTCTGTAGATTGTAAGTATGACTGGAAACAGGAACTAACTTGAAACTTATACCAGCCATATTTCTAATTACAGATGATCACACTAACAGAAGTGAATACGCGGCTGTGTGACGCTCCCGACAGCGCAGTTATAAGCAATACAATTCGAAAACAAATATTAGTTTAGCCAAAGACATTGTAAATCATAAAAGAAAAGAAGATATGTGTTTATTAGACTGAGTGTAAGATTGGATTTGATTTCATCCCGTGCTCATCTAATGCCACTCGTGCAAATATCGGTGATCACTCAATGAACTAAAATCCTATCGTATGCTAATACACACAAATGGATGTCCGATTACTGCAGTTGATAGCGCGATACGCTTCTCACCAATGCAAACAGGGTTCGGTCCTCGAACCGGAAAGTATGTGAGATAGTACGATGATCGCTAGATCGGACAGGTGGGCTTTCTCCGGTTACTCATCCCACACGAATGACCACATTTACGCTTTCATCCTCGCCAACGAGAGTGATTAATATAAGTTGTTTTAACGCAATCGTTATCAAATATATAAAGTTTAAACTAAATAAACACAAATAGTCTTTATATCAACAAACTCTAATGAACTTGAGTAGCAATTATCATTATTACATGTAAAATGGTATACTTACAGCTGCTAATTGTGATGTAGACACAAATGGTTTATATCGGTTCGGACCAGACTGTCGGTTGCTGTGCCATTGTATTAACACAGAACAATGCCACGACACAACAGGGGAATGCGCTTCCGGTTGTGGATTTGAATGGGTTGGGCCTGGATGTCAATACAGTGAGTATATAGTATGTATCAGTTGACTATGTAAACGTGTACATATGTAATAATGTATTCATTGGCGTGTTGGACTGGTAATCCATGGATCGCAGGTTCAATCTCCCCGTCTGACCCTAATAAAATTAACAATCTTTCAGATGGGACGTGAAACCGAGGTCTCGTGTCGGTGCTTTACACCGTGCACGAACAAGAACCAAAGTAGACTCTGGAATGGGTCTCTGTCTGTATCATTGCACTATCCTCAAAAATCTAAAACAACTAATCTCTTCAGGAGGTGTCGCTCATATGGGCAACCGTTAGCGACGATAACTAAAGGAAAAACACACACAACATTCAATATAGGTGTTTGTTCAATTAATTTGTTAATCAAAATTCTATGATTCGTGCTTATGCGCTATCTTGTTTGTGTGTACGATTGTTTATACGTTGTGGCGTCCCCCCTCGTCGTCTCGTATCTACGCCTGGTCTATTTACGGCTCTTTCCAAGGTTTAAGCTATATAAACTCTCTGGTCGGTTGTCTAGGGGTATATTTCAGTTCTCTATCAATACAATAACCACGTAACACAATGTTCTTTTTCTATCTATTTTACTGGTCGTCTGGTATATCTTCTATTTCATATATTTAATTCCCGTGAATCTATGATTTATTATCTATATCATAATCACTTCAAGCCTCATTAATTTCTAGTGTCTTTATTAGATCACCGCCCTGTCGATAATTGGATTACATTTTTAATCTTCAATATACAATCAAGGTTATCTCAATTAGACTGTCTAATTAGATCAGCCGCTCGCGTCTTTTCAATAGCTATAATCAATTTATTACCGCTATATTTTAGAGATAATTTGTATCTCTTATCTATATTATATCATCTATCACGTATTCTATGCAAGACATACGGTGCTATTTAATCCATCGCTATTCAAAGTGTTCGTAACACTTAAGTTCGTTTTATAAGTATATTTAAATTAATATACAGATAACATCTCATCATGTATCTTAGCTTTCACGTATTCTATTTAAGACATAAGGTGCTAGTTAATCAATCGCTATTCACTGTGTCCATAACACTTAAGTTCAGTTTATAGTTCGTTTTATAAGTATATTAAATTAATATACATTAAGGCATCTCGCCTTTAGCGTCATAGAAACAGTAATTGTTTTCTATTTGAGATACACAATCAATCCTTGACAGCCTATTGTGTTCTAATTTCTCATCACAATTACTCGGAATTATATACATTTAAGTCAGACAGCGTGGCGCTGACCACCTGTTACCTTACGCAATCAAAATCGTAACATTAACGAAACAGCCAGACATATTGGCGCCTCATCAAAAGAGACCGACAACTATTACATAATTTCTCGCGGTAAGATAAATTAGCGATACACAAATTAATATCTCATGTAATCATCTTTTTGCGCGCCTAAATAGCTTGTTGATCTTAGGCGCGAATATTTATAATATATACATTAGACAATCACAATACATAGTATCGTGTGCAAAATAGCTGTTTTTTGCACAATCCTCCCTTCCTAGGGAGAAGTTTGAAATGTCCGACTTCGGCCAATTCCAAAACTTCACACTATCACATATAAAACATACATATATATAGATATACAATCAATATTTCAAATGTCACAAGATACTGTTCCTTTCATGAGGTACCAACATTCTAATCATAGAGGCAATAATTACTTACTGAATTACCAACATAATATTACATATTCTTATAAATAATTCATTAGTCACAATTATTGAACTCGACTAAGAAAATCAGCCAAAACATTTTGTGTCCCTTGTATGTGTTTGATTGTCAGATCAAATTCCGATAGACACAGTGCCCATCGTAATAGACGTTGATTGGTTGTTTTCGATTTACTTAACCATACTAGGGGATTATGATCGGAATTGATTATCGTTTTGGACGTGCTAACATAAAATTATATTCGAAACTGTTGAATACCACAATAGCTAATAATTCCGTTTCTATGGTGGAATAATTTCCTTCACGTGGGAGAAGTTTTCTAGAATAAAATGTCACGGGGTTCGCTAACTGCTCAACGGTCTGGGTTAATACGGCCGAAATTCCTAAGTCTGAAGCATCAGTAAATAGTTCAAAATCTTGATCAAAATTCGGAGCTTTTAGTATGGGTTTGTTTGTTAAAGCCTCTTTTAAGGATCCGAACGCATGCTGTTGCTTATCACTCCATTGAGTGGTAATCTTCCCTGATCTCTTGCCTTTTAATAGGTCGGTCAAAGGAGCTGCTGTTTCAGCAACATGGGGAATACATTTCCTATAGAATCCCACCGATCCCAAAAATCCTCGCAATTGTCTCTTTGTCTGAGGGGGAGAGATTTTATTTATATATTCAACTTTACTGGCATTGTGTTCTATTTTCCCGACCCTAATTCGTGTCCCAAGTAACTCACGGTTCCCGACCCAATTCTACATTTCGTTGGGTTCAAAGTCACACCACTAGTTTATACAAATTTATTTTAGCTCGATTGCTAAACAAGTTCTTTCAACTTATATTAATCACTCTCGAGACCTCAATCCTGATGAAATCCATCGCCATGAAGGAGAGAGAAGAGGCAATGTGGAATTTAAATGCCTTGCCTAAGGGCACACTCGTAACCACTCCAGCGGGGCTCTAACTCCGGACCTTTCTACACCACTAGTCTCTAATCTATAGAATGTGATTAATGTGTTGTTGCCAACTATCGGATTTTACCGCGATATCGTCTAGATACGCATCGGTAAATCTGTCACGGATAGGTTCATCAGGGGACTGAGCGATAATCTCGTTTATGGCTCTTTGGAAGGTAACTCCACCGTTTCTCAAACCAAACGGGAGGGTCAATGGTTCAAATAAACCCCAGGGTGTTATGAATGCCGCAATCTCAATGGCCTTAGGGGTTAGAGGTATCTGCCAGTACCCTTTATTGAGATCGAGAATTGATATAAGGCTCGAACCTGCGACCTGATTAATCAGATCATCTAATCTGGGTATGGGGAATGCTTCTCCTCGTGTTAAGTCATTTACCTTTCTATAATCAATACATGGTCGCCATTCCGAGTCTGATTTTCTTACTAATATAATGGGGGAGGCCCAGTGACTTTTACTGGGACGTATAATTCCCAATCCCAACATTTTATCAAGCTCAGTTTTTAAAATTTGTTTTTTATCTGGGGACATGCGATAGTAAGGTTGGACTACTGGGGTGGCACCTTGCACATCAATGTCGTGGGTAGCACCTTGGAAACATCCTAGTTTTCCAGAAAATAGACGGGGGTAATGGTTCAATAATGCATTAATATCATCCCTCTGGTCTGGGTCTAAGTGACTGATATCTGGCCATGATTTCTTAGGCACAGATTCAATAGGACTGCAAGGGTCAAACTCTTTCTCAATATCAGTCGGGGCTTGCCCATCTAACAGGGTATGGTCTAGAGACTCATACATCGGACTACTTTCAGCAATAGCTGCCTCTTCCTCTCGACCAGTCCAGGGTTTCAACTGATTCACGTGCATAACACGGTACTTCACTATCTTATCTGGCATGTTAATAATATAGGTGTGCTACGCCACCTTTTCATGAATCGGATACGGTCCCTGGAGGGCATTCCTCAGTTTATTACCTTTCATCGGTAAGCGCACAAGGACTAACTCGCCTCGTTGAAATATACGCATTTTCGCTCTCTTACTTCGATCGTATTTTGATTTACGATTTTCGGCGGCCTGGGTGGCATTTTCACTAGCGTCCCGCAACGTGTCGGATAATCTCTGACATAACTCTCGTACATAATTTTCTATGGGTATTTCTCCGTTCCTCTCGTTACCAGCCCATAGGTCATAAGTGGAATCTAAATTACCCCTCGGTTCGCGCCCATAGAGAAGATAAAAGGGAGAGTATCCTGTACTAGAATGTTCAGCGCTTCTATACGCAAATAACAACCAGGGTAACATCTCATCCCAAGGCTCTATCGTAGTCTCTCCTAGGATTCTGAGCATATTCTTTAAGGTGCCAGTATACCTTTCGATTGCTATGTTAGTCTGAGGTCTGTAACTACTGCTGTCTATATGTCTAATATCGTGCTCGACGAGGAATCGTGTGAACGTCTCTGCTATGAAAGCACTGCCTCGATCAGTTAGTATAGTCTGAGGTTTCCCATGTCGAGATATTATCTAGATAAGAGCCTTTTGTGCATTATCAGCGGTCGCTGCTGGGTATGGGACTGACTCAGTATATTTGGTTGCATGATCAATAAAGTTCAGTACATACTGGTTTCCATTAATAGTCTTTTTCATCGGCCCATTGAAATCGGCAGAAATAAAGCTGAATGGCTGTGAAATAATAGGCAGGGATTTTAATGGCGCTATCGTCGATTTCGGCCCCTTAACAGCCCTCTGGCAAGGTCCACAGCTATTACAGAATCGCGTAGCATCGGCCCGCATTCCCGGCCAAAAGAAACGGCGTGTAATACGTTTCAATGTTTTTTTAGGTGCCAAATGTCCCATACTAACGTTGTCATGTGCAAGTCTCGTTATTTGCTCTCTAAATTCTCTCTGAACTATCACTTGATCGAATATTTTCCAGGATCGAACCTTGGACGCTTCTCTGGGGGGTTGCTCTCTTCTCATAAGTATATCGGTTTCCGGATGGGTATAGTATCCGTGCCGGATGGGGTTTCCTTCTTGGGCGATTTCCCATATAGGTGCCAAAGTTGGATCCTTATGTTGTTCCTGTAATAATGTCTCAGGACCTAACTCATTCATCGAGGAGAGATCTTGTGGTTTCTCCGTATTCTCTTTCTCATGGGGAGAATTGATCTCTACCGTATTCTCAAATGGCAATCTATTTTGCTCAGTGTCTGGCATATTTTCTGCGTCTGGCACAGAAATGACGGTGTCCTCGAACGGTATAAAGTTCTTTTTGGAGCGCGTCACGACCCCACATGTAATAATATCAGTTTCTGGGGTAGTCTCACAATCATTTCCTATAACCAGATCCACCCCCGCAGTACATCGATGTTTCATAACTGCAACGTGTAATATTCCAGTATATATAGGACAAATGACCATTATCCTCGCTACGGGATAATTACCAGGTATATGATTAACACCTCTGATTGTCACTCGTTCGCCAGTATATTCTAACGGAAAACCATCGCTTTGGATCAGTCACGGTCAATAAACTTATGGTCGCTCCGGTATCTCTCAAATAGGTTACTGGTCTGGGATTTCATTTACGCTCGCTCGACGAGTGTATTTTGCCAGTAACGGATTTACTATCTCGCTACGATCGAATGAGTTCATCGGCTCATTAATAATCAAGGCCGAACTATGGTTATTGTTCGCCATATGGTTTCCATTTGATCCGTTCCTGTTTCCTCTATACCTAGGTGAATTTGGGTCTGCCCAACATTCTAATCGTATAGGACCATTTTGCCTACAATAAGTGCAATATGTGTCCACCCTAGGATTTCTTATGGCAGGTAGCGAGTTATCGGTCCTAATATGAGATCGGTTTACAGGTGGAGGGTTGTACGGCCTTGTAGTAGGAACTCTGTGTTCTGCCTCTCTAGGTCTCATACTCGGATTGGCACGGGAGGTGATATTCGTCTGCTAGGGAAATACATTCCTGGAGAGTGGATGCCTTCTTATCCAGAATGAACAAATTAAGCTCATCACTTAACTGGGAATCGAACCTGTATCGAAGGAGCAGGTCAATCCAGTTAATTTCGCTGGAATCAGAGTTATCTGTCCACAGGGCGATTTGTTCCCTTAATTCCTTGATGTACTCAGAATATGTCTGACCAGGTCTCTTTATCCAAGAAAAGAAATTGTTTCTATACACCGTGGGTGACAGTCGATATTCATCTAAGATCGCCGCTTTAAGTGTGTCATAGTTATTGGCGTCTCGGCCAGGGAGAGTAGCATATATATTTCGGGCCTTATCCGACAATTTATCTATAATGTAACCTACCCAAGCCTGTCTGGCAATCTGACTTGCTTCAAACAATCTCTCACATGTAGAGAAGAATTTATCAGGCCTCATATTTTGGGTCCACATAGGTACAGATACTTTATTTGTATGGGGTCTCATCTCCGGAGGGGGAGTTACATTCCGTTGCGACTCCTGGTCTCTCAGAATTTCTCTCAGACGAATTTCCATCTGCATTCTCTCAATCTGTAATCTTTCATCCTTAGCTCTTTCTTCTCTTTCCCTCTCTCTATCTTTATCTTCTCTTAGTTTTACTAATTCTCTCTCTTTATATTCTCTTTGTTTTACTAATTCTATTTCTACTATTTTCCCTCTCTCTTTCTCATAAATCTCGCCCTGGCGCTCCAGACCTGCCTGATTAAAGTAGGGGAGTCTCATTAATTTATCCCATATCTCATCACCTGTGGTCTGCAAGTCGGGGTTTGCCGGCCCATCATTGTCCTTAGCAGCACTCCTAGTGGTAGTCATTTTATTTCTTTTAGTTCCTAAACTATTTTAATTTTATCCCAATAATATATATTACGCTAGTCGTGAGTTCAATACATGGACGAGAATCAATACTATAATCTGTATAACCATATAATAGAAAATGCCTCTATGACAAGAAATTGGTACTCACCGAAATCCGTATCTTCTGTTAATCCAATAATCCAATAATATATATTTATCACAATTTAAAATCTGTCACACAATAATTTCCGTTATATAATAATTCACTAGATTACACTTTAATAGTTCACAATTTAAATTTTCGTTGATGTATTCTCGTTATTTCAATAGTTCGTTGTATCTCCTTATTCACGTGATTACTAGTTCGTTGTATCTTCTTTTATTTAATGTAAGTGTCCTTCACAAGTTTTCTTCCTCTGTATTTGTATTTCTTCATATCCCGGACGAGCGTCCCATTTGTGGCGTCCCCCCTCGTCGTCTCGTATCTACGCCTGGTCTATTTACGGCTCTTTCCAAGGTTTAAGCTATATAAACTCTCTGGTCGGTTGTCTAGGGGTATATTTCAGTTCTCTATCAATACAATAACCACGTAACACAATGTTCTTTTTCTATCTATTTTACTGGTCGTCTGGTATATCTTCTATTTCATATATTTAATTCCCGTGAATCTATGATTTATTATCTATATCATAATCACTTCAAGCCTCATTAATTTCTAGTGTCTTTATTAGATCACCGCCCTGTCGATAATTGGATTACATTTTTAATCTTCAATATACAATCAAGGTTATCTCAATTAGACTGTCTAATTAGATCAGCCGCTCGCGTCTTTTCAATAGCTATAATCAATTTATTACCGCTATATTTTAGAGATAATTTGTATCTCTTATCTATATTATATCATCTATCACGTATTCTATGCAAGACATACGGTGCTATTTAATCCATCGCTATTCAAAGTGTTCGTAACACTTAAGTTCGTTTTATAAGTATATTTAAATTAATATACAGATAACATCTCATCATGTATCTTAGCTTTCACGTATTCTATTTAAGACATAAGGTGCTAGTTAATCAATCGCTATTCACTGTGTCCATAACACTTAAGTTCAGTTTATAGTTCGTTTTATAAGTATATTAAATTAATATACATTAAGGCATCTCGCCTTTAGCGTCATAGAAACAGTAATTGTTTTCTATTTGAGATACACAATCAATCCTTGACAGCCTATTGTGTTCTAATTTCTCATCACAATTACTCGGAATTATATACATTTAAGTCAGACAGCGTGGCGCTGACCACCTGTTACCTTACGCAATCAAAATCGTAACATTAACGAAACAGCCAGACATATTGGCGCCTCATCAAAAGAGACCGACAACTATTACATAATTTCTCGCGGTAAGATAAATTAGCGATACACAAATTAATATCTCATGTAATCATCTTTTTGCGCGCCTAAATAGCTTGTTGATCTTAGGCGCGAATATTTATAATATATACATTAGACAATCACAATACATAGTATCGTGTGCAAAATAGCTGTTTTTTGCACAGCGTTCTGTTGTTCTGTGTGTAGGTTATTCGCTTGTGTTGCACTTATGCCAGAAATGTATCTCGGATGAATCGTGTGGGTTTGAGCAGTATACAAAGCGTCAATGAACCACTATAACACTAAAATTCCACATTTAGATGATCGACACTACTTTATTTATGTTTATGACTTATCATACAGTGTGCACAATGAATAAAGATGTATGTCGCTATACTCGTCGGTACTTTACATAGTTCAAAATTCGGATACCAGACCATGCTTTTACTGGTATATGTTCAACATACACTTGATTTATCCTTGGATGTTGCTGATGCATCACCAGACATACTATGATATTCATTCGGACTCTTTGCTATAAGTAACATGGACATTATCATAAATTACTTACATAATGATATTACATTGACTATGACTAAAATAGTATATATTGCTGTATGCAAATCATATTTTCATTCTTGCCAATACAATGGCTGATCAAATGCAACACGTAAGTAATATAGCGTGGTGAATCGGGGACCGTGCACTGGGTATAGTGTTCTGGGTACCGAGAATAACGTTGCTTACATACTAAATGACAGTCTGGATTCAAGTTCGCCTAGTTTCGTTCTGTCGCGTAAATATGGTACAATAGGATACTGGGACCCATATCACCAGTATTAAATATCTATTTTATTTATATCTAAATAATGGTTATATCGTCTACGCTACTGTCTATAACTGACTGGCTGTCCGATTGGCGCAGGGGTTCGATCCTCGGACCGGAATGTATGTGAGATTGTACGATGGTGTCAGCTCGTGCAGGTGTGTTTTCACCGGGTACGCCCGTTTCCTCCCACACGAATGACCACATTTACTCTTTCATCCTCACCAACGAGAGTTCGTGATTAATATAGTTTGCTAAATCTTGCAATCGTTGTTAAATAAATAAAGCTTAAATGTTAATAATAGCTAATAAAAAAACATTAGTTCGATAGAAAAATAAGTGTTTACAATATTTATTGAATAGCCCTCGATATCGCATTGCCGATATACTTCATCGTCATGTAGTAGAGGAGAATCAATATGGATTTGGTTTAGACATATTTATTTATCAGGATACATGTAATATACATTCTAGTCTTTCAGATGGGACGTTAAACCGAGGTCTCGTCGCGGTGCTTTACACCGTGCACGTAAAAGAACCAGAATATATTCTGGAATTGGTCTCTGTCTGTATTGCACTATCCTCCAAATCTAAAATGACTAATCTCTTCAGGAGGCGTCGATCATCTATGGGCAACCGGTAGCAACGATATATAAAAGTAAAACACAATATGCATTCAGAAATATGCAGAAACATACATATATATCGTGATATGTGGATTGAACTGAAAGCTAAAAGCTTAATGTAATTCTTCCCACTGCGTACTAGATGTTAGTGCCAGTTATTTATGGCAATTTTAATAACTTGTCGTAACACTGAAAATGATCGGAACTTAAATATGTTTAATTCAAATTGTAAACGCATCGAAACGCTTATAAATATCTGAAAATTGGTAGCTAAGGGCTTAGAGATAGTACAGGGAAATAAGGTTGAAAATGGAATAGAATAAATTACGCAGAAATGAGATCTAGAAGTATTGACGTGTAGTATTGAAAGAGAGTAAGACATAGGGTGGAGCGGATTGTGAAGTTGATTTCATAGTGGACGTCTTGGACGAGATAACTCAGTCAAATCGTTTTGACTTATCTATGAACTCGTGTACGGCAAGGCAGATCTGTTCGTTGGAGTCATCTGGTATATAAGTGTTCCCAGAAAGAATGGTTTTATGGAAACATTACAGTGTGCATTGATGTTGTTGTCAGATATGGATGTAAGCGTTATGACTATGAGGGAATTACCATCGTTGTTATGGCGGGGCTCGAACTCACAACGTCCCAGCTACAAGACGGTCACTGTATTCATTGCACAATGGATGCTTCTTACTGTTTAGAACATCGTGTCTACTTCTGGTGATTGATGTCTCATACAATGTCCTAATCTGAACATTGCATCTTCGCATTAATTGGGTGCATTTCGGAATTACGACGTTTTGTTCATACAAATTAATTTTAGCCAGATTGCGAAACAAGTTCTTACAACTTATATTAATCACTCTCGAGACCTCATTCCCGATGGAATCCATCACCACGAAGGAGAGATAAGAACCTACATAGAATTTAAATGCCTTGCCTAAGGGCACAATCTTAACGGATCCAGTGGGGCTCGAACTCCGAACCGTTACTTATTAATTACGACATATTGTTTCCTAACCATATTAATTAGGACTTTTTGATTGAGGAATGAATGTCTGTAGTGAGGCCTCGGGAATGTTCAATGTAATTTGCAAGAACTTGTTTCGCAATCGAGCTACAATAAATAATGTATATAAAATATGCAATGGAGGAGCTTCCAGCATGTGTAAGATAACATGAACGATCAGATAGTAACATCGGCCATAGATGGACCTTCCTAGAAGAATAATCATCTTAGAATATCCAATCACACATGTGTCTCAGTGGAAGCGACTATAAACAAACAGATCGAATAAATTGTTTGAAAAATGCCTGTGTCAGTAGAATTCGTAAATACTAGTATTCTATGCAATACGTACATTCGTTTTGCTTCCTCTTGTTTTCAGTCAATTTTCCAAAATTTAATTCAAAGGTAATACTCTAACAATACCGGGACATACAGTAGTAAAATATTTACGAGATATGATTGTCAACACCATTTAATGAAGTTTCTATAAGATGGTAGATATTTGTACAAAATGTAATATGAATGCAGTGGAAACTGAATACCATTTCCCATAAGTTTATTCAAATACGTACTTTCAGCAACAACATATGAACATGTTCGGGCACATCCGATCACGTTGTGTCACATGGCATATCCTTGGAACATTGATTATAAACATGAATATAGGTTGTTGAGGTTGTGTGTCAGTGTTTACACACATAATATTGAGACACGTACATGCTTAAGTATATACATTATATAGTCCGTTCCAGAATATATACTGGAATCAATCTTACATTATTTATATCCTTTTAGAAAAACTATTGGCATATTTTGTACATAAATGTGCGAAATATTAGGTATATTAGTGCAATGTGTAAAGGGTAATTTCTTCACTCATCCATAATTCTAAAATGTGTAAAACGCTCAGTATAAAAGTGCACAGTTTCTTTATAATGTCAGTATAGTTTACACACAATTTAATTAAGATAGTTTAGTTAAATCGCTCCAGTAACCTCATTCCTGGTGGAATACATGGCCAAGAGGGAGAGAGCAGATGCAGTATGGACTTGAATTGCCTTGTATAGGTGCACACTCGTAAATGATACAGCGGGGCGCGAACTCCGAGTCGTTCTCACCTGTAGCGAACGCGCTACCACTGTGTTTTCATGAATGTGGTTATTCAAGAATATAGTGCGTGACACTACGTGTAGAGTGCTTCCAGAAAATAATATAAAATGTGTATGCGCAGAAACCAGTAATGCTGCCTTAATTTTAGATAATATAGCAGAAGGACGAGGCAGTCGTCACTTAGATAACCAGAGTCCTGTCAGGTATACGAATTTAGCACACGACAATGACATAACAACATGCAGCAAAACAAACATTGCGTCTGCTAGTAGGACAGTGGCACCGTGGTGGAGAGTATATTTACCGTACAAGGCCACCATTAGAGGACTTGAGTTTATCACCCTCACGGAGTCCATAAGTGAGTAAACCTTTAAATGTTCTGTAAGTAGTATAGTAAGGACGCCAGCTCCACTACTTACCTGTTCCTGTGCCAGAGGTTTCCCGCCATTTTCTTGGCGCCATTTTGTTCGCGCCATTTAAATTTTTATTTTACAGGTGCGTGTGTAATCAATCATTCTTTTATCCGATAAGCTTGACAGCTTTAATGACTTATGTCCTGTCATCAAATGGAATAAGAGGTCGAGTGTCCCCTTTTGAGTTGACCGCAAGAATGTGCGCGGGAATGTTTGGCGTAAACAAGTTCATCAATCATCTTTTATCTGATAAGTTTGACAGCTTTAACGACTCATTTCCCGTCGCCAATAGAAACTTGTAGACAGCGCGCCGCCATATTGAGTGCGCAAGTTTTCCATTACACGTATAGTACTGGATATCAATTTCCGTTGAATGTTCTAGTTTTTAGTTAATGTTTCGTTTCCATCTGACATTCACAAGTCAGATCCGCATTGATACGGACGTATATTTCTGGATTTATTAAATTCTGTTTTATTTGGTATAATTCATACTTTGACAGTAGTGTATTCTCGCCTGTGATTGGTGATTTATCTCGTGGATATAAAGGAGGATTTTCTCATATTCCTTAGTTGTTCTCTAACATTCGGACTTGCTTCTTAAATTGTTGATCAACATGGAACCTACTTACGATAATAAGGGAGTAATGGTGAAAATGAGAGGAAAATTAAGCAGTAACAAAGAAATCGTTATGAATCAATGGAATGACGCTGTGTTTGTACATATACACGATTATTCGAGATGTGGGGATTCCGGAGCATATAAAAAGGAATTGTTGAAAAACGTTTCATTACGGTGGGATCAAGTATTGTCGTTGAAAAGTGCCATAGATGAAATGGGAAAACAGGCGGAGCATATGCTACACTCTCAACAGGTAAGTCAATTAAACCTGTTATTTCTCATATAACTATTTTAGTCTAAGTAAGAAAGGCCTCTCGCACTAAACATCACATTTCGAAAAAGGCAAAAGAGCTTAATTTAGAAAAAATTGTTTAAAAATATATATTCCTTTAAGCTTAATGGACATTACAATATGTTTTCAGAAGACAGAAGAGAAATCTAAAGTAAAAACACCTACACAGATTCAGTCCATTTACGGAACAGCGAGATATTCACCGTATTAATATTGCGAGATGACTCAAGCGCAATTGGATGCCGTGAACTTTCATTTGCACAACGAGGATTTTAGAAGTGTAAGACATGATCATAAACAAGTATCTGCGATGATAAACGATAAAGTGACTTTAATTATAAAACGTGTCTATAAGAAACCATATATTTTAATTCAAAGTGGTAAGAAACGTATTAAGCTTTCGATTGAAACTTTTGAAACTATATGTGATTCAGAAATACGCGTACTATTTATAACAAATCTCTTAGAGGAGTATGGAATATAAGACATCAACTGGAGTGTGCATGTTGTGCGTGCGAAGGAAATGACAAATAGGTGTCCGATCTCGGGTCGCAAGGACGTATTGGATATTATACAACATCTACGAGTTGTATGCGTAGTCGATATCGTAGAATGATTAGGTAAAGTCACTGTTTCATCTTTACGCGTAGTACACTCGAGAAGTTTCTCATTTTTAAAAATAGACCAACAGGTTGAAACCGGATTATGGATATGGAAGCTTCGAGTAGTGCATGGTTATGTTACTTTTGTGGATTACAATTTATATCAGAGATGGAACTTCTAGAACACGAAGAGCAAGAACAGACTGAAGTGGAGCATTGTTTCCATCAAAATTACTTAGAAAGCGAACAGTGCTGGAAATGTAACCCCCATTGGTTAATGAATGACACGCATTTTCGAGGATATATTAGCGAAGATTGTCACGACTACCACATGGAGATGGAAGTATTTTTCATTGCGAGAAGTGCTCTCCGACTTGGCCTTATTTCGAACTTTGCATGGAGTTTCATCCATTTACCACGTGACTTATTGTCTCATTCAAACACGTACCATAACACACGCGAACAGATGAATATCATCGCAGTTGTTGTTTTATCCGCAACGAGAGTGATTATCGATTATTAAGGAGATGGATATGAATACTGAAAATATCGAGTATGGTGGTGGAACCAGCACTGTCGGAGATTGATGAAGATCTGTTATTTGACACGCGGAACATTCGATGTTATTTGACAATTATAAAATGGATCGGAGTCATTATCATTACTGTCATTTGCGCCGTTCCAGTCATCGTGATAGCTACGAGTCAAAGAACACACTACGAATATACAGATATTGGTGCATATCCGAAACCGGATTTAAATAAATCGGCTTGCGTATTTGTGAAACAGTTTGATCTGAATCAACACGTATACGCGACAGTCTGCAATCGAGACGGGTACGTGTCTCTGGATATAAGGAAGTTCGTAAACGACACGGCTACGATTATCGGAATCAACGTAAATATTCCCCAGTGGCTAACTCTTAAACAACTTACTCCAGGAATTGACACAGCCATCTCCGAGGCTAGAATCTATTGGAATAAACTGAGGATTATAACCCACTAAAATGGAACAAATGCACGTTTTATTGCTGGACTCTTATTTCGAAGTGTTGTACGCTAAAGCGTTATCTTTAGCTATGAATAATGTGGTTAAACAACTGTGTGAAGGGTGTCAAGTTGGATATTTATCGCAGACGAAGCATATGTGCTTGACATTATCCAAAAAGGAATAATTGAACTTATACTTTGGCGAGATCGTGAATGCAGTGGACGAGGCATATGTTCTGATACAATGGGAAGACGCAGTCGAGTGTGAAAATGACATTTCTGCAGAATTTATCGATATGTATAAACTTAAACTCGGTTGCAAAGACTGGCGTCAGACGGATATAAAACGGAACAATGGAGACAGAAAATGATTCATAACACCCTCCAAGTTATTCAAATCGAAGAGAGATTTAACAATATCGTGTAACCACTGTGTAAAGTATTTGTTTTGTTGTTGTATATATAACTTTTGTATATATTGCTATTAAACGAGTATAATAACCTACGTCTGATTAATTATTGGCTTTTTATTATATTAGAAGGATTTACACTATCAACTACAGTAGATGCAGTTTTGAATGTTGCAACACTTGTAGCTAAGTGTCTTGCTTGAAATTAATGGGTGTTCTAGCATAGTGATGATGATGATGATTCACTCTCGGACCAACGGCCATATTGTATTGTTCAAGATACCATGCTTCTACCCGGATACATATACTCGAGTTGAAGGTACAGTCATCAATATAGTTTGCATACGACTACTGTTACTGAAACAGTGTACAGGGTAACTTTTCTCGCTCGATCGATGTAAGGTGTTGTAATGGTCGCCCTCTCGAACCAACCACTAGTCAGGGATAAGGATAAAATTAACGCAACACAAACGTTTTACATGTTGTTTATTAATGGTCTACACATTTGGTTATATACGCAAGTATTTTCTATACACATTTGTTAAAGTGTTATACATATAATAATCATTCAAAGCAAAATTTACAGAACTAAATCTATGTACAATATCATCCAATGAATATCCTAGAAGTCGTTGACGAAGATAGTACAAACAATACAATCCGCACACATTGGAATGATCACTTTGAATTTGTTGCGCATTCTTTATATGTCTCTCGAAGAGTATGACGTATAATCCATCGTTTGAAATTATCGCCGTAATATCTAGCGTTATGTCCGAAACTGTCAAAGAACTCCACGCTTCCCGGTTTGTCTAAATAAAACGCCAACCAGTGTTTGCCGGGCTTAGCGTATATGTCAGTATTGGCGATAAATCCGCAAGGACATTGTCTTATAGTCCGTGGCAATTGATCCGCGGCAAATACACCCACTACATTTGCACGTAACACCGGATCGCAATCGATGCAGCACTGTAGCTGCGAAGTGTTCATTACTGCACGATGATGTCTCTTTCTTTGTTTATCTCGAAGAAACCCGAACCCTCGCTATACACGATGCAACTCATCGGCTCTGAAAAATACAATAGAACAAATACTCAAAGAATGTTATTTAAAATAGTTTAATATGCACACATTTACATCAATGTATATGTATTTTAATCAGTATTTTACTTCAGAATCTACTTGATAATAAATAGTAATACTTTATATGTAGAGATACATTACATTAATAAGCAACACCATACTACGTTAACGTACCAGATAAACCGTCTTGAACTGCACTTCCAACCTCACGTTCCCGTTCTTCACAAGAGACATGTACTCCCCGTGACCGGTGAAGGCTGGTTTCAACTGAAAGGCGAAGAGGGTGGAGCCGCTTATAAGGTGACTTCGATCCAGCGCATTCTCCGCGTCTTGTCTCCATTTCCCGGCATACTGTAGGAGATTAGTGTAGGCTCTGGTGACTGCCGTTCCGTCGCTGCTAGTAAAATCCATTTTCGGCGGATTTCCACCCACGGGTAGTCCGTCGGCGTACACGGCGATATGTTTGATGCCGCAATTTTCGAAATTGAACGGATTAATAGTGTAATCCCCATTCACGGCCTTGCTCATTACGAATCCGATAATCACTTTCTCCGGTCTACTTCCTTGAAACATATTCTCCCAGTTGAAGGATGTATTCCTCGTCGCGATGCTCTGAGAACGACACTCCGACTTCGTGAATGGGCAAAGAGCGTTCTGTTTCTCTAGAATCTTGGAGTGACCGAAGATCACCGCCGGGTTCACCTTGACCTTTCTGGCTAGGATATAGATGTCCTCGATATCGATTCTAAAGTATGTCGCCGCATCAATCGCCAGTAAAGCGGGACTCCTGTACATCTTCACCTTCACGTCGACTTGATTCAGCAGGTACCGCTCCATAGCAAACAGGTCGTGAAATATGAGAACTTGTAAATCCCAAGTCTTGGAAGTCTCTGTAAACTTCGCTCTTTTGAATAGTCCGTTGTTGGTGCCGCTAGGATCGCTCACGCCCGGGCTGTCTGCATCATCCATGAGCCATCCTTGACTCTGCATTTGGCTAGACAAAGCGTCGGCGCCGTAGTTTAGCAGGGTTTGAATATAAGCCCTGTAAGGATTGTAGTTGCAGGTAATACTGGCGTTGTTCTGCAGCGACACCTCGAAGCTCGAAAAAATAGCTTGCAAAAACAAATTAGCCGGTCCCACTTTCTCCGCCGTCAATGCCGTGCGGACACGTCCGACTTGCGTACTTTTAATCTGATATAAATTTGCGAATTCTTCAAGTCCAAGTAATCCATGGAATGTTGACCGCTGATACGTAATTCGAATGGACCATCGCCGGATACTTGCGACAACGGTCTTATTTCCTCAAAGTGGGTTTCGGTCACACTCGTCTGAGTACCGGGTAAATCGAACAAATACAATTCCGACACTAGTCCTTCTCTAAATTGTTCTTCGCTAAACACCGACATTATTATTTCTTTTCAAAGACGTCTTTGATAGGCTTTTTTGATGGTGTCTTTTTCTGACGTTTAGCTCCCGTCGTCGACTTCCCCTTTGCCTTCCGTTTCTTACCCTTTCTACCGCCTATCTGAATGGGATTCGTCGCTTTCGAAGAATTTATATCTTCTCTCTCCAATTCCGACTTCGCCTTCGCCGTGGTTTGTTCCGCCGGTAAAACCGCTTTAATGGTATATCCTTTCTCGTTGGAAGGTTTTGATTGGTTAATAGCTATCACGCAAGGACGTCTTCCGTCACCTCTTTGATTTAAGGACGTCTTTCTTCATCTGCCCTTGCTGCTCTTTTCTAAACGTCTCAACAACGAACGTTCCTCGCCGTGTACGATACTCTCTTTGCACAAGTCCGTGTAGATGTAAAGGCCGTCGTCAGCTTTCATGGTCGATTTTGCCTTCTCAGTCGCGTGAAATTCCACTAATGCCACTTTCCACGTTCCCGGTAGAAACAACGGTAATGTTAATTGTACGCTAAACTTATACGTTTTATTGTCAACAAAATAGTTATCACTCTCGTTACTTTTAACGTATATGTAACGACTCATCACCCTTTAAGCGCTTTAACGACCGGTTTTAATAACAGAGGTACGATGTTTGGGTTTTTCTTGAATATCCTCTGTCGTTGTTTATGAGTCTTTAGACACCATTCGTCGAATGCTGGTTCTGTAATCGAATAATAGCCTTTTATCTTTGGGTAGTAGCGGACAAGTACCTCGTAAAACGTTATATATCGCTTCCACGATAGCTCTAGATTGTCGTTCCGTCGACGTTGACAATATAGCGGTTCTCTGGACGTCAGAAGTTTCTATCAAGAGCTCGAATAACGGCAAGTACGTCTTAGCCATGTTGTGTTAACTATGAAGGATCGGTGGTAGGTATGCGTCTATTTATAGCCGATAAATCGTCTTCCGTAATCCGAAATCGTAATTAGCACCCCAGCCTTTCCACCTCACTAAATGTTGCTTTTGACCACCTCGTTTTCGGTTGCGTTGCACCTTTTCCACTAAATACGTGTCTTGTTCGTAAGCCTTCTTCAATTGATTTTGGTAGAAGGTACCAATCACAATATCACCGGCGTAATCTTTTAGCTGATACTGCGGAATGTTCTCTTTCATAACTCGTTTATCGATGACGTAGAGTTCGCGCGACCAACGTTCGTCGTAATCTCGCTGAAACTGTCGACGCATGAACGAAATCCGAATAAGGTCACCCACTTTGTACTTGAAACGTTTGTTGCTGATGTAAGACGTGCGTGAACTTTTAATTACATGTTTTGGTATAACGTCATATTGAAGTTTCCACAGGTTCACATAATCTTCGGGTTTCACGATGGCTGGGGCTCTTTTAATGGAACGGTGGTACGTCTGGTTGTAGCTAGTCGTGATATCGGAAAGAATATCTACCCAGCGATGCTTTTGCTGATGCGTCATGTAACGTATGATTCGTGATATAATCGTTGTATAGCCCTTTCCGCGTAGGACGCTTTTACGATATTCTGGGTGACGAAATAGCCCACGCCTTCTTTCTTCAGAAAAGGCTTAACATTCTTGTTTGCGAATTCCATCCCTTTATCACTTCGAATACGCGTGGGTTGTCTCCCTCTTTGAAATATCGATTTTAAAGCACCGAGCATTTCTTTACCCGTTCTCCTGCGTAAAGCTACCGTCCACACAAATTTCGACATTATGTCCACGGCTAATAGGAAATAAGCGTATTCATCATTTTCTTTCTTATAAAACTCCATGTTAGCTGTGTCTACGTCCCATTGATAATCTACGAAAGGGGCAATAACACTTCTTCGTCTAAATTTGGTCCGTTCTTCTCGACGGCATACTCCTCTTGTTTCAAAAGCCAATTACGAATGTTGGTTCTACTTAGAACACATTTGCCTTCTTTTTTGACAGCTCTGTATAGTTTGTCTAGCCCCGCGTATGAAGCGTGGTGTTTAGGATCGTAATAAATAGTCGCGAGGTAATCTTCGTATTTCATAGCTTTAACCACTTGATTTTGTTTCCTCTGGAGCTATTAACTTTCCTTTTCACGGGGATGCCCGGCGGCGGTGGAATGATCCCGGCTCCTTTCTGGCCTCTGCGCGACGGGGTTAAGAGGCTGAGTGGTACGTTAATGTCTGAAAGTATCGTTTTAAATGCTTCTAAACCGACTGAGCGAAAATCTTTATAATCCTTTATTTGCACTCTCATGAGATCGACGATATTCGACTTTGGTATCACGTGGTCGTTGATAATCGCCTCTTCTTTATCGTTCCAAGTCACCTGCGGTGTAATATAACTCAACAACGCGCGCGCTCGAGTTTGTAGTGATTTCGGAAACGCAGCAACCAATCGTGTAGTTGCAGTATCCCCGGTCTGTTTGACGGGGTCCTCGGCTACCGCTTTATATTCAGGTATAGGTTCCACAGGTATTGATGTATTATGTAGGTTCACCTTATGAGATATATCGTCTACGGTACTGTTATCCTGACGTTGGGTATCCGATAAAAGTCTGTGATACCTATCGTACTCCAGCAACACCATTTTCTTCATGTCTGTTGATATATAAACGTGTCTTCTTCCGGGAACACCCTAGTACGCACACGATAGTCTTCTTCCGCGCGAGGGGAAAAGTCCAAGACTAAATAGCCGTATGGCTGTGATGTAGCATCTTTATAAGCTTCCAACAGAAATGCGCTTTTACCCAGGAAAGCTTGTCGAGCTAGGCACTGCAGTTGCGAGATGTCGCGTGGATGTTTCATCAGTACCATAATGTGAGTGTTCAAATTATTAGTACGGCTATGTTTTTCTTTTTGATTTAAGTAAAGGACGCTTAAATGGCGATGATGCATTCCTTTCACGAATAAATTTTCCATATCGATGGATGACTTCACACTCTCCATCAAATCGTCCAAAATCACCAGATTGCAATGGCTGTCGCTTGCTAGGTTGATAAGATCATCTTCGCCCGGTAAACCGCTATGAAACGTAACGAATGGTAACTCCCTCTCCAGCACATCGAATAACGGTTGATGTATACCGTAACAGTATAGTACCTTCGCAGGAGGATTTTCGAACATGACGTCTTTGTGTCGTAATAATCGAAAGACCCAATACGTCTTACCGCTGCACGTAGCTCCGGACACTGATATAGACGTACACTCCGGGAAGGGATACATGATTGAACTAATGACTGCTTCTTTATGCGCAACACATTTATTTTAATGATTCTTCCTGTAGCTCTACTAAAATGTTCACTAGCTCTTGGTCATCCACTTCCGGTTGTGGCACTGGGCAGAGCGTAATATCCAATGGCGTTGTGTGAATTCCATCGGCCAAAACCCTTCGCTTACAATAGAAATATGAAAAGCCTCTCCTCTCTTGCGTGTAGGTGAAGATGGTGTTGTTCCTCACCCGAAATCCTCTATTGTGACTGCCTTCGGCTTTGCTGGTTTTTAATACTCTTCGAAATTTGGACATCGGAGCTTTCACGCTTCTCTTACTGATACCCTTCGAGCTGAACTTGTATTCTTGGACAAACCTTGCTTTGTATGGACAGCGTTTTACTTTCTTCTTCAGGCAACGTCTGAGTAATTTATAGGCCACGATTCTAGCGGAAGAAGGCCCGAGTGTCTTTGCCTTTCGCACAATGTAGGTTTTGCTACACAGGCCAATCATTTCCTCCCCTTGGTACTCGAGTTTAAAAAGTCCAGGGGTAAGCTTGTCGTACTTTGCGTGTTTAGTACAACATGTGCGAGGGAACCAATGGCACTGCGCATCGGCTTCCACATCGGCTTCTGTGCAAAAGCCCTCAAGACCTTCCTGGTACTTCGCCTTCATCTCGGGTTTGATGACGTCGGCGAGACTTTGACCGGATATAGCCATGTATGCCGAATCCGTATCCATCTCGCAGTATTCAAAATCGGATCTATCGACGTACACGTCCATAAAATCGAAGTAAAACTCTAGCATACGGAGTTTGGCGTATTGTAAAATCATGTAGCCGAGTTGAATGGGTAGGTCCAGCATTATTCTGCGCTTTGCCATTTCTACTTCATAGTACTGCTCTTCCTGATCGAGACACTCCAATTTTCGAAACCGAGGCTCATTGATTTTCAGACAGGTCTTGTTTTCGCCTTGGACATCTCTGTGCTTCGTTTTGTCCATGATCCGTAACCAGCATTTCCAATAACCTTCGTCGTGTCCGCGATAATGGCCGTGTCTGGATCCCTGTCACCCGCACGTCTCGCTTCACTGACCTCTTCAACAAACCGACTGAAGCAGCGATGTTGTTGGAATTCAACAAGTTGATATATTTTGGTCACGACCATCCCGTGATCGAGATACCACTTGAGAAGAGGAGTAGCCAGCAGGAGTTGTTTGCCTTTCATATCACCCACGAGTAATCGTCTCGGTGATTTGGACAAGTTATGTCGCTCGACGTGCTCTTGCATGTGCTCACCGATGTCTTCGAAAGGTATATCCGTCGTACAGAACAGCGGGGACATCTCTTCAAAATATTGGTGCGGGGTCATAGTTGGGTGATGGAAGTAGCTCGGCCAACGTTTGGGAACCTCGATATCGACCTCGACCATTCCAAAGAGTTGGCCCTGGACCACACCTTCCAAGATGACATTCTCTGTGATTTCCCCTTATGATGTTGAAAGAATCCGGGTCGCATAGTATCGATAAACTGGTAGATCTGTGGGTATTGTCGACAGTATCGACGGAAATCACATTCCCACATTTCTACAACATTGTAGCCTTCGTTCCTCAAATATTGCGTGGTTTCCCGGTCTTTTCAAATTTCCGGAGTCTGCTAGCTAGCCACTTGTTATCCTTGATATTTGTAATTATTTCACAAGCATGCCCGTGCCAATAGCATCCCTCGAACTGATAGCACGTGGGTTTGGCCAGGGCATTAGAAGCCGGATATGGGCCGACTATAACTTCCTTGCCATGGTTCATCTTGTGTCGAATATCTGTACCTTGGGTGTGGGACAGCCAGTCCATCCAGTAGTAGGCTTACATGTACTTATCCCGTACTTCCGGACGAAAGTCATTTTCGGCTCTACGACGAATGAAAGGACCCACAGGCATGTCTTTACCGATAGCTTCCAAGTACAGAGCATTGGCATCAAACCCGAGGATAGAGCCACACAGCTTGTTGCCACGGATGCGTGTTTGTCCGGCGCAGTGTTGACGTGTGAATATGATGCTAGAACCACCCACGATGTTCTGCTTCACGGTCTGGTAGAGGTCTTCGTTCTGCTTATCGAACAGAGCGAAGTTAACGTTTTGCACCATAGCCGACCGAAATAACAGTTGTCTGGCTATCCCGGGTACAGATATTGCCGTTTTGAAGACGTCGATGGTTTTTTCGAAATAAAACTTCTGGAAGCGTTCAACAGCCTCGACGAAAGGTGCTACATCGAGGTTGTTATAACACACCAGAAATTCGCGAAAGCTGGTCATCCCGGATTCCCTCCATACCGTTTGACAGTATCTATAGTCCTCTTCGGTTATGTTCGTTGATTTCAGAGAACTATAGAAAGCCTCATGAGGCGGAAGTGACGTCGCCTCTAGCTTGTTGACGTCATCGAACCACTCGTACGGAAAGAATCCCTTGCATTCTCCTACTTTATAAGCTTTTAAGAAGCCAGCGTAGGACGACCCAGCGGCCAGGTACTGGGACATGTACAGAAGCTTCAATTCGTTAGTTGCGATGCACGCGTAGCTGTTATTCTTCTTGACGACGAAATTTCCTTTTGTGTCGTGTATATTTAGGTGTTTCGCTAAACAACGTTTCACCAGATTAAGGTCGTACTTGGCCGAGTTGAAGCCAAGAACTGGTACCTGGGACATGTAGCCTTCCATCTGACCGTAGAGTTTATATAACGGGTGGTTAAACCCGGTTGCTTTATCCTTTTCTTCTCATCGACATCATCATCACTATCATCATCGTCATCATCATTCTCATCTTCGTCATGCATGTCCAGTTCCGTTTCTCTTTTCTTCTCCTTTTCTATTTTCTCGTTGATGGCCTCCAACACCCAGCCCCAACGATCTTCGGCTAATTCGCGTACTCGCTCTGCTAGGCCCCGCATTCCCACGACCATACTCTGGACCAACTTGTCTTGGTCAACCTCCACGATGCAAACTGGTTCGGTATTACCCTCGACGTTACTGCAAATAGAGACGCTAATCGGTACGTGTTTCTGCGTCCACTGCAGTATCTCGGTAGGTCGATCATTCACTTTATGTAGCATAGCCTCGAAATCGTAGCAGATGAACCACGGGAATGTACGCTGATCATTCGACACATTGATGTCAAAATGACTCAGTTTGTCGAAGATGGATTCGTGCGGTTGGTTGAAGCCTCCGGGGTACACGTACTTGGTCTGGTTGGTACACACACGTTGATGTCTATGTAGGTGTCCCGCATGATCAAAATGACGATCACAGGTCTTACATTGATACTGTTGGGCGTACACGGGGAAATCTTTAATATAGGATAGATGGTTCTCGTACATGTTAATGTACATCGTAGTTTCCTGGTGTCCTCTGGATTTGTATACAGATCTTGCAAAGCCGTCTTCCTGTAAGTTATATACCTCCAGGTTGACGTTGAATAGTTGTTCGAAGGCAGGAAAATCCTCGAAGCTCAACAATCCGCAAAAGCCTTGCTGTTCTTTGTTCCATTGCTGATAATATTCTTTTGTAGGACCGTCGAGACAACGTATGGCATGACCGCGGTGTAAAGCGAGACAACGAAATGCACAAATATTGTCTTTATACGGTTTTCCAGTATGTTGATATTTGACCAATGGATATATACTTTCTTTCTTCAGTAAGTAGTCTGGCAGCTGACCGGCGCCAACCGGATAATATGTGCTGTACACCGTAAAATGGACTTGTGTGACTAACACTGGAAGCCATTTAGTATCGGGTCTGTTGCGTAGCAGCTCTGTCATAATGTCCATTCGATTCAGACGAATTAGAAGACGGTTCAAGTCGGAACGCTTAGACACATATAACAGACGTTGGAAAATACCGTTGTTATTATACGGTACAAAATATCGGAATTGACCAGTCTCTCGATTTTGAAGAATAACCCCAAACACCAGATTTAATCTGTAAGCGCGTTGTTCTCGTTGATAAATTTCCTCTCCATACTCCATCAGTTGATTTACACTGACGTCATTATCCAAAGGGAAGTTGTAGACTGATTGGATTGGTCCTGTTCGATGCTGTTCTAGAATAAGTGGTATATTAGCTTCATACACTTCACGCAATCCCTCATCTGCACCCTCTCTATCCCATGGGGCTGTGTCTTCGCCCCAGGGTTGACGTTGTAAGGCCCCGCCTGATTGGTTGTAGTGATGTCTAATACCGTGCAGATATAGATCACGACGATTATCGAAAACGTCAGTACATCTCCGACATCTATAGGTTGAGGGCCCCGCAATCGGCGTTGCATCTGTAGTTGTTGTTGTTGTCGTTCTCTTATGACTCGACCTAGCCGTTATTTTCTTTACTGGTTTATCGTGCCATTGTAAGTGTCGTCTAAGACCGTATGCTGAAGCACACACCATGCTGCATTTAGGACAAATGTGGTCGACGTATTTTCCGCACGTTTTCTCGTGATGACACTTATCACTTGCGAGCTTGAATGATTTAGAACAATTGGAACATGGAAATGTTTGATTACGGTGTTCAGTCTTTTTATGACGGACCAACGACTTTTTGCAAGTATAGCTCTTCTGACATTCGTCACACTGAAAACTACTGGAAGTATCTGGACGCTTGTCTGTATCCTGAAACGAAGCCAAAGCAATAGTAAGGCCACTTAGTAAGGCCACTTGCTAGTACTGAACAACTATACACATATTCATATATATCAACATAGACGTATTTTGTGGTAATATTAGAGACACATACGCTGATTATTTGTTTCAAAATAACGCACATGTACTGAATATATTGAATGATTTGGACACAAAATAATAACATAATTACCACTTGGAGTAGTCCTCCTTGAGGTTTTTCAGTTCGCGCGGTTGAGCCATGCTCTTCATTCTCCTATAAACATAAAGAAACATGGCTTGTATTGTTCAATAGTTACTGATATCCGTTTTCTAATATATTCTATAACAAGCAATATATATCCAATCGAAATTAATATTAATTTTCATTGACAAGTCACACATCATAAAAGTCATTGAAAATATATATATCTTATATATATATATATTTATGCTTACACGGACGGTTCCGCTTAGCGAGTCCAGTTGACGGTGAATGTTTTCGTGATCAGTCAATTCAATTTTATCTTCGAACACTGCCCGACACCACTTGCAAGACATAGCCATCTGAAATGTTAATGAAAACGTGTGTACATAGACGCAACAATAAACACGGTATATTCAACATGTTAATAGAAGAGCGAAAATGTCATCAGATCTATACAGTCCAGACAGACAGACATACAAACTGACAGGCAGACGGACAGAGAGCTACATATACACTCAAGCAGACGCGTACGTTTTTCTACATGTGTTGCATGGAAAAGATCTATCAGCGCCCAAAAATGAAAGAAACTCGAATTCTTGAGCTAAATGTGAAAATAATTAAGTAATAATGTTTATTTTGATAAAATATTCATTTAAATGAGATATATACACAGTTTAGTTGACATATCTATATATAAATATGCATCACTAGAATAAAATCAACAAAGAGACAGTCTACATACTTGTACACTGGTAGCAATAATATCGACTTGTTGATGCGTAGCTTCGTGTTTATGCAGGTCCCCTGGATCCCGATAGAACATTCCGCACCAACGACACTGTCTACACATCTGAACGGTTTTAATCAGATGTTGACACAGCGCGACTGTATGTCAGAAACAAACAAAACACAAAACAATTCAGATATTCATATTTTATGTTTTGTGTATAATTATTTCACTCTCAGTATCAACGTGAATAAGACATTAGAATGGTGTATATCGCATGGCCATTCAATGATAAGTTATCTGAGAGTCAATATCACTCACCAGAATAAGGCTATCGAGTGATATGGTTATATTCTGAAACCAACTATTATAATTATTAAACCTATTTTAATTACCATCCGAATGTGTACTATCCGAATAGAATTGCAGTATACATTTACAATCAGTAAATCCTTTACAACGCAACTTAATTTTAGTAACATACAAATATAATTTTATGCAGTGTATTGCCGCAGATAAACAAAGCAAACTTACAGTGTTTTGATTCCGTTGAAATTATCCAATAAATCACAATTCCACCAGGTTTCAACTGCATCTATTCCTGATAAATCATGGTTATATATATATATATATCATTTAATGGCACATATATCCGATTATCATAGAAAGGGAACTAACACACTCCAGTATTTTAATATTCCGCGAACATTTAAATCCAACACGATAATCTAAAACATTTTCGTTGTTAATAAAACACTTTTTATATGCGTTTAATATATTTAAACTCGGTGTAATGAAACTCCTTATACCCAATAAAACAGAATTTAATAAATCCAGAATTATATATCCGTCTCAATGCGGGACTGTCTTGTGAATGTCAGATGGAAACGAAACATTAACTAAAAACTAGAACATTCAACGGAAATTGATATCCAGTACTATACGTGTAATGGAAAATTTGCGCACTCAATATTGCGGTTTACCACATGGCGGCGCGCTGTCTACACGTTTCTATTGACGACGGGAAATGAGTCGTTAAAGCTGTCAAACTTGTCAGATAAAACAGGAAAACCTTTCTAATCTAGGACAAATTCGTTCAAAGTACATATATATGTCGCGGAAAATTTCCACTGATACTGACGAAATATTATAAAATAGTGCATACTTGTTGAGGTCCAAATAATTCGGATATATATATTAAATGTTACACTTTCATAATGTAATCCATATTTAAAGTATTAATTCTACTAATTAGTATCGATGTTTGGTATGTTTGTTGTTGTTAGGATTGGTTACCATTGTCAAAATTATAGTTTGCTCAATCACATGATTGTGATTTCTTCCAAAACGAGTTCTTCCATCCACAAACATCCCCAATAGGCGCCGAAGCAATTACGATGGTCTGCGACTGTTTCCAACACACTCGCAGATTTCCAGCACGCGGTGCCAATCGAGATAAGACCAGTGTTGACATCTACGGTCCTTCTCGAGTCCATTACGTCGGTCTGCGACTGTTTCCAACACACTCGCAGATTTCCAGCACGCGGTGCCAATCGAGATAATACCAGTTTTGACATCTACGGTCCCTCCCGAGTCCATTACGTCGGTCTGCGACTGTTTCCAACGCACTCGCAGACTTCCAGGACGCGGTGCCAATCGAGATAAGACCAGTTTTGACATATACGGACTCTCCCGAGTCCATTACGTCGGTCTGCGACTGTTTCCAACACACTCGCTGACTTCCAGGACGCGGTGCCAATCGAGATAAGATCAGTTTTGACATCTACACTCTCTCCCGAGTCCATTACGCCGGTCTGCGACTGTTTCTAACACCATCGCAGACTTCCAGGACGCGGTGCCAATCGAGGTAAGATCAGTTTTGACATCTACGGTCTCTCCCGAGTCCATTACGTCGGTCTGCGACTGTCTCTAACACCATCGCAGACTTCCAGGACGCGGTGCCAATCGAGATAAGATCAGTTTTGACATCTACGGTCTCTCCCGAGTCCATTACGTCGGTCTGCGACTGTTTCTAACACCATCGCATACTTCCAGGACGCGGTGCCAATCGAGATAAGATCAGTTTTGACATCTACGGTCTCTCCCGAGTCCATTACGCCGGTCTGCGACTGTTTCCAACACACTCGCTGACTTCCAGGACGCGGTGCCAATCGAGATAAGATCAGTTTTGACATCTACACTCTCTCCCGAGTCCATTACGCCGGTCTGCGACTGTTTCTAACACCATCGCAGACTTCCAGGACGTGGTGCCAATCGAGGTAAGATCAGTTTTGACATCTACGGTCTCTCCCGAGTCCATTACGTCGGTCTGCGACTGTCTCTAACACCATCGCAGACTTCCAGGACGCGGTGCCAATCGAGATAAGATCAGTGTTGACATCTACGGTCTCTCCCGAGTCCATTACGTCGGTCTGCGACTGTTTCTAACACCATCGCATACTTCCAGGACGCGGTGCCAATCGAGATAAGATCAGTTTTGACATCTACGGTCTCTCCCGAGTCCATTACGCCGGTCTGCGACTGTTTCTAACACCGTCGCAGACTTCCAGGACGCGGTGCCAATCGACTCTCCCGACTCTATTTCACTGATATGCGACTGTTTCTGGCTCACTCCTTATATACTGAGTCAAAAAAGAAACGATACCTGGTGTTTATGTGTCTATAATTTCAACATTTATTAAGAAAATTCTTTGAAAATTCATAAGATGATAGTCCAACATGTTTGAAAGAGGAGCACATAAAGCATAATGAGCCTCCGAAACTGTCTGCTGCGTGATTACGTAATTCGTCGGACAGGGGTCTAATGGAGTTTTCACACAGACGTCAATACCGAGTATGGGCACCATTTGCGTCTCTCACTGCAATGCACCGCCGTCGCATCGAACGGAAGAGTGTCTGAATCTCTTGCTGGTCAATATTTGTCCACTCCTGACGCAAAACATCCCTCAGTTGGTTTAACGTTACCGGCTGACGTCGTCTGACGCGGCGGTCTAACGTATCCCACAAATGTTCTATGAGTGACAAGTCTGGTGACAAAGCAGGCCACGGCATTGTTTCAATATTGTTCTGCTCCAATAATATGGTGGAAATCCGAGCAGTATGACACCTGGCATTGTCCTGTTGGAACAGTGTGACGTTTCTGTTGGCGTTAAAGAACGGCACAACAACTGGCGCAAGGATCTCATAACAGTACCGCTGGGCGTTTAGGTTCCCGTCCACCACTAACAGTTCAGTGCGACTGCCGAAGGTGATACCGCCCACACCATAACGCTTCCGCCCCCGAACAGATCGACCTGACGTACACATGCGTCGGCGTAACGTTCACCGCGTCTGCGATATACCCGCTCTCTGCCATCCGCTCGACGCAAACAGAACCGCGATTCATCGCTAAACATCACCGAATTCCACTGTAACCGAGTCCATCGAGCACGTTCCGTCGTCCATTCCCGCCGTACGTCACGGTGACGTCGTGTCAGGATGGGTCCAACGTATGGCCGATAGGCACGAATGCCACGTTCACCGAGCCGATTCCTGACTGTTTTGTGCACTGATGTGAGTGTTGGTCATCCCAGGAGTAACGGCAGCTGTGTGCGTAGCAGGTAGGAACCGGTCACGTAAATGTGACGTCCGAATGTGACGGTCCTGTTCACGCGTCGTCACACGTGGTCGACCAGATCTTGGACGGTCGTCCACCGATCCATGTGTTCGATAACGTCGAAGTAGACGTGTTATCGTGATCCGCGTAACCCCGAGTCGATTTGCGACGTCACGCTGACGTAAACCGCCGTCAATCATGCCAATGGCACGCATTCTCTGATTGCGGTTTAGCCTAGGCATTTTGTTAGAGGTAACAATGGGTATGTAAGGTGTTTTTCCTCGATGATAATGCAATACCAGTACAATAAACCGGTTTTCCGATTTGTACATGTGTAGGAAGTTGTCTTTGTTGAGGAGCACGTGCAAATCGGAAATTCGGCGTTCCAGGATTATCGGGTGTTTATTTACCTGTGTTTATGGTTGGCTGACGTTGCAATAAGATACCCGGTACTGATACGTAATAATATATTAAACCTTTCTATGGTTTTATCCGTTTTACGTCATTTTTAGTTTGGTATCGTTTCTTTTTTGACTCAGTATATATGCATAAGACATTGAACTCGTTTTCAAAGACCGTATACATGGTGATGTACCACGTGGCGCGACAATAGTATTCAATCTTAGAGCAGAAATATATCTTTTTTGGGGGGAATTTGGCGCGAAAATAATTGTTTGGGAAATTTGGCGCGAAAAAAACAAAAATGGCGCGGAAAAAAGGCGCGAAAAATATGGCTCGGAAAAAAAATGGCGCGAAAAAATGGCGCGAAGAAAATGGCGGGAAACCACTGGCACAGGAACAGATAAGAGTTCGCGTCCTTACTATACTACTTCTGTATATACATCATGATGGAGTACTAAGATGTTATAGTCATATCTCTGTAAGATGATACATTGTATTGGAACATGTTAGTATGGTGTGTTCCTTACAAGTACTGTACTACTTCTGGAACATCGGTAATTGACCTGATGCATTCATAAGTAGTTCCTGCATTGGTGCAACTTCGAAGTAAATCAATGGTTCTAGTACAAATGGACACTCGGATGTTTCTGGTTTGCACACTACGGTTTGGATGAAATCTGCTTGTCTTTCGATAACAATGTTTAGATAAACAATATATCTGGGTAGGTCAGGTGTAAATTGTGTTTAACAACAATTTGGTTTATCTAGAACACATACATTGTAACATTTATTTACCTGTCACGCTATATTGGGTTTTCACGAAAATACCTGCGATATTGACGTGTATAGTTTTCACAAACTATATTGGCTCACCTTAAATATAGAACATAAATAAAACACATTCGATATGTATTGAGTTCAATAAATGCACGTCTTTGTACTAAAAAGTACATCATCTGGGATGGCCGAGATGTTAAGGAGCTGACTTCAGAAATAAGATTTACGTTAGCTAGCTTTCTTGGTGCGTGTTCGAATCCCAGGAAAGGAAGTTCTATTTTTTATATTGTATTAAGAATATTATTTGTTTTAATATTTTGATAATTTCTTCAATTTGTTCAGTTTCATTTATTTTTTATTCTTTTATAATTGCATTTAATTTGAAATTCACAATACAAAACAATTCATTCGCAGTAGCTGTATATTCCTTCATGCTGTCTGTGCTGTCATTGCCACTGGCGGTAGATACATCGAAATGTGGGTCTGTGTCTGTGCTGGCGTCACTTTCCGCTCCAGAGCTGTCCGTTTCTTCCAAATTGATGATCACCTGAAACGAAAAATAAATGTTATTAATGAATTCATTTTTTTTAAATGTTAATTATTTAATTGTTAATTTATTTATTTGCTATGAGTATACTAACTTGTTCAATCTCTGTATCAACAGCTATATCTGTCTTTCTGTACTGTACTTCGGCATCCACGACGTGCTGTACACACTTCGCCCACGTCTCCACATGCTGTTTCGCCAAGTAGCCCTCGACTAAGGTATTTACTGTTCCCAGTTTGAAGCAAGTGTTGTTCCTAGCGACGTACCCCTTGAGATATGCCCACAACATCTCAATCGGATTGAGATCCGCGTGATAGGGTGGCAATCTCAAAACCCGATGCCCATATTCTTCTGCCATCTGGTTGATGTGGTATGATGGTTCCACTTTCGTCGATTGGCACAATTTCAGTAACTGTGCTCTCAACATATCTGTATCATACTGGACGTCGTGTCTCTGAAAAGATAAGAGATAGAGGTAAGCATTAATTAACGTCGTCTCTAATCAGACAAAACACGAGCTGTGCGCATTTGTGCGACATAACAATGTATCCAGTAAAAGAGGGATACGCACCTGCAGCCATTCTCCTATATCATCTTTCTTGTAGCCGTTGTTGGTCGCCTATCTGCCTGGGTGTTGTGGTACGACGCATTATCGACCACAATCACCGAGTGTGGTGGCAGGTTTGGCAGATGTTGCGTCGTCAGCCATTTTCGAAAGTTGGTGGCATTCATTCCTTGGTGGTAGTCACCTGTCTTATGCTATGAATACAAGTGCTGCCCCATCAATGAACCCGTTCTTCGTCCCAGCATGCACAACAATCAGTCGATCTCCTTTGTTGAAAGGTATATTCAACCCAGAGCTACTGCTTTTCCAGCATTTTGGTACTGAATGTGCGGCATGTACATAGGTTTCATCCACATATACAATTGGATGACCATCCATTCTGGCTTTCTGGGTTGCTTGAAGATATTGTATTCGCAATAATACAATGTCCTGTCTCTCCATCAGCACTCTCCGATTGGTAAAGCATTTCCTCCATGTAAACCCTGGCTGATTTAGGGTTTGCCTTAGCACTGTCTTGCTGCCCTTGAAGTCGATGTCTTTCCTTAACTCTTGTAAAATGTTATTAACGGTTGGTATACATTTCTTGGTGGCATACATGTCGTTGACTGTTCTTCGAATCACGCATTTATCAAAGTCATCAAGAACAATCTTGTCAGACCTCTGCTTCCTTGGCTTTGGTGTGTATTTCACATTGCAGATTATTGTAGGCATGCTGGTGGGTTTGGACAGCATCTTAGCTTTGAAACACGTTCCTTAGTATGGACCTGTTCTGTTCATACCATAAAGTACGAGTTCTCTTTTTGTCAGACATCCTATTTATGTTCTTGTACACTGCGCCCAGCACACACGGCGTTGGACTTCTATAGGCTCGAACCAGCATTTCCCGCCTCATGATATGATCGTGAAAAACCATATGCACGTGATTTAGTGGTACATTTGGTAGGCCTATATACATGTACAAACGAGTTTGCTTTCTACAAATACAAATTTGTATAAAAAAAGACAATTGCTATATATGTTTTACCTTTATTTAAAAAATAAACATAATATATAAATATAATATAGAAGAAATAATCAAAATAATAAAACAAATAATATTCTTGATATAATATAAAATATAGAAGTTTCTCTCCTGGGATTCGAACCCACACCAAGCCAGCTAGCTAAAAAAGCCATCCCAGATGATGTGCTTTTTAGTACAAACACGTGCATTTATTGAACTCAATACATATCGAATGTGTTTATTTATGTTCTATTTTTAGGGTGAGCCAATATAGTGTGCGAAAACTATACCTATACCTTGATTGACAGTCTGTACCATTCGATAATAATCAACTACCCGTACAATATAGGTCACCAGGTCAACCCAATTTAATTGGAGCATTCATGCACGTTTATTTTACCTCGTGTAAAGGGAGTCATGATTTCCGGGACAGGCTTAGTCAACATAAGCGGTTAACCAGTACTAAGCAATGTGTGTGAGATACCTTGTTCAAGGACTACATATTAGGAGTGTGTGTGTATACCTAATAGTATATATATCGTCACTACCGGTAGCCCATATGATCGACACCTCATGCCGATACTTTTCATTTTAGATTTTTTGGATGATAGTGCATTGATACAAATAGAGATCCATTCCAGTGTATCACCTGGTTCATTTAAGTGTACGGTGTAAAGCACCGACGCGATACCTCTGTATAAAGTATCATACCAAAGACTGTTAATATTATTAGTATCAAACGGGGATCGAACCTGTGATTCCAGTCCAACATGTTGACCACTGGACTGTACGACATACCTGTCCTTGCCACATACTTTTAAGACTACTAGGTTGTAAAATAACAAATACATTACCTATTAAATACATAGTAAAAAGTATAAATATACAGTCTGTTCATTTATATTTCCAATCTTTCATTTCCTCTGATACCACATCCACTTTGAAGAGGTATTCAAATCAGCCTGAAACACACCAAGAATATTTCAAATTTTAAATAGCCAGTGCTCGCCTGTGAATAATGTCACTGTGTTTACACACCTCCGCCAAATAATATAGTATACCAACCATCAGTTTGCAATGGACTGCATTCTTATACCGCATCTTTTCTACACATCAACTAGTCTGCAGTTTTCTCAAGTTATATAGTTTCTCAAAAAACACAAAAACTATACACTGCCTGTCATGAAAATGCAATTTTACCAAAATGAAAAATTAACTATATTAGTTATTGGGACTACATTGCCTATTTACGTATATACAACCTACTACAGCATACTTATATCCATGAGCAAATGAAAAGAATCAAGCAGTTCAATAAAACAGTTATTTAGTCAGATGTGTAGATCATACACGTATTACATCTGTGCATTTATAAATTGTCAAAAAAACTGTGTTCTCGCTTTGTGACTATATACAGGAAATCCACAGGGTATGTATGTATGAGTGGAGGTATGTGTACCAAGTACTGGTTAACCGCTGGTGCTTGCGCAGGAAAGGCATCAATGTTAGGAAATCTGCCCGGGTTGTAGCGACGTTAAATAAACTTATATTAAGGTAAACCAAAAACCAATATGTTCCATTATTCTTGACATGTTTTTTCCTGGACATACTTATCGGAATACTGTGTAACCTATGTTAACTTCTGCAGAGTACTTCAGTGGGTTTAATGTGTCCGTTGAAACAATTCCGGAATCTAAGTTCTTGAACAATGCGTACTATCCCGAGACACAACAACTGTGTTATAATCATGACGGTACAGTACTAGGATCCACAACAATTACTGCAAACTGTGCCACTGAACACATAGGCAACCAAGTTAGGATACAACTGACAAATACAGCAACGCAACTAGTTCTCTGTGATGTTCGAATATATGGAGGTAACTGTTACTTGTTATAATTGCTTGTCTAACCATGGCCATGTCGTTAATCCATTGTGTAATTTAGATTTATACACATATTTTACTTTTAGCAGGTTCGATCCCCGTCTGGCCCTAATAAAGTTAATAGCCTATCAGATAGGACTTTAAACCGAGCTCTCGAGTCGGTGCTTTACACCGTGTACGTAAACGAACCAGGGCTACGCTGGAATTTGGTATATGTCATTGCACTTTCCTCCACAAATCTAAACTGATTAATCTCTTCAGGAGGCGTCGCTCATATGGGCAAGTGGTAGCGACGATAAATAAACGTAACACATCATCAATTATTTACAGTTTAGTTTACTGTAATAGTTATATTTTAACGTGCTCTAATATGACACATACTCTACATACACTATATACAATGTAAGAAACAGTGGATCAACCCACACATCATAGCAACATATAATACAAACTAAATAACAGGTATTGAAAACTAAAAACGTTATAGATGATTTCTTATTTGATGGCTGTATTTGAATGCATATTTTCATGTTCAATTTTAGTTTGACCTCCTGTTGATGACGTCATGTCGATATATACAATTGTATAAATGAACACGAATATATCGCGCCCGCAGTTGCAATATTGTTATGGTCATTGACTTCAAAAACGTAACCACTAACCACTGTAGATTCGGATCTCACTGGCTATCGGTGATGTGAGGAGGATATTCAGCTGACTTACGGAAGATAGGTGTAGTTTTGCCCGGGTGCGCTTCAGTGCCTTAAAACTGCTCGGAAGGGCACCCGGGTTCCTTCTCCACAATGAATAGCCGCAGGGTCAAAATATGACCTAACTAGTATAACACCTCCCCAACAAAAAAAACCAGACACATCGAGAAATATATAAATCAAAGCTCACATGAATTGAATATAATACGATGACAGGATTGAATGTCTCAAACTCAAGCTTCATTAATTTTATTGAACTTGATTCTGAGATTAACTCTCAGCTGAACCAATCAGACGCCAGCTATTGTATAGAGATTGGAGAACATGTTCATAAACTCGGACCCAGATCTCATCGAGTAACAGCCCATGCTGCCATGCATTTGTAGTAATTGTATATCGATCATATACTGCTTCCGGTCTTATATATATATTTCTGCCTGCCATTGGTCACTGTTTCTTAGTGTAAGTCGTGTGCTAAAGGACCGGAGTTCGTGCTCCGCTGGAGCCGTTACGATTGTGCCCCTAGGCAAGCCATTTCAATTCCATGTTGATTCTTCTCTCTCCGTCGAGGAGATGGATTCCACCAGAAATGAGGGCTCGGAGGTGATTGATATAATATCTTGTTTCGCAATCGAGCTAACATACCTTTGAATAAACTATGTTTCTTAGCATATCGTCACCTGGCAATTGCCGGAAACACTTGTTTTTACCCTGTGACGTATTAATTGAATTATATAATTATTGTACCCCAATTCTAGATTATAGGACCACCGCCGTTGTCGAGTTATTACTGTCACTGACTTGTATACCATTGTACCCTATCATCATTGATCGTCACTCGTTCAAGCCACGCTCAAGTCGTGTTTCTCTATATAAAAATGTTGGCAGTTTCTTACTGAGGTTGATGCACCACATCAAGTACTGGTTAACCGGTGGAGCTTGCCAAGGAAAGATGTTGCTATGTAAACCTCCCACCTGTTGTATAGTCCAATATGTTGCTTATGAAGGCGTAACACCTGAAATAATGTTTGTCATTTATCATGAATGTTTAGGTAGGAATCTTGCAATAGGAGGACTAGCGACCCAGAGTTCTTCAGATAGTGCCAATAAAGCTGTGGATGGAATATGGCAGGTCGATAGTTCGAGTTGCAGTATCACGACGCAGGAATCGAATCCATGGTGGAGTATCGATCTACGGCGCATAATGCGGATTGACAGCATTGAAATTCTACCATACACAGACGGTTTGTGAATTTGAATTAAAATAATCATCATTTGAACACAATTTGATACTGGCAATCTTAGCTATTCTTGTAAAGCGAACTGACATTTTTTGAAAACAAGGTTATTTTAATGTGCTAATAATCCACTTCATGTAATAAATTCGTATCCACTAATTCCATGCATTTGCGTAAGGAAATAAAATGTATTATATAGGCCCTGCAATCCGACTTTCGGTTAGCTTTTGATTATACTATTATTATATAACTTATAATAATAATAAAGACTTTATTAAAAGAGAGAACTCATTTGAACAATTAAGTCAATCTACCATGAGGCCCTCAACAAATTAAAACATTAAATAACATAATGTCAACAGTAACCAGTAAACCATAATAAGATATAAGCTGCAAGAACTAATACTTATATTCATGTATAATTGTAAATTATCAGTTTATTAGGTCATTGGTCTGTTCGTTGCACCATCTGATATATAAAGCTTTGAAATGTGGAACAGAATGTGCTGTTTTGATGTGATAAGGGAGGGAATTCCACAAGTATGACCCTGAATATAAGAACGAATCTCTAATATGTTCAGTATTTGGCTTAGGAAGGTAAAGTTGGAGATTGGCGAGTTTTGCCTTCGAACATTGGAAGTTTTTGACTTCGACATCGGAGGTAAATCTGAATTATTGACGCCATCGTGTTCATTGCTCGATTTGTTTTTACTATACATATGCATGAATAAGACGTCAATAAACAAGACAATCATGCAGGCCACATGTATTAGCAATATTCGGTACAACCCTTCTACACAAGAGAATGGTGACTAATGTGTTCAATTAAACATAGGTATAGTAGTGATTGAATACACTTTTACTTCACGACTACGCTATGCTCATATAATTAAATGCACATATTCTAATATTGCATATACGGTCCATATAGTGTGCACACTATTACGGGTCCATGTTAATAATATATTTACTTTCAAAATACTGCTTATGTGTTGTTAATTGTGATAGTATTAAATTCAGCCAATGTTTTTTGTTTGTTTTTTTAAAAATCTGGCTTATACAATTTTGAAAAAATCCTATAGCTGAAAAAAGTTTATTGTAATTAGATATGTACATTTTTTCACGAGTACCATATATGTGCAACTATGATTGTGTATAATTATATAATGAATAAACGAAGTGTCTGTCTTCACCAAAAGAAAAGAAAGAATTCAGCCAATGTTCCATGAACAACCATGTAAGAATGACATTGTAATCGTATATTATGATGCAGCGATAATTTTCAGATCACATTCGATACTACCACGTATCTGTATCAAATGACAGTACAACCTGGTCGCTCGTGCATAATGATTCTACGATTGATCCACATACTGAAGTCGAAGTTCATGCCATAGCACAACACTTGCAGATCGGCATGAGTGGGGATGCTACATTGGGTGTTTGTGAGGTCCGAGTATTTGGAGGTAAGAAACAGTCGAAGTTCCTGCCATAGCACAACACTTGCAGATCGGCATGAGTGGGGATGCTACATTGGGTGTTTGTGAGGTCCGAGTATTTGTAGGTAAGAAACAGTCGAAGTTCATGCCATTGCACAACACTTGCAGATTGGCATGAGTAGGTATACTACATTGGGTGTTTGTGAGGTCCGAGTATTTGGAGGTAAGAAACATGTACAAGTACATAATTACGAACCAAACTGACATTATGTTTTTATGATGTAATCTATGCCATGATGGAGATCTGCAGATAGGAGGCAATGTGGAATTTAAATGCCTTTACTAACGGCACAATCGTAATGGCCCCAGCCGAGCTCGAACTCCAGACATTTCGAACCTTAAGCGAAATCGCATGTTTATTTAACATCGCTACATGTTGCCCATTTGAGCGAATATCAGTTAACCATAAAACACCTTTCCTGGACAGGCTCTAGCGGTTAAATATTGCTTAGTGCTCCGTAAGAAAATGCCACCTTATTCATATAAAGATATAAAGAAACACGATCTATGCGGGCCCATCACGACTACCACAGTATATCACTGTATGTATCTCTAATCAATGCATGTATTACATGATTGCATATAATTATGATCTTAAATATATCGTTTTGATTAACGTTTGATAATATTTAAATTATAATAATTGTTTGAATGTAATAGCTGTATCCTTTTATATTAAAGAGCATTGTATTCCATTGTATATTACCGGTGTATCTGATGTTGCTCAAAAATGATCAATGTGCAGACAGGAAGTACTAAACAAACAGTAACAGTTCTGACCCACCATGGCCAAAATCAGTCTTAAGGCCTCCAGCAGCAGCCTCTCGCTGTCACTCTAGATGTTTTTCTTCTACCCCTTGGTATACTGTTGCACTTACAACACTTCAAAAAAGTTGAAAATCAAACATCCGTCAAACAACAATACGATGTGGTGTCGAGTCGGAGAAAGTTAGTAGGCAAATTGACCCCACCTGGTGTTCGCCATTTCGCCAGTCTTGCATAGTGTTCGTTAGCGGCCTTTCGGAAAGCTTCAGATGCATGTGCAACGTTGCGCTTCGGTTCGCTTGTGTTTGCCTTCCTAATTGCAAACAGAAACAAACAAAGATTGTTTGCTCAACCCAATGCATGTTAGCGAATAACACACCGTTCGTCACACTTCGTAAATCATTCACAACAAATAGTTCCCCAACGTTTGCCATTCGTTATATTTCAAATTATGTAACACATTTTCAAAGAGTTTCGATCAAAATTCGCCAGAATTGACAAATTCACCCAATTCGACAGGCTGCATTTAATGGATTCGCCTATTAGTCCAATCAAGATAAATATACGTTCAAACTAATTGCAAAAGTCTGTATTTTCATACTGGATGAAAGTTCATATGCATATTAGTTATACAAAAAAAGTTGCACTTTACAGATGGAGCTAAAATTGGAAAAAACTGGCGGTGAAATCTTGCAAAATCTTAAAATGCAAAGATGGCATACAAAGCCCACCATACCGAATACTCTTCAATCTCCTTTTAAGTATGCACGCGCGATATATTATTTAAAAACAAACGCGGAAGTGTCAAGAGTGGACCCGTGAAAAGCCGTATTGCTTTACAATAAGAAGAAGGTAAGTTTTAAATGTAGTTTATATTATTTTACTATGATAACCGTTCAAGAAGCAAAACATTAACCAGTCCTATGCAAATTTAATAATTACTAAGAATAACGTGTTTTCGAAAACATTTCCAAAAACTACGGAAGCGTGTATGTGCCACATTTACACACATTTTTCTTGCTTCATTCCACGATCGTCGAAAGCTTGATTCGTACGCCAAAGTCTGGAATACAATTCTCCTTTTTATGTATATTGTAGATGGATGTCTGTCCAATCTGCAAAAAGGTTTTGGACGGTAGCACACCGACAGTCAAGCTTCGAGCAAAAGGTTGCGAAGGGATAAATAAAGCTAGCCTCGAAAGAAAACAAGATATTAGTGTAACTAGAGGACAAGTGGTGCATGTCGAGTGTCGAAGAGATTATATCCATCATAGAAATACAACCATCGCAACTTCTAGTAGTGACATTACCAGTGATGAGAAGCCAGCAACTAGATCGTGTTTTTCTTTTGACTTTAAGAATAAGTGCCTTTTCTGTGGTCAAGGTGTGAAGTTGAGTAGGGGAAAACATAGTATTGATGCATATCCTGTCCGTACCTTTGACTTCCAGGATGCAATAAAACAGAAGTGTATTGACAGGAATGACGAGTGGTCTCACAACGTTATGGGTAGGCTCGCACTAGCTATTGACTTACCAGCTGCTGATGCTGTATACCATCAAAGTTGCAATGTTAACTTCCGAACATTGTGTAACATTCCAAACTGTTTTTCAGACAGTGAAGCTAGTAGCAGGAAAAGAACACCAGGAAGGCCTACCAGCATTGACACATCAGAGGCATTTCAGGCAGTACTAAGGTATATGGAAGACAATGTAGATACTGTGTTAACATTAACTGAACTTGTCAAAGTAATGGAAGATATATGTGGGGATCGAGCATATTCAAAGGTACACTTAAATAAGAAACTGAAAGACCATTTTGGAGATCAGATCTCAATAAGTACACTTGCTGGTAAAGAAAGCAAGATAACTTGGACTCCAACATCATTCATGAATTTTATAAAACAAATGCTGGTATAACACAAGATGAACAAAAGCAAAATATAATAATGACTGCAGGAAAGTTAATCAAAGCTGACATAGCTGATATAGAGTCAAACAAGATCAATTATCCATCATTTGATACAGTAGCTTCAGTTCAAGAAAACACGGCATTCATCCCAGAAAGTCTGCGATTGTTTTTGTCTTCAGTTTGTCAAAAAGCCAATGAGGTAAAGTTAGCGGCAATAGGACAAGCCATAATTCAAGCCTGTAGGCCTAAATGTATGATTGCCCCATTACAGATTGGACTAGGTGTACAGCTTCACCACCACTTTGGATCAAGGTTTCTGATCGATACACTCAGTAGTTTAGGCTTTACCGTGTCCTACAGTGAAGTTCAACGGTTTGAATCAAATGCAGCTGCAGCTATCAATACGACAATACCAGACTCTTTTCCAGGCAAATTTGTTCAATTCGTAGCAGATAATGTTGATCACAACATCAGAACTTTAGATGGACAAAATACATTCCATGGCATGGGAATAATCGCGTGTACAACACCAGGCTCTACGGTGTGCACATCAATACCTAGAGTCGAAGTAAGCATCGATGAGCTGACCAAGATTGGAAAAGTTAATATCAAATATTATAACTATCCTGCACAGAGGGCTCACAATTCAATATGTTTCAGGGAATTAGAGAAGTTAGGCGACATAGATAGTGCAACAGGTGATTCATTTGACACATTTGCAAAGGTAATTTGGCCAATGAAAACGTTGAGACCCAGCTGGGGTGGCTTTATGCATATGTATGACAAAGGTAAAAGTGGTCAGAATATGCCCATGAAGTCTAGCGTTACCTTTTTACCGATGATTGATATGAATCCAAGTGATTTATCTTGCATTAATTCAGTGTTACACTTTGTCTGTGAACAGGCTTTGAAGTATGATGTTACGCCAGTGTTGACCTTCGATCAACCACTTTTTCAAAAGGCTACTCAGATCATATCTCACTCTGAAAGTGGAAGTCAACTGAATCAGATAGTGTTACGATTAGGTGGATTTCACACAGAAATGAGTTTCTTAGGTAGTATCGGTTACATTATGTCCGGATCTGGGTTGCAGGAAGTCCTCGAGACTGTTTATGCGTCAAATGCTGTGGCACATATGATGAGTGGGAAGGCGATAACAAGGGCAATACGGGGTCATTTTCTTGTAGACACTGCACTGCATGCACTTCTATTATCAACTATGCCTGATACCGAATTGCAACCAGAATTAGCAGCAGAGCAGCAAATGTTGGCAAATGTAAACAGTCATTCGGTTATTGACATAGCAGCGAATAGTAGTGGACATGAACATGTTAACATGTCAAGTGTTACTGAACCTGAAGTAGATAACCAACAACAGACGATGACACAGTTAGCGAAACTCTATGAAGGACTTTTAGAGGACAGTGTTTCCAGAGATGAGGTGTGCAAAAGTGAAGCCTTACGGGACGTTTCCAAACAACTTGCTGCTGTTAAGTCAGCGCTACAGAAAAGCCGAACCGGGTGTCTTTGGATTCAGTACATGGAAATGGTTGAAATTTTGCAACAGTTCATTAGAGCAGCAATATCACAATTATTTAAAAAAAACACAAATGTCACAGTGGTGTTTGATGGATACTCCCACGAACCATCTACAAAAGACGTGACCCATTACAGGCGAGGAAAATGTATAGCTGGAACTGAAGTTAAATTCACATACAACACGCCATTCAAATCAAAGAAAGATGTATTTTTGAAAAACCTGAACAACAAACAAAACTTTATTACACTAATAGGATAATTCCTGACGTCAATCGGCATTGACATCAGATATGCATTCAGTGATGCAGATACACTTATTGTCAATGTGGCACTTGAGCTTGCAGCAACACAAAACACTTTCATTATTGGTGAAGACACAGACTTACTGGTTCTCTTATGTTACTATGTGAGGCAAGATTCGAAACAAATATCTTCAGATCAGACACGAGGCAAACTGCGGTAAACAGAAACAAGATATGGGATATTCAAAAGACCCAAAATGTTCTGTATAGAGAAATATGTGATCTTCTTTTCTTTCATGCCATGACAGGTTGTGACACAACATCTCGAATTTATGGCATTGGAAAAACGTCTGCTCTTAAATACATTCGAGAAAAGCCAAAACTTAGAGAAGTTGCCAAACATTTCATTGAAAGGTCTGCACAGCATGATGTTGCAAAATTTGGCGAGTTAGCAGTCATTCTTTTTATTGATAGTGACTTTACTGAAAGTCTGGACACAGCCAGGTTTAAGAAGTTTTCGTCAACGGTTATGACAAATACTTCATTTGTACAGGTTCACACCCTTCCGCCCACGTCTGCTGCCTTGAGAATTCATAGTTTACGTGTTTTTTTACCAAATACAAGTGTGGAAAGGATCCGAAGAACTTCGCCCAGAAGATTGGGGTTGGGAAGTTGTCAGTGGAATGTTCATGCCAGTGAAAACGAGTCTCCCTCCTGCTCCTGAAAGTCTTCTGAACATTATACGCTGTATATATGTTCTGGTTCTCTTATGCGGAGCTTGTCGAGGCGTTGGTTGCTCAAATTCGCCTACTCTTGCTGAATTACATATCGAGGAATTGGGAGAAAATTGTTGTGATGAATAGTTAGAGAGTTGAATTTAGGTAATGACTAGTTTGATACATTCTACAAACTAAAGGGCTCTGCTTTCATTGCACACTGATGATATGTTGACCGTCGCGATAAAATTGTCCTTTGGACAAAATCGCTTTTGCAAAAGCATAGAGCCAACATATTCGAATGCGTGATCTCATATTTGAGTGATATCATCTATTCAATATTGTTGATACAATCATATAATATAGTTGAATATGTGATTCTTAGGCATAGTTCATATTCGATAAATACGATTCACATATTCAAATATGTGATACCAACAATCTGATTTTGTATATCACATTTCGACTATTTAAAATATATTGGTTCCATAATGATACTGATATGACATTTTTGAAAGGTTGATATGGAATTCTTGGCACTCACTATCGAATAAGTGTAATTGATATAATGATTTTAACTATGTGACAATTCTAGAATATATATATAGTTGTAAAATGTGGATCATAATAGTCCTAGTACATATTCGACAGCGTGATTTCAACTATTTGAATGGTAGGAATAACTAACTAACGAACAATCATTACATTTAAAAAATATATTCAGTTGTATAAAGCATACATGTACGTGTGGATCTACTTACATATGAATTATATTCAAATCTTAATCCAGTTAAAATACATGTTCTAACGTGTATAAATAGTGGGTGGGGTATTTCAACCCTCTATAAAGGCAGAACATTTCTATTTCACATGCCAGAATGTCTTATATAGGCATTTGTCATATGCAAATGGAGTATTTATTATTAATTGACAAAATGAATTCAAGGCACCCGACATCCGGGTGCATTTAAAGTGTAGATCAACTGGCATACTATCGATCAAATAGCCGTATCAAAGTGGTCACTATTTACATATGGCAATTTTAACCAGTTTTGACAGTATAACAAGTAACTATAGCTGTTAATATATTACACTTGACCCGGCCTTCATATCAGAAAATCAGACGCATGTTCTTTTGCTGCCACTTTGATGCATAGCAATATTGGTAGTGGGTGGGGTAACTTTACCCCCGAAAAAGTCTTATTGTGTCAACCATATTAGTTTTATTTATGCCATTTACATAAAATATGGCTAGTTACCTTATACATGTAATTGAACGTAAAGAAAATCTAACGAATTGAAATAGCAATGCTACGGAACGCTGTTACTGCACACCGAATGCTCAGAATAAATGTCCTGATATTTCGTCAGTAGTCTCTTTCTAGGACATTTTTGACCAATTTTAGCTTATTTTATAGATTGCAACTTTTAGTGTCGGATGCTTCACATATCATCATAATCAAAACTGCTAAAATAAATCCTTTTGCAATTAGTTTGCACTTAGATGCCAATTCCAGCTACCTTGACTGGACTATATGTGTGAGGAGGCTATTATGTCTAAACAAATAACAAATAAGCTAACTATATCATCAGATAATTCCATAAGCCTTCTAGTGATAACAATACCATGTGTGCAGCTTCTTCCAGTCCAAAGTTATGACATTTTGGATAATGGGCTTCTCGCGAGTAATATTCTGAGCAAACTGATATCACAGATTAGCAATACTTCTGATTTACTTTACCAAGATGTGGATACACAGTGAAACACAACTAGTCATGTTTGGTATCAAGTTCACGATAATGGCCATTCTTGTGATTGGTACCTTGCTGAATTTAGTAGTACAGTATCTATATGGATTATATATACATGAACAATAATAATAATAATCCAGGCGTTAAACATGTGCACATTAATTTTAATATATTTGCTTCACATCAAGTTGGTACCCCTTTTGTTTGTTTGTGCTTAGCTTAAACTTGATTTATTTTACAACGATTGCGAAATAAGTTTTAACAACTTATATTAAACACGATCGTTGGCGCGGATTAAAGCGTAAATGTGGTCAATCGTGTGGGAGGAAACCAGAATACCCGGAGATAACCCACCTCTCCGATCTGGCGAGCACCGTACCATCTCATACTACAATCAGATACAATGTGTTACATTGGTGAGAAGCGAGCGTGCTAACTATTGCATTGATGAGAACCGAGCGTGCCAACCACTGCATTGGTGAGAGGCGAGCGTGCTAACCACTGCATTTGAGAGAAACGAGCGTGCTAACCACTGCATTGGTGAACAGCGATCGTGCTAACCACTGCATTGGTGAGAGGCGAGCGTGCTAACCACTGTATTGGTGAGAGGCGAGCATACTAAGCAGTGCATTGGTGAGAATCGAGCGTGCTAACCACTGTATTGGTGAGAAGCGAGCGTGCTAACCACTGCGTTGGTGAGAAGCGAGCGTGCTAACCACTGTATTGGTGATAAACGAGCATACTAACCACTGTATTGGTGAGAAGCGAGCATACTAACCACTGCATTGGTGAGAAGCGAGCATACTAACCACTGCATTGGTGAGAAACGAGCATATTAACCACTGCATTGGTGAGAAGCGATCATGCTAACCACTGCACTTGTTTGTGCTTAGCGATACTCTCGTTATTAAATATTCCCAACAGTTGCAAGTCATACTACTTTCACAGCCACCTCACTTTCTTTAGATTGCCAGGAAAATATGTGTGGGTATGATTGTACGAAGAAATGCTATTGTAAAAATAGCGATATATCAGTGGAAGACAGGATGCTGGGTATTTGTACATCCGGATGTTTAGGTAGATGGACTAGTGTAGGCGAACAATGTGACATCGGTAAGCATATACTGTTCATGTTAATATTGTAGAAAGCTATTCGTTGACTATGCCATTTCAATGTTCTCATTTCAATTGTTAACCAGTTGTAATTTCTCATTCGATAATTTCCAGATTATATTTCGAGTACTTGTATCTGAATTTCGACAAATGCATAAATGTAATTTAATGAGTGGGATTTGAAATTAATTTTGCTTGACAAAGCTTTCACATACAGATACATTTTATTTATACAAAGGAAACATGCCCAACAATACACACACTAATATCATACATACTCTTCATAAAGTACACATACAGTACACATATAGTACACATATAGTACACATATAGTACATATATAGTACATATATAGTACACATATAGTACACATATAGTACACATATAGTACACATATAGTACACATATAGTACACATATATGATTTTAAAGATATACATAATGGCATGTTAGGATAATAGAGAGGCTTAAATCACACACGTGAACACAAACACTCGCTCCCAAACGCACGTGCAGGATACCAAACTCAGAACCAGAACATCTATGACAGAGTGAAGGGGAATAATTTGGATGATTTGTACTAAGTGATGGTCAAAACATACAGTATAGTTCCAATAATTCATTTATTACAATGCTTTCAAGAATGTACATATCCATGGTTGGTTGTTGAACAGGAATACGAACTGTAATAGTAATTGGAGTTTAACTTAAGTTGCAGCTGGAATTTAACTCAAGTTGTAGCTGGAGTTTAACTCAAGTTGTAGCTGAGTTTACTAGTTGTAGTGGAGTTTAACTCAGGTTGTAGATGGAGTTTACCTCAAGTTGTAGATGGAGTTGTAACTCAAGTTGTAGCTGGAGTTTACTCAGTTGTAGTGGAGTTTAACTCAGTTGTAGTGGAGTTTAACTAAGTTGTGCTGGGTTTAACTAAGTTGTAGCTGGAGTTTAACTCAAGTTGTAGCTGGAGTTTAACTCAAGTTGTAGATGGAGTTTAACTCAAGTTGTAGCTGGAGTTTAACTCAAGTTGTAGCTGGAGTTTAACTCAAGTTGTAGCTGGAGTTTAACTCAAGTTGTAGCTGGAGTTTAACTCAAGTTGTAGCTGGAGTTTAACTCAAGTTGTAGATGGAGTTGTAACTCAAGTTGTAGCTGGAGTTTTACTCGAGTTGTAGGTGGAGTTTAACTCCAGTTGTAGTTGGAGATTAACTCAAGTTGTAGCTGGAGATTAACACAAGTTGTTGCTGGTGTTTAACTCAAGTTGTAGCTGGAGTTTAACTCAAGTTGTAGCTGGAGTTTAACTCAAGTTGTAGCTGGAGTTTAACTCAAGTTGTAGCTGGAGTTTAACTCAAGTTGTAGCTGGAGTTTAACTCAAGTTGTAGCTGGAGTTTAACTCAAGTTGTAGCTGGAGTTTAACTCAAGTTGTAGATGGAGTTTAACTCAAGTTGTAGATGGAGTTTACTCAAGTTGTAGCTGGAGTTACTTTAGTTGTAGTGGAGTTAACTCAAGTGTACTGGAGATTAACTCAAGTTGTAGCTGGAGTTTAACTCGTTGTAGATGGAGTTTAGCTGATTGTAGCTGGAGTTGTAACTCAAGTTGTAGATGGAGTTTAACTCAAGTTGTAGCTGGAGTTTAACTCAAGTTGTAGCTGGAGTTTAACTTAAGTTGTAGCTGGAGTTTAACTCAAGCTGTAGCTTGAGATTAACTCAAGTTGTAGATGGAGTTGTAACTCAAGTTGTAGCTGGAGATTTACTCGAGTTGTAGTTGGAGTTTAACTCCAGTTGTAGTTGGAGATTAACTCAAGTTGTAGCTGGAGATTAACACAAGTTGTTGCTGGAGTTTAGCTCAAATTGTAGCTGGAGTTGTAACTCAAGTTGTAGATGGAGTTTAACTCAAGTTGTAGCTGGAGTTTAACTCAAGTTGTAGCTGGAGTTTAACTCAAGTTGTAGATTGAGTTTAACTCAAGTTGTAGCTGGAGTTTAACGCAAGTTGTAGCTGGAGTTTAACTTAAGTTGTAGCTGGAGTTTAACTCAAGCTGTAGCTGCAGATTAACTCAAGTTGTAGCTGGAGTTGTAACTCAATTTGTAGATGGAGTTTAACTCAAGTTGTAGCTGGAGTTTAACTCAAGTTGTAGATGGAGTTTAACTCAAGTTGTAGCTGGAGTTGTAACTCAAGTTGTAGATGGAGTTTAACTCAAGTTATAGCTGGAGTTTACCTCAAGTTGCAGCTGGAGTTTAACTCAAGTTGTAGCTGGAGTTTAACTAAAGTTGTAGCTGGAGTTTAACTCAAGTTGTAGATGGAGTTTAACTTGTTTTTTGTGTTTGTTTTTTTTGGTTTTTTTTTGGTTTTATGTCACAGTGGCAATTGTTATTTCTGGCATTATCATTTCACAACCAATCAATGAGTCCAGTGTCATCAAAGACCCGAATGCCTGACTATAAATCTTCTATAGCGAGATATCCAACAGATATCGACCTATTAAATAAACATCACATATTCAATCAAATAAATGTAGCATTGAACAATTTAATCCTTCAATATACATTTACATATACTCTTTATAAAGTTTACCATTTGTGGAACTGTGTGTTTTCCTTTCGCCCAATTCATTCTCTCCCAACGTGGTTGTTAAACAAATAACACAACCCTGCAAATAAGTAGTACGTGTGTGTAAGAGACAAGATGCAATTGTGAATGTCATGTTATTATTATTAATAACTATTAGAAATATTAGAAACAGACAATTCAATGCTGCTAGCTTGACCTTTACCAGAAAAACATTCAATGTAAATGTTGTACTTATTTACTGCCAAAATATGGAATGCCAACACAAACAAGTTCACTTGAAACATGTATATTACCTTTGTACACTGAATGCAATAACTCCCAAAACATTTGCAAGCATATTTACCATGTTAAAATATAAAACTGTCCAACACTAAAATAAAACACATTTGGTCACTCACGGTGACTGGAATATGGCGGCACTGAACAGCTGATCGGTCTCGTGACCTTCCATGTGCGACATGGGGTATATTCTAAATATAGACCTGAAAGTCTGAACATTTCAGTCAAAGGGACATAACTGATAACTCTGCTTAATTAAAATATTCGACAGTGTTACATATACATACTATTAGCAACATTTGTTCACAGTTAATCTGATTCCGGATAATAATTATTTAAGCACATTTGGATAATTCCGATCATATTTCATCATACTACATGTATGGACTAGATGTCGGCACCGTCGATTATTCGATGTAGAGCTGAGTATGTAGATGTCTTGTAGAAGTGTGTCTAAAGTTGTTGATCTAAGACGATTGTCTTCCAATGTGATTATGTTCTGGCTGGTGATGCCTATGTAGATAATATATGTATGTCTAGACGTCTAAGGGGGTCAAGTACACTAGATGATTACATTTACGTTTGTCTGGTCCTTTTTACGGCCAAGCTCATCAAGCATTGTGTGTCATCCCGAAGCATCATGAAAATGGAACCGACAGTTAGCATATTGTCGCCTCAGTGACCACATGGTTAATTCGCTAACTCCCTCATTACCGATGTCCATAGCATTAGCGATGGTGGATAATTCATTGCGGCAAATTTGACAACCAGAAACTCGTGAAAGTCTACGCTGCTGCTGCGAGATGTGTCCCGGGACAACGTGTACGCTGCGAGGAGGTCAGCGGCGTGTAGTGTATGGTTACTGTGAGACATAGCACATATCTTGAGTAAATATTTGCACTAGTATATGTTATTGACTATTATAGAATGTACAGACGCTCAATGGGGACAGTCGTGTGAAAAGCAATGCGGTAAATGTTACATGTCTGCAATATGTGACGTCATAACTGGGGAGTGTCCTACAGGATGTGATGCCGGTTATATGAATACACCAACATGCACAACAGGTACGTGTGTGTATGCACATCAGTAATTATTTATAATTTATGTCCGTAGAATTGTGTATGTTATAAATAACATACTGCATACCGGGTAGCAGTCCTTATTGCCAGTTCTGATGAATGACATAGGTGATACACAATACCGACTGCATCCGAAACACAGTGTGGTAGTTATTTTATTATGCCGAACATTACGTGCGTTGACGAAATTGAATACAAATGTATCTTTCAAATATTTAGATAATCCGTTTCCTATAGAAGTTATTAAACAATAGTAGTTTTTATTACGTTTGGACGAACTTTCTTGTCTCGCGATATGTTGTACAAGTACCATCGTTTCGTTATAAGATAGTTATGTTGTACACATTGAGAGCCTAAGTAACAACGCGTACAGATACAATCGCGTGCTTTACGCGTAATTTCGGAATAATAAACCAACCTGCTTGTAACAGTTTCGAATGTTAACGTCACGCGGGTAATAATATACAGTTATTTCATGGGTGTTTGGGGAACAGTCAATGTATGCATTTAATAACAGTGCGTGTACAATGACCATCACGGCGCAGGCGTATCAAAATAAAATCAACAGAACAATGCATTTAAATCAGATGCTACATCAAATAGAAATAATTTGTCTATGTCTCTTAAATGATACGCCAGCTTCATTCTGCACAAAAGCAGCTAAACAGATATAACATAACATAGGTATACGTTCTGTATTATCGAAATTAAATGTGCATATATGCACTAAAACAGATTCTACATAAAAGAGAAATAACCTCAGTAAGATGGTCGTATCAAATTGAAAACAGTAGAAATGCACTCTGTAACATACCTCTTTTAGTGCATTTCTGCTAACTTCATTTTAATACGATGGGGTATCAATTCAGAGAATATTTCGCTGAACATATTACTCTTGTTATGTATTGTTTCTGTTTTATGAACAATTAGTTGTAACATATTTATTACAATACTAGAGGACACAAAAACGCACATTTCGGATAAGTGTGTTTTTTACATGAAAAACAATAACTATATGAATAAATACAAAGTTTTAAACATTTTAGAATATTTTTTAGTTGTTCAGTTTGTGCTTTGTAATAAAGCTGTGATATATCTTTGATGTATTTCGTTTTCATGTAATAATAATAATAATAATATAATATAGGTGTGCGTTTTCTATGTCCTCTAGTATATATAATGCTAATCATAGTTTTAATACTCTTTGTTCACCCTGTCACATATATTATATTATTTTAAATAAATGAACAATTATGTTACAGATAGTTCAAATGGCCAATATAGGCATTTTAATTGAGAATGACTGAACATTACCATTTTACAATGGACAACGCAACGTTATAAGTGTTGCATACGATTAAGATTAGGTCATTATTTACTTTCCAATTTGATTTGTAATTAGCAGCATCCAATTACGATACTTAGACGGGATTGCACCCAAGTGTCAACTTTATTTACATAAACAAAGATATGACAACAATAAATAATATACATATAATATATTTTGTATCTCAAATTCCCAAATTATTTCTTAATCACTAGTGTTTAATGGGATGCATGATTTGAACGCGTAGTCCGAAGCACACAAAACAGCTGGACATTTGCACATTAAGTACACCATCAACACAAATGACGCAGTAATCTCATACGAAATTTTAAAATGTTTGCGAACTTATAACTTGACAATAATGTGATATCCTGGACTTAGCTAACCCATAATGAATAGGCTATCTACATACATGTACATACAACATTGCAAAGATACATACCCATAACGAATAAGCTATCTACATACATGCACATACAACATTGCAAAGATACATACCCATAACGAATAAGCTATATATATACATGTACATACAACAGTGCAAAGATACATGCCCATACCGAATAAGCTATCTACATACATGTACATACAACATTGCAAAGATACATACCCATAACGAATAGGCTATCAACATACATGTACATACAACCTTGCAAAAATGCATACCTATACCGAATAAGCTATATATATACATGTACATACAACAGTGCAAAGATACATGCCCATACCGAATAAGCTATCTACATACATGTACATACAACATTGCAAAGATACATACCCATAACGAATAAGCTATCTACATACATGTACATACAACATTGCAAAGATACATACCATAACGAATGAGATATCAACATTCATGTACATACAACATTGCAAAGATACATACCCATAGCGAATAAGCTACCTACATACATGTACATACAACATTGCAAATATACACACCCATAGCGAATAGGCTATATACATACATGTACATACAACATTGCAAAGATACATACCCATAACGAATAAGCTATATACATACATGTACATACAACATTGCAAAGATACTTACCCATAGCGAATAAGCTATCTACATATATGTGCATACAACATTGCAAAGATACATACCCATAACGAATAAGCTATCTACATACATATACATACAACATTGCAAAGATACATACTCATAACGAATAAGCTATCTACATACATGTACATACAACATTGCAAAGATACATACCCATAGCGAATAAGCTATCTACATACATGTACATACAACATTGCCAAGATACATACGCATAACGAATAAGTTATCTACATACATGTACATACAATATTGCAAAGATACATAACCATAACGAATAAGCTATCTACTGAAAAGTACATACAACATTGCAAAGATTCATGCATACGCGTGAAGAAACATAGCAGCATTGTTTTAAGACTGGCCGCATTTACCTGTCAATTAATTTGTTTTATTTATTCCACTGCAGAATGTACTAATGGTAGCTACGGCAACAACTGCATCGGGACGTGCAGTACTTCTTGTGTGGTAGCTGGTTCTTGTAATCATGTTGACGGACATTGCAATGGCTGTCAACGAGGGTTGCAAGGAACTCTATGCGATCAAGGTAATATTTGAGCCATCTTTAAATGCCATTCTACCAGTTACATTACCGCTGTTGATTGACTGATTTAATATTACAATTATTTCAGTATTTAGTCATTATTTAACCAACATGTATTTACACTGATATTTCATACGAAACGTTTTGTTTTGCGTTTTGCTCTGTTCAAAGCCAAACCATTTATTACTCAATCAATTCATCTCAGTTAAAAAGTTTAAACTTTATTTAGTTTACAATAATTGCGAAGAGAGATCTAATATATTATAGTAATCACTCTCGTTGGCGCGGATGAAAGCGTATATGTGGTAATTCGTGAGGGAGGAAACCGGAGTACCCGGAGAAAACCCACATGTCCAATCTGGCAACCACCGTACCATCTCACATACTTCCCGGTCCGAGGATCGAAGCCGGGTTACGTTTGTGAGAAGCGAGCGCGCTAACCACTGCGCTAATCGGACAGCCTAATATAAACATCTCAGTTAGAATGGAATATAAGCTTATTGTCATCAGTATTCAATTTGTATTGCTTTTTGTTCTGTTCAAAGCCAAACCATATACTATACTAAATCAATTGATCTTCATTTGGGATGGAATATAAGTCTTTACCATGGTCATTATTATTCCAACTTAGGCTTACTGTTTCAAGCTTTCTCCTGCAAACTCTGCCGAAATATCACGTATGTCATATTCTTTGAAAGTCTTATATTAACGGAAAATGAGTGATTTCTTCTGAAATATAACATGGCTTGTATTATGATTCTTAATCATTCAGATACTATAGATCACGTGATAAAGGTGATAACGGGTTCATATACATGTAGTTGGAAAGGCTGGTTCCTTTACAGGCGTGTAGTATACTGTAACTTCTAATTAATAAGTGTGTGAATCACATAACGAACTGTATTTCGCCAACTCTTTTTCAGGCCCGAACTAGTTTATACAAGTCACTTAATTGAATTAGACGGTTTTTTCTACACTGTGGTATATCTTTCACAGAATGTAAAACAGGAATGTATGGAGAACAGTGTTTGTCACATTGTGGGTCGTGTGCTGACGATGTGACTGGACATTGTAATCTTGGATGCTGTCCATATAACCAATAACAGCCGGAGAGTCCTTTCTTTCAGTATTTTAAAAACAATTGGTGCAATACGAATATAGGTATATAAATAATAGAGACGGAGAGTCGTTATCGAACCGAAGCTGCCATTGAGACGTTAGACCCACATCTTAACGAAATAATACACTTAGAATATGTGTGTAATTGATTTTAATTCCAGCATGTGAAGAGAATTCACACGGTGTAAATTGTAGTGGCACATGTGGTAACTGCAAGGTGGGAACACGATGTGACAAAGTAACGGGCATCTGTCTCGAAGGGTGTGCAGATGAATTTACCGGTGCTACATGTATTGAAGGTAATTTGTGTTATATTCATTTGGAATATTATTTGCGTGCAGCCGGCGAGGAGGGGGACCTCTGTGGTCGAGTCGACTTGAAATCACGTGCCTCATATCGCTGATGGTTCGAATCACACTGGGAGTGTCGAATTCTTTCAAATGAGGAAACTATTCAGCTGGTTTGCCGAACACCTGTGGTTCTACCCGTGTATCCATCCGTACCTGAACTATTGCTCACAGAGGCACCCGGGGTCTTCCGTCAACAATAATAACTGGATAGTCATCACATAGACCTAAGCTGTTGGTGCGACATTAACCTCCAACACCAATAACTTGCCACTCACCACAGTAGATTATAATCCCACTGTGGGTTTCGAATTATTTCAATTGAGGAATATAGCCAAGTATCTAGGCGGTAGGTCGGTGGTTCTACCCTGGTGCATATATGTGCCTGAAATACTGTCCTGGCACGATCCCGTAGTCGTCATCCATCAATAATATATGGAGTGTGGACATGACCTAAATGATGCTACTTTAATCCCACAAACCCCACAACAGACAAACCATCAATACTTGCAACAATAATTTAAAACATTTTTCTCATTACAGTATGCATATCAGTGTATACTTGCGTTCTATTCTAGACAGCGCTAGACTACAGCGCTATTGCATTTCCATTGATGAACGTATGCGCCCTGATTGTATACATTTTAAAGGTTCCCAACTAATGATATGCAGCTGACATGCGCATTCGGATTTTCGGTAGCGTTTATAGAGTAAAAAGGCGTGTCTTACGGTTTACGCTCTTCCAATGGTGATCTATTTACCTATTCCGGCTCAAGGTAAGGTGTAAATCTGGACTAAAATCATTTTTAATGCAAAGTGTGCTATGCTTTCGTTGTGCCATTGAAAAGAATACTTAATGTAAATATAAGTAATGCATCGCTGGTTAATAGTTTCCATTGGCCGTGTTTAAGGTTAGCATGGATACGTTCGGCCTCCACACACTATAACCACGCCCAATACAGTTCATACCCAGGTGGAAACTATAACCATCGATTAATTCCTTAAATGGAGTAACTTGTTATATTGTCCTTATTACTAATAATATGTAAATACATGATAATTTCAAACGGTGAACTGATGCTGTTGTTTCCTGTCAGGCGGAATTAGCATTGTGTTGATGTCATCTTACCTAGGTGATTCTTAGAGTATAGTGTGATATTATGAAGTTCACCAGTAACCTTTCTTTCGTGGTTTTCAGCATCCCCGTCGTCGGGCGTGAGCGTGGCTGTAGTAGTGGGAGGTGTAGCTGCCGCTATTGTTATAATCGCGGTTCTGGTCACTGTCCTTCAATTTCTGAGAATCCGGAAACAGAGACAACAGTAAGATATAATGCACACGTGCATATTTAAGATTCTGTTCAGCAATAGCTTATGTCGTATGGCGAATATCCGGCTATTGCTGGTGGAGGAAGGATTCCCACCTAGCGGTATGTCAGGCATGGACGGGAACCCGGCAGTACTAGTATGATGTTTGATTGCATACATATGATTGCATAAACATGTTCCGGAATTTTAATTATTTTGTTAATGGATATGTAGTATGTATATTATATTTAAATTGTGATAACATATATTATTCACTGTAGTTGAAACATCTATATTAAAATACATGATATTTTATATTATGTTCGGCGTATAGACTATTTAACACACCAGTACAATAATCAGCATCTTTGAATCATTATAGAGAAGAATCTATCCCAATCGTGGAATATGACACAATTATAAATTCTGACAGCGAAAGAAGAAAGAAACTTGTCCAACGAAGTGATGCCCAGGTCAACTATACAGAACTTCAGGCTGAACTAAAAACGTCCAGAGGTAGTATCAATTTATTGTGTTGTGCAACAGGTAGTGACATTGCATGGGATCTGTACCGAACTAGAGTAATTAATCTGATAATGGTGTATTCAAATATGTGTCCTATCAAGTCGGAATTAACGGTGATTGTTGGCCTGTTTCAAATGTGTTAGTGGAATGATAATACATAGGACATAGAAAATAAACGCACATCTACATTATATGATGATTAGTATTATTACATGAAAACGAAATACGAAGGAATCAAAGATATATTACATCTTTATTACAAAACACAAACTGAACAACTAAATATTCCAAAATGTTTTAAACTATGTTTTTTATATATTTATTGTTTTTCATGCAAAAACACACTTATCCGAAGTGTGCGTTTTCTATGTCCTTTAGTATAGGTGTGAGTTTTTATGTCATCTAGAATAGGTGTGCGTTTTCTATGTCCTCTAGTATAGGTGTGCGTTTTTATGTCATCTAGAATAGGTGTGCGTTTTCTATGTCCTCTAGTATAGGTGTGCGTTTTCTATGTCCTCTAGTATAGGTGTGCGTTTTCTATGTCCTTTAGTATATGTGTGCGTCTTTCTATGTCCTCTAGCATAGGTGTGCGTTTTCTATGTCATCTAGTATAGTTGTGCGTTTTCTATGTCCTCTATTATAGGTGTGCGTTTTATATGCCCTCTAGTATAGGTGTGCGTTTTCTATGTCCTCTAGTATAGGTGTGCGTTTTCTATGTCCTCTAGCATAGGTGTGCGTTTTCAATGTCCTCTAGTATATATCAATTTATACTGCTGACTAATACCGTGGTTAGAATTAGAATTCCTTCAAGACATAGCTTTGTTTCTATGATAGTATAACTCAATAGTATACTAGTATTATACATACATCTTTATTCATATAAATATTAATATATGGCTGCATAGAGCAATTGACCGAGTGGTTACGGTCGTTGTCCCTCACCGCTGTATGTTCGAATCACACATGTGGTATCGAATAATGTCCTGTGACGAATCTTTCTAGCTGGCTTGTTGGTGGATAGGCACGACCTAAGCTGTTGGTGCTAACCCCCACAACAAACAAGCAAACACACTGATTAGAGCAACCTAGCGAAATGTTCCAGATTTGATTTTCATAGTATACACACATAATTAGTTAATGATCACATGTCATAAATAAACGTAGCAGTTAATGAATATGTATTATATTTATATATGTGTGTGTGAATTGTGATAACAGGCTGATATTTTCCAGAATCAGCAAATAATCTGTCGAAAGATGTGGAAGACAGTGCTGGTATTTATTACAATCAAGGACCATTTGTTCGACAGAAAACAGAATATGAAATCCTCATTGTCGATCTTGAAGCATATGTGACCAAAAGTCTAGCAAATACTGGCTATCTTGAAAAGCAGTTCCAGGTAATCATATGTTTGTCCGATTCAGGACCTGAACATGGCACGTAGGGATGCCTCCGACTGATATTAAGGTTTGGTAGCTGGTTTGATGCAAATGACTGGTTGTCACTTAATGCCACTCCGAGTACAAACAATTCTGACTATATAATACTAAATATAATTCAAATTGTGTACCGTACATTACCGTCATTAATAAGGACCAAGAACATCACAGATATTATGACATACCATTATGTCTGGCCATTTTGACGTGTAAATACAGCTTAACAGAGGAGATGGTTCCAGCAATACAACCATACAAGTTGAGCACTACAGCACATACATTGCTGGTTGTCAAACCATCTATGACTACTGTAGATCCAGATACATTAAGGAATCTACACCACATACATGGCTGGTTATCAAGCCATCTATGACTACTGTAGATCCAGATACATTAAGGAATCTACACCACATATATGGCTGGTTGTCAAACCAGCTATGACTAATGTAGAGCCAGATAAATTAAGGAATCTACACCACATACATTTCTGGTTGTCAAACCATCTATGACTAATGTAGAGCTAGATAAATTAAGGATTCTACACCACATACATGGCTGGTTGTCAAACCATCTATGACTAATGTAGAGCCAGATAAATTAAGCAATATACACAACATACATGGCTGGTTGTCAAACCATCTAAGACTACAGTAGAGCCAGATAAATTAAGGATTCTACACCACATACATGGCTTGTTGTCAAACCATCTATGACTAATGTAGAGCCAGATAAATTAAGCAATATACACCACATAATGGCTGGTTCTCCAACCATCCATACATACTGTATAGCCAGATAAACTAAGCATCTACACCGCATATTATGGTTCTCAAACGATATATAGCGACAGTAGAACCAGACAAGCTAATTATCTGCAGTGCATACATGCCTGAATGTCAATCGATCTAAGGCGACAGTAGAACCAGGCATTAGTTGGTTCAAACATAGTATTCGATCATAATGTAGAGTATATATATATTGTATACAAAATGAATTAAATCGAAAGCTTATAGCTTATTTAATCATCTACAGCGCAGATAAAGTTGACTTGTTGGGCAGCGAAACTTATTTTGTCTCCAGCTCAGAACATAGCGGAGCGAACTGTTCAATGTGACATACCTGTTTTCTGTGTAACACAATCACCTGTATGCCTACGACTATTTACATAATTATATATACAGGTATGTTGAATGCCTTAATTGAGACTTTGATGAGCAATGAGTTCACTAGCTAGATAGAACCGTTCACTGTTATATCTGGATTTATACTCAATGGTCGATCGCGTTGGTGAAGTTAGCTCTTGATATACATGCGATGTACTTTGGGTGGGTGTATCGTAAGAGGTGGGTTTCCAAAATGTGTATGTAAGTAGCTGAAGGCTATATAATTAACATTAAAACATCATATGAATATGTCGCAGGATTCTGCAAATCAGCGGATGAGATGATTGGCTCCAGGATGACTTATGTGCTTAATGTATGTTACATCATTTTAACTAGTTTCAACGGGTCCATCATCAGAGACGTACTGGTGAGACTAGAATTTGATTGTCAGATTGTAATATAAAACAGTTTTGCATTATGTAAGGAGACAGAGGCCTGGCTGGTTATTATCGAAGGAGATACCATGGTTCGTTGCCTGGAGTACAGTCAGCTGATATGTTGTTTAAACTTTATTTATTTTACAACGATTGCGAAGCAAGTTTTAACAACTTATATTAATCACTTATGTGTATCACTCTCGTTGGCTCGGATGAAAGCGTAATTGTTGTAATTCATGTGGGAGTACCCGAAGAAAACCCACCTGTCCGATCTGACGATCACCGTACCATCTCACATACTACACGGTCCGAGGATCGAACCCGGGTTGCATTGGTGAGAAGCGAGCGTGCTAACCACTGCGCTAATCGGACAGTTAAGCTGATATGTTGATTTGTCATCAATGAGAACTATGTCTTCAGATGTAAGTCTTTAATAATACTGATATCGATGTTATATGTCTGTGTACTCATATTGCTCCAATCTTAACTGATAATAGACGAATTATTGACAATATTAGAATTTTGAGTTTCCGAATTCGATGATTTTTCCATTGAATTCCATTAAGATTCCGAGCTCAATCCTGTATGTTAGCTTGATAGTGTCTGTTTCGTTGCTCTAATCGCAGACAATACCATATGGCTTGCATCATCCTGCCAAAGTTGCACGAAAACCTGGAAACGTTGGAAAAAATAGATACAAAGCAATGTATGCATGTGAGTGTATTTATTTTACTTTGAAATGTTGAAGAACATTTCGCTTTCTGTTCGCTCTGATCGGGTTATCTGCTTTTTGCAAATTCGCCTTTATACGACGTTGGTGGTGAAAGTGTTAAAAAGTGTTGTGTGGGTATTTAGGAATAAACCACGGTTTGGACTTCTGATACGTAGGAACTAACCACGCATGCCGTAGGCCTAAGTTTATTCGCCGATATACCACGGCAAGACAAATATTATTTCCATTATAACATGACCCAATATAATGCTACGAATGTGCGTGTTACTTTGCCGGCGGCGTGCCGCCTAATTTCTCTCCTTTCCGTCATTTGGCTGGCGGCTTTACAAATTACCTCCCTGAAATAAAGATTCTGTAAAAATCTAATGCTAATTTGCAATATTAGCCAGAATTTATTAATATTTTATTCAAACAATAATAAATGTATGTATTAATAGTTCACGTTGACAGAATACTGTATACGCATGAACAATATTAATACAATTTAAAAACTATTTAGCCACGCCTCCTGTCACACTGTTATATTCGTAAACAACTCAACACTGTCCAACACATTCAGTTTAAAAGTTGACAAAACGCCAAGGGGAAACGATTATTTGCACTATTTATGTTGTGTCATGGACATGGACATTAATTGTGCTGTTTGAGATATTTCCCGTAAACATGTGCATTGCAGTTGCGTGAATGTTCTGGACATTAACGTGGGCAACTGTAGTGGGTGAGGACATGGATCTTGGCCTGGCAATGCATCTTACATTTTGTTACTAAACCATCATAAAAATGCCCGATACTCCTCCAGTTTCCTATTAATCGCCTAGCAGTGCAAATTGCACCCACTGCAGATAGCGCTGTAGCCATATTACTTTAAACTATTTGCAGACGACGATATTTTACTACGATTTTTGTTTACGTCACGTGATTTTCATTCATAATACGTTTTTATATGGGGGAGGAACAATTCAACAGCCATAAAATAGGCCTGTTCTAGCCGTGGTATATTGCATATTTTACAACGGTAGATCTGTTCTTTGTTCATTTTTTTTTTCATTTTGAGGGCCCCTATCCGGGTAACCTCGTTTATTTCTTTATTGCATATACATTTAGTTGATACATATTTCGACATTTATTTATTGGTTTTTAATAGTATACATATTACTTCAGTTCGAATATCTATATGTACAGTGTGTCCCTTAAGAATGAGTGCATACAAAGATTGTCAACAGTTAAAATTGAACAATGGGTAACTAAGGAGTAGTTGTTAAAGCGAGAGAGTTCTTTGTTCATTAGATCAAAATAGCAAGTCATGTTAGAATAATATATATATATATAACATTATGTATTGTTTAATCTTGTAGATGACCATTCACGTGTTGTATTAGAAACATTAGAAGATCAGCCAGCATCTGATTACATAAATGCAAGCTATATAAAGGTAATACTAATGCGACTGTACTAGTTGAAGTCGTGATAGCGCAGTGGTAGCGCGTTACCTTAATGTGCGAATTGTTCGGAGTTCGAGCTCCACTGGAGCCGTTAAGATTGTGCCCTTAGGCAATGCATTTAAATTCCCCGTTGCCGTTTACAACGAATTCGAAGCACGTTTTGACAATTTATATTAATCACTCTCGATGGAGCGGATGAAAGCGTAACTGTGGTCATTCGTGTGTGAGCAATCCGGAGTTCCGGAGAAAACCCACCTGTCCGTACCATTTAACATACTTCCAAGTCCGAGGATCGAACCCGGGTTACATTGTTGAGAAGTGAGCGCGCTAATTACAATGTGCAGGTCTCACTTATAGTCCTAGCCTTTGATTGCATTTGATTTGTATATATGTTGAGGACCTTGTGGTAGATTATCATTTGTTAAATGTGTTCTCTAGTTAAATAAAGTATTTATTATTATTATTAGTCATACACTAGTTTCCATGTTTGATTAGGTAAATATTGCTCATGTTGATTTCTAGTTCAAAATTAAGCATGTGTCCATCGGCGTGTTCATCTAACGATATATACACTGTGTCATTATGCAGTGCTTGATATATTGCAGGGACACTTCAAAGACAAGGCATACATTGCTGCACAAGGTATGGTATATGGGTTTGTTTCAGCTATTACTGACAGTCATATAAATTACAGTAATGTAAATATTTACAACTACGGTGTAAATATACCATTGATTTCTCAGATACACTGCACACAGTTGACTTGGAAACAAACTGCATGTAACTCTCCAGCCTCTGGAGGTGATTCACCGATCTGATTTACAGCAGTAACGCCAATACTTATCGCGTTGACTTTAATTGTACACATACTCTTAGCATAGTGAGTTAAACCAACATTATTTATTTATGACATTGGAGCAAGATACATGTAGTCAACAACCTCCCCATAATTATATACATACTCTTAGTATAATGAGTTAAACCAACATTATTTCATAATGTAATATATTCCTGATGATAGGCCTGTACGGTACATGTATTCAAAGACCTTACCTGTTTACGTACACGTAACAATAGTTGCAATTTCATTTGTTATGTGACAATACAATTTCATGTTTTGACACATTAGGACCAGTTGAAACTAACATGAACGACTTTTGGAGAATGATCTGGGAGAATGATGTCCATATGATTGCTATGACTACAAACCTCGTGGAAGAAACCAAAGTAAGAATGCAACATTAACACGTATTGTTATACCTCACGTGTCTACCCCCATGCAACATGTGCTATACTCGAGTGGGCGACATGTTTCAATGTTTTGTGACAAAGTCTGAACCTCTGAATAGCCTCATTCGGAACAAAACACGCTACTCGGACGTTACAGTTTGATTTCAATGTTATTTTATTTGTTATACCGCCATTTTGTTTTCATGAAATCTTGAAGAATGTTTTGTTGAACAATTGTTCTATGCCAATCAACATAAGGCCAGAACAGCCGACTGCTCGGTATAACAAAATAAATAGTTCGTCTCGGTGAGTGAGACAGTGGATATTGTCAACCCATGGAACATTATGTCGACCAAGGCATTATTCTTCCGAGGGTTGACAATATCCACTGTCACACTCATCGAGATGAACTATTTATAGACTGTCGTATGGATTACTTCCAGTGTGTACGTTTCTGTTTCTTCGCAAATTCTACTCCGAATAACACCAATTAGCTGTCCCAAATGTTGTAATGTCATCTTAAACACACTCGTTCTCAATGTCACTGCTAAGGAGTTCGCAGTATTTTCGTTGCTGTGTACGAATACATTACTGACAATGAAAGATTCTGAGATGGATGATTTATAAAATGTTTAAATGACATATCCCGATATAAGTGATATCGTCATTGGCATTAACAGCCGGTTTATTCAATTAACTTTTCTATTCTTTTACAGAATATTGTATATGTACATTGTATTAAGATCGATTTAATTGAGCTTATGTAAATATACTAATATACAATCATGAATGGTGTAAATATAATATGTTCACTACTCTCTAGCTTTTGTTCTAGTCATGTAAAGAACATTAATATAGTGACTTATTTGCGATTGCGATATAGTAGGGAGATATATTACTATTTGGACTGTTTTCAAATTAGGCATTGTACCGTTTAGGTCTAATACGGCTAAATATAATACATATTATCCATTTTAAACAATTGGGTTACCCCTCATTGGACAGGAAAAAAGAGTAATACATATAGCGCTCGTTGTCTGCTGGCCACAGCGCACTATAACTACTGTTTGATAGATGTGTCAATAATGTCAATGCTCCTTATAGATGAAATGTATGCAATACTGGCCCGAGGAAGCCGATACGTCTATGTTGTATGGACTAATCAATGTGACCATGGAGTCGGAAGATGTATTTGCAGAATTTACCATCCGATATCTGCGAGTGCATCATCAGGTACAGGGTACACATTTGTTCTTGAATGAAAATAAATGTTATTTATGACATGCTTTTGGAAGTATTCAGTGTAATATATCTATTACATATTGTCTTATATCAACACACGTGCAATACTACCTGGAATGATTCCGATTGGTCGCGGCATAATAGATTGCAATCAATAACATGTTAAAATATGCACTATCGGAATAGCATAAATATTAGTGATTATAATAATTGTGTCGATTTGCGTGGGGTTGTTTGTTTCAGTATCGATCACTATTTACTGCAGCGTACGAATGCACCCTACTGATTTCCCTGATATAGTAGTAAGGCTCAAAGTAAACTGGCAATAACGATTTCTTTTTCAAATGTATGGTTACTGTGGTAATGTGATGAAAAGGATCACACGTTCATGATGATTTCATACCATTTTTATGAGACTGTTTTTGGTATTAAACTCGCAAAAAGGCTCACAATAGCAATGTTTCAAAACTCGTTTCATAAAATATGGTATGAAATCCACACTCATGTAGTATCCTATGTATATTATACTGATGATAGATTACAGCGATGTTGATATTGTATTCGTGTATGTAATGTCATACAGTGACAATCCGGAACTGTATGAAGGATTAAATGGTCTTAGTTACCATTAGCGAGGGCATTCATTAACTCGAATACCTGATTGAACGCTTTGACAGTGCCTTTAATCTTCCATATACATAGTAACGATGATATGGAACATAGAATGTGGTGTAAACAAGCACATGCATGCATGTATTGGTGTATTTGTAGGATCGACCAAATGTGCAGAAACGTATCATTCAGTATCACTATGCTGCATGGCCAGACAAGGATGTCCCACGAAGTACGTCTAGCTTGCTCCAGTTTTGGTACAAGGTCAGAAAGAACGACGCTAATAAAATGAACACGTGGCTTGTTCATTGCAGGCAAGTCACTTTAAGCATGTCTTTATATATCTGTATATGTTACTTCAGTTGGAAAAATAATGCTATAAATCATACGAACATGTATTTTAGCATTAACGTTTAAATTAGTATACAACTATTTACCTATTTACAGAGTATTTCAATACACTTGTATTTATTGTGTACATAAGTATTTGTAGTAAAGTATGTTATATAATGTCGAATAAATATGTTTAAACCAAATGGTAATTTCAATACACTTGTATTTATTGTGTATATAATTATTTGTAGAAAAGTATGTTATATAATGTCGAATAAATATGTTTAAACCAAATGGTAATTTCACAAAAGCAGGTTAGTTTGTGGACATATTATCCAAGTAGTACGATTTACCATAATCATAAATTATTGAAAGATGAAATATAAAAGACAATAATCACAATATCCGCTCCAATATTTGGATGTGCGGCACATTCTAAGTAAACGAATACTGGGGCTTTGAATTGTTTATCCACATGTAAAAGTGAGTTCAATATTAATAATGTTGGGATATTCTGAAAATGACGTCCAGTGAAATATGCAATAATATAAATATGAAGGATTCACATCAATTCTAATAATGATTTTAGTCCAGTTTTCAACAGAATAAATACTAGAAGTGCTTACAGTCAAACCTGTGTTAGTTGTCACCTCTATTACCCAGTTAACCTGTATTAAGCATCCAGTTTCCACATTCCCAATATGTTGTTTTACTATACATCCGACCTCTATTACCCAGTTAACCTGTATTAAGCATCCAGTTTCCACATTCCCAATATGTTGTTTTACTATGCATCCGACCTCTAGTACGCAGTTAACCTGTATTAAGCATCCAGTTTCCACATTCCCAATCTGTTGTTTTACTATACATCAGACCTCTATTACTCAGTTAACCTGAATTAAGCATCCAATTTCCACATTCCCAATATCTTGTTTTACTATACCTCCGACCTCTATTACGCAGATAACCTGTATTAAACATCCAGTTTCGAGATTCCCAATATCTTGTTTTACTATACATCCGACCTCTATTACGCAGTTAACCTGTATTAAGCATCCAGTTTCGAGATTCCCAATATGTTGTTTTACTATACATCCGACCTCTATTACGCAGTTAACCTGTATTAAGCATCCAGTTTCCACATTCCCAATATGTTGTTTTACTATACATCCGACCTCTATTACGCAGATAACCTGTACTAAGCATCCAGTTTCCACATTCCCAATATGTTGTTATACTATACATCCGACCTCTATTACGCAGATAACATGTATTAAGCATCCAGTTTCCACATTCCCAATATGTTGTTTTACTATACATCCGACCTCTATTACGCAGATAACCTGTATTAAGCATCCAGTTTCCACATTCCCAATATGTTGTTTTACTATACATCCGACCTCTATTACGCAGATAACCTGTATTAAGCATCCTGTTTCGAGATTCCCAATATATTGTTTTACTTTGCATCCGACCACTATTATGCAGCTACCTGTGCTAAGCAGCTACCTGTGCTAAACAGCCACTTTCTGTAATTCCAGTGACTGGCTGCTTAATACTAGTTTGACTGTATTTCTTGATTCCTTCAGCCATCAAGCATACTGAATAGATGCGTGATTTGTGTAGCTACAAAAACGCATTCGTACCAACACGGTATATAAACATCATTAGTACCAACACGTTATATGAACATTATTAGTACCAACACGTTCTATAAACATCATTAGTACCAACAAGTTATATAAACATCATTAGTACCAACACGTTATATAAACATTATTAGTACCAACACGTTCTATAAACATTATTAGTACCAACACGTTCTATAAACATTATTAGTACCAACACGTTATATAAACATTGTTAGTATCAACACTTTATATAAACATTATTAGTACCAACACGTTCTATAAACATCATTAGTACCAACAAGTTATATAAACATCATTAGTACCAACACGTTATATAAACATTATTAGTACCAACACGTTATATAAACATTATTAGTACCAACACGTTATATAAACATTATTAGTACCAACACGTTATATAAACATTATTAGTACCAACACGTTATATAAACATTATTAGTACCAACACGTTATATAAACATTATTAGTACCAACACGTTATATAAACATTATTAGTACCAACACGTTATATAAACATTATTAGTACCAACACGTTATATAAACATTATTAGTACCAACACGTTATATAAACATAGCATAATGTGGCTTGTGATACTTTGACAGTGCTGGCGTTGGACGAACTGGTACGTTCATTGCAATAGACATTCTGTACGACCAAGGGAGAGACCACGGTTCAGTGGATGTGTACCAATGCGTAAAGGACCTGACAGAGCAAAGAGTCAACATGGTTCAGACTAAGGTAGATATATTACCACTTATGATTATGTCTACTATTTCAGAAATATGTTAATGTGGTAACTATGGTTACCACAAATATAGATATATCTTGACATAGTGCTATAAGTACATAGGTAAATGGTCAACATCTTCCATAGCACATAGAGTATCCACTTTCTCATAAGTTTGCAATGAAACTAAAACGAGGTAAATTGGTTGTGTATAATAATTGTAAACCACACGTGATCGTTTTGGAAACCGATCGTATTAACCCATTCAACACCAATTAACTGACATGGACTGATGCATGATGTTTTTAGACCAATACATTAATAAGAACATTACATTTGGACCAGTTCATTTATCAAAATGGGTAATTTTGTCGAAAAATAGTAATATTACTTGCACAAAGTGCAGATCATGAGACAGCTAGTCACGAGCCGGCTCATCTGGATCTACACGTTGTGTAAGCCTATTTCGATGCATGTGGTGTTGACAGGGATAACCAGCAAGTTGTAAGATTCGAAGTGCGTCTTATGTACATTTATTTATAAGACGTGTGTGCCATGTCATTCTAGTTCTAATAATGAATGTAATACACATATAGCAACGCAATGTGACTTTTGCCTGATAATGATATACAATCCAAACTATGTTAGCGGTCACCTCCATTAAGCAGCCAGTTTACATATCCCTCGTGGCGATGAATTCCATCAGGAATGAGGTCTCGAGATTGATTAAAATAAGTTCTACGAATTTCTTTCACAATCGACCTAAAATAAATTTGCATAAACTAAATACGTATATTTTGTTGAACTTAACACACTTATAATTATCTGTTTTACTGTAAGTGCTTTAGTTTATACAAATTTATTTTAGCTCGATTGCGAAACAAGTTCTTATAACTTATACTAATCACTCTAGAGATTAAATCCATGTTCATTCTGGATACAATAGATATGTACTGTACATTATGAATGAATAAATAAGTTTAAACCATGTCCAATAAGATATATGTGCATATATCTGTGATATTTTAAAGTTTTAAAGAAACCTCATTCCTGATGGAATCCATCGCCACGAGGGAGAGAGAGGAGGCCTGTGGAATTTAAATACCTTGCCTAAGGACACAATCGTAACGGCTCCAGCGGGGCTCGAACTCCGGGCCTTTCGCACGTGAAGCGAACGGGCTACCACTGAGCTATCACGACTTCCACGATAGTATTGCCATAGTGTGGAAATGATCATCTAACTACGTTTATATGTCCTACATTTAATAAGATGCACTTCAATGATTAAAACTAGACACGTTAATAAGTTTCTTCCGTATATTAGGAACAGTACAAGTATCTGCATAATGCCATGGTTGAAGCGCTCGTATTACCGTCGGAACCAGTGCCATGTTATGACTTTCGCAAGGTGTACAAGAATCTCACAGACATTGATGCAAATACTGGCAAGACAAAGATGTGGATGCAGTACGAGGTGAGTTCCATTTTTTAAATAATTTATTAAAAAATAAATTCGAAGAAGACTTTTAGAAATACCGAACATTTAACGTTTGCTATTTTATTACATAACTTTGCTATTCAGTGTAATAACACCATTGGATAATTATAAATATGAACACACATGTAATAACACCTGGAAGGAATCTGATTTGTTTAGTTTAATCATATTTTATTGCATTCTATATATACAATGTACAATACAAAACAAATGAACAAACTTGTATAACTATCCATAATGCATGATTCGTGGCATTGTTTGCTCAAGGATTGTCATTATATGTTGAAGCAAATGGGTTGGGCCACAAGTTTTGATTTGTTGAGAGAATAATCCTTATTATTTGTAAATTAAATTTTAAAGTATGCATATTTCTATTTGAATTGGTACATAACGCTAATGGTAAGGCAAACTACGATTTAAATAAGTATTGGCGCAATTATATTGCTGTTTAAAACACCAATATAACGCTGCTTTGCGTAGTGACGTTATGATACTATAGTGACGTCATGAAAATGTGCGCTGACAGTTGGCGCTAAAATGAAAGTAACAGCGTTATTACAATCTGGTAATGCGATAAAAAGTTGTTCGCTGAGCAATATATCGGCGTGCCATTCATGCTTGAAGGCACGTGATTTTCTTAGCGGGAAAACATAGTGTGACCACTTCTAGGCGAAACATCGTGGACATCGAACGACAATTACAGCCATTCAAGTTCGCATGGATGTGTATGTTCAGTGTGGTTCGGCGACATTAATGTTGCGTTTTATTGGATAGAATGATGGAATTACACAGTTATTATATATGTGGAGGGGAAGATGGAAGCTATATGCACTACATAAGATAGACATTTCCATATATAACGCTTGTGGTTTCGGAGTACATTTTTCCGGAGTTTAAACGACACATTTATGAATTTTAACTCTGGTTTTTACACTGGCCCAGTCCAAAATTAATTTGGCAATAAGGAATCCAAAATGGGTAGACAATTCACAGTATTGATTAAATACGTACACACCATTTATGGCTACACACCACTGTATTTTCTCCTTCTTCGTGCTATGGTAAATCGATGAACTGTCACAGTCAAATTCTCAGTTCCAAACAAGAATCCACATTTACCGCATGCAGTTCTGTAAACTCCAGGGCTACTGCTTACTGTTAGACACAAGTAAGTCATGGCATCACCATCAAAGTTGTTCACAATTTTAAAATGTAAACAAACACCGCTTACAGATGGAACGCGTAGGGTTCCTAGCTGTCATGTAGGGCTGTTTACTCATCAATGCGCTGGAACAAGTAGTACTGTAATAAATGCACGAAAAGTCTTCTTCAAATGTGCACAAATGCCACAGATTCACCACAATCACAATAAGAAATGCAAACAGTCTCTAGTTCTACAGTAAAACATCATCAAATTATGGTCTGCTTGATTGTAAAAACTACTTTCTAGGATACAACGACCCGGAACCAATTCCCCAGTGGGGTCACACGTATATATACATTATATTTGTATTTAATATATTGTGTTTATATTAAACATGCCTGTAAATAAACGCCAGACCACAAGTCGATTTCACTAGCGCGAGTCTCGCTCGCTGCAAACGTGTTTGGTTTTTGTGTGTGTGGAGGTACATCAAGACATACAATGTCCACATGTGCATTTAATCGGTGGATGATTGTAACCATTTTATTACAGGCAATGTTAGGAAAAACAAATGGTGCAAATGGTACTGAAGAAGATGACGATATATACTCGTCGGCAGACACTAAAGAAAACATACACAAGAATAGATACGATGACATACTCCCAAGTATATACATTTTAAGATATGTATATTGAAACCAAAAATAAACCCTACACTTGCCTTATTCGTAAACATTCTTTATGTCATTTTAGAAATAAGTAAAGGCAAATTTGGTATTCCGTAACGAAAAAATATGAGTAATTAACGTTACTGTTTTGCAAAGTTTTAACGGAATACTAAAATTGCATATATTTTGTTCCTGAAAAAAATACAGAATTGTACCGTTGGCAAGTGGCAAGTGTACACTTTATTGTTGTCATGTTACCGATATGTGAGAGAGTTGGTATGACATTAATTGAGAATGTCAAATGACAGTATTTAACATTTAATATGATAACAATGATAATACGTGCAATATATTCTATGTATATGCTAAATAATTTCAGAAGTTATAATATATATATATATATATATGATAACAATGAAAATACGTGAACTATATTCTTTATGTCCAACTTTATGTATTTTGAACATTGTTACGGTGCATTCATTTACACCTTTTGCTTATCAGTTTATCTTGTTTCAAAATAAACCGTCTGCCTCCATATTGGAGACAGACATATTCATTCCTATTCAATTGTTTGTGTTCCTTTACAATGGTTGTGGATGTTTGGAATGACTGGTTATTCTAGAAACAACTAATTGGAGGTAGACCTTAACTGTGAATTTTACATAAATGAACTTCGAAACATATGTAATATAAAATATATTCTATGTATATGCTAAATAATTTCAGAGGTTATAGCTTTAGTGAGTACATAGTGCTGGATGTTAACATATTAAAGTTGGCATTTGTTATTGGTTTAAGCCAGTTAAGTAATCGATGCAGACATCTTAACATGTAATGTTTGGTATGATTATTAGTGTATGTAAAATTTAATACAATAATGCATCAAGTATAGATGGTTTGTCGCCATTGTTATAATATATATTTTGTAGTGAATGAATTTCGACCAGGGTTGTACACGAACGTGACCGGATGCCACAACTACATCAACGCTGTATATATAGCAGTAAGTAGACAACCATATGGGTACAGACGGATATGTGGTCCAGTGGTTAACACGCTGGATTGGTAGTGTTCTTTCAGACGGGACTTTAAACCGAGGTCTCGTGTCGGTGCTTTACACGGTGCACGTAAACCGAGGTATCGTGTCGGTGATTTACACCTTACACGTAAAAGAACCAGAGGAGACTCTGGAATATTTATTTTTATACTTTATTTATTTTACAACGATTGCGAAGCAAGTTTTAACAACTTATATTAATCACTTTCGTTGGACTGGATGAAAGCGTATATGTGGTCATTCATGTGGGTGGAAACCGGAGTAACCGGAGAAAACCGACCTGTCCGATCTGGCGACCATCGTACCATCTCACATACTTATTTCCCTGTACGATAATTGAACCGGGTCGCATTGGTGAGCGCGCTATCCACTGCGCTAATTGGACATCCATTGGAATTGGTCGTTATCATTGCACTATCCTCCACACTCTAAAATGACTAATCTTTTCAGGAGGCGTCGCTCATATGGGCAACCGGTAGCGACGATAAATAAAAGTAAAACTCACTAACTTCCATATGGGTACAATCAATAATCAATACTGTGATGCAGAGTGTATGTATCTGCTTGATTAAGCAGCTAGTGTTATATGTACGTATTCGTGTGCAATACATTTGATATTATAAATTGCACAAAATCATCATGTTCAGTTTCTTTTGTTGTCAACAAATTACTTCATTTCATTACTTCTCACATAGTTCGTTTTTTTAGGAAACTATACTTATTATAATAATAGTTGTTTTATTAATAACTGAGCTTTCAATGTTAACTGCAGAGCTACCGTGATTCACACGGATTTATTATCACACAAACGCCACTGAAGAATACAGCCGTCGACTGCTGCAGGTTGGTGTATGAACAAGAGGTCAAGGTCATTGTTACATTTGACGACAATGGTAATGAAGAGGTAAATATTTGTCATGTTATTTCGTTCCGTATTGTTTTATTCGTATAGCTATATTACACAGTTCTAAGTAGCCTACATGAAGCATATACACAAATAAATGCGTGCGTGCGATTGTTATAAAATAGATTGATGGTCATCTAATCACAAACAATGTACTGATAACATTGTACAGTACATTATTTTATTAAAATAGATAAATGAACATTATTAAATGAAATGGGTTACATTTATGGCGCTACCATTTGCACAATGACATATGTATGAAACAATAATATGTGTCACATATTTCGGTGAAGACTACACATTAGTTTACTAGGGACGATTTGGAGAATACATGTCGGTGGAATTAGACACTTTAGAAATATTCTGATCCAACTGTCAACAATAGTTTCTCTGCTTCACAGGCATCAACTCACCTTACTGAAATGCGTTATCGACTAATTTACCTTCAAGATGCATAGTCCAGTTAGCCTATCCCTAACTATGCTTACCGTCTTCATCTAATTCACAATAAAAGAAAATAATGAAGGAGCCAGCTTTGCATTGCTTCATTTGCACAATTTCCCATGAGCACACTATCCATTGCTTTTCATCCCTAACTTATATAGGATTTCAACGTTAGTTTATACACATTTATTTTAGCTCAATTGCGAAACAAGTTCTTACAACTTATATTAATCTCTCTCGAGACCTCAGTCCTGATGGAATCCACCGCCACGAAGGAGAGAGACGAGGCAATGTGGACTTTAAATGCCTTGTCTAAGGGCACAATCGTAACAACTCCAGTGTGGGCGCGAACTCCGGACCTTACGCACCTGAATCGAACATTCTACCACAGTGCTATTACGACTTCTACTTCATAGTTACAATTTGTGTTCGTGGTCAATGTCAGTGTAAACAATGAGAAACATTGTTGATGATTGTATTGCCTTAGGTAACTACAATCCAAATATATGTACGTGTTGCTTTGGAAAACGCCTTCAGTCTGCATCTGGCTTATTCTTGTATTGTAAAATTGTATTATTACATATGTAATCAAATACGGACCAAGTTAGCGCGAGCTAGAATATACAACGTACACATGCAGCCCATCGACGACAGGGGTCGCACCAATATGATTCTGCTTGTTTTATTTTGTTATCCGTTTGTATTCATTGTTTATAAAGGTCGGAACGTACTTGCCTGCTACAGGGTCAGTGAGGCGTGGCCCCTTCACGATAACATTGATATCAGAACATGAAATGCAACATTTCACAAAAAGGACCCACTTGCTGAAGTACGACTCGAAGGTTAGTTCCGATGTCTCTAAAAGATTTAGGATACAGTATTAGTAGTATTGTTAACCCTTATTATGGTAGCTTGTTCGCGATGGTTGTGAATAAGAATATATTCGTTAATCAGATTTCAGAAACATACGGTTTGACTGTTTGGTCTGGTTTTAAATTGTGGACTATTTCGCTGGCAATGGGCACTTTACCTAAGAACACATTTCCTGGCAGGCTCCACATGTTAACTAGTACTTTGTGCACCAACCTCCGTAATAAACTGCCAACATTTTCATGAAAAGGGTCACGGCCTGAGCGGGGCTCGAATTCGGGATCATCAGTGATGATAGGTTACAGTGGTATGCAAGTCACTATCCTTAACCACCCGACCACGGAGGCAGACAGGAACACACGGACTAAATCTCTAACGCTAAATATATGTATTATATTGTTCTTAACATTCAACACATTTATAAGTTGTGTTCTATTAATACTGGACCAATTATTGGCTACGTTATTGGATGAACATGTTTCCATATATTTGTATATATGTTTCATTTGTAAAATACTTTGCTAGGATCATGCAATCACACAGTTTGAATTCAAACATTGGCCATCAGAGAAGGTTACTCCGACTGATGCGAGCACAATGTTGGAATTCCTGCAAGAGATAGAATATGCTCATAGACAAACAGACAACACACCGATCATAGCACAATGCTTGTAAGTCATCATTTAATGTAGCTTTAAACAGTCACACACACCCAACCTTGCTGACTATATAGTACATGTCTTAATTATATTAGCCTCCAAAAGTAGAGACAAACGTGTTCTATTAAAATACATTCAGACATGGTTCTTATTTTATAAGTACCTTGGCGAAATTGCTTCTAGCGATACCAGAATAAATCAGCAATACACGTATGTGTGCAGAGCAGCTCCGTGTGATGATGAGCATGCATGACAGGTGATTTTCCCTGAGAAGATATCATTTAGTTTCACACACATCCAACCTGACTGACTATACATTACATGTCTTAATTATATTAGCCTCCAAAGGTAGAGAAAACCGTGCTTTTTTAAAATACATTCAGACTTGGTCCTTATTTTATCTTCAACATACCTTGTCGAGTTTGCTTGTAGCTTTGTTTAAGCTTAATTTATTTTACAATGATTGTGTGAAACCGGAGTACCCGGAGAAAACCCACCTGTCCGATCTAGCGACCACCGTACCATCTCACATACTTCCCGGTCCGAGGATCGAACCCGGGTTGCATTGATGAGAAGCTAGCGCGCTAACCACTGCGCTAATCGTGCAGTTTGTAGGAATACCAGAAACAATCAGTAGGACACTTATTTGAGCAGAGCGGCTCCGCGTGATGATATGTATGCATGACAGGTGCTTTGCCCTTGGAAGATTTTACGGAACACATGCGTCTTAATTTCATCACCAAACATCCCTTCTTATATGTACATGTACATTTTCAACACCAATATGAAGCCCAGTTGTACATTTCATCTTTTTGTTTCACTATGCCATTTAGTCATCACACTTTGAATATATTATAGAACACTCGGTCTGTTTGGCAACATTGAAGTCCAGTGCCACAGTTTAGCAATATGTTGTATCAGTATCAACATGCATTTAGTTTCGCCTACTTGATTGTCGCCTTCCACTAGAGATCCCACGGTAATTATCACAATTATCTGGACAGTTTGAATTTACAGACGATCACATTTGAACTTATGAAGAAGTTATGGGTCTAGAATGATTATAATTTGCTGATATATGCATATACGTTATTGTGTGGTTATGTGTGTATTGTGTGGTTTGTTGTTTGGCTTGCTAAGAGTATAGTGGAAGTCGTGATAGCGCAGTGGTAGCGCGTTCGCTTTAGGTGTGAAAGGCCCGGAGTTCGAGCCACGCTGGGGCCGTTACTATTGTGCCCTGAAGCAAGACAATGCATTTATCTTCCATGTTGCCTCTTCTCTCTACCTAGTGGCGATGGATTCTATCAGGAATTAGGTATCGAGCGTGATTAACATAGGTTGTAATAACTTGTTTCGCAATCGAGCTAAAATAAATGTGAATAAACTAAGCGTGTAGTAATAAGATTCAACTATTGAAGGAATGGAGCTGAAAGGAGCGGGCTGATCGTTGTGATGATGAACATACTTGAACGTGCGAGGTTTGAGACCGAAGTATCAATCGCACAAGTGATACGACAGCTGAGGATAAGGCGTCCGCAGATCATTCCGAATGTTGTAAGCATGTTCGGTTTCTATATCCCTGTCATCATTGCTTCGGGAAGGGCCGTAACTAATGTTGCTAGAACTTGTGGCCCGACCCGTTTGCCTTTATTTAATTTGCTATATTTTGTATTCACATGTATATGTAAAACGAATCGAGCAATAACATATGAGTAAACTGAATCATTGTGTAACTTTGTATGGATGTAACTCTGATTATTATTGATTTAAAATTATTCAAACTAGATCATTGTATATATACATTTATGAAGTATTCCAAACACTTATATAGTACAATGCTTGATACAGATACAAACAGTTTGGGTCAGTAATGTTTCAGACGGATATGTAGTCCAGTCGTAACACGTTGGACTGGTAATCACAGGATCGCAGGTTCGATCGCCCGTCTGACCCTAATAAAATTAACTGTCTTTCAGATGGGACTTTAAACAGAGGTATCGTTTCGTTGTTTTACACCGTGCACGTAAACGAACCAGATGATTCTCTGGAATGGGTCCCTGTCTGTATCATTGCCTTATCCTCCAACAATCAAAAATGCCTAATCTCTCCAGGAGGCGTCGCTCATATGGGCAAATGCTAGCGACGATAAATAATCGTAAAAAACACCCAATTAGATTTGTTAAGTTTAGTTTCCAGACTAATTAACGGCTTGCACAATATATGTTATTCGTGAATACAGACTTGTAGTTTGTTTAATTCATGCTCTACGACCGATCAACACTAGTGTCTCAGCCATCCCAGTGAGATGTGCAACATGGACATGTAATTCCTGTCAAACAGTACAATGAAACATATATCATAGAGAATGCATGGCACATGATATGTTGCTATTGCATCACAATTCCTAATCATACATGTGTTGGAAATATGTATCGCTTACGGTATTGAGTTCATTAAATAACATAGTACTCATTCATTTATCGCTACCATTACATAATATATCGTTTGTAATTATGTTTTCAGGAACAGTTCAAATTTTGCCACGACGTGTTCCTTTCCTACGTGGAGAGCAACGCCATTTACGCCAACACATAATAATACATACATGAAATTAAGCTTGCCAAGTGAAGACATATTGTCCTTTGAATCTACTATTGGATTAATAGTTTATGAACTGTCAGCTGATATCTCTTGGCGTTTGTAGAAAAAGCAATTAGTAAAATGCAGATATATTTCCAATAATAAAACATTGTGAATTTGGTAGATGGTGGAGCAATATGTTATGTGGACTTCGTGATAGCGCGTTCGTTTCAGGTGCCCGGCGTTCACGCCCAGCTGCATGTATTTAAGTAATGTATACTTTCTTCTCAATCCTGTTGACACACTGTATATTATAAGAAAACAATGTATGCACACATATTGAAATAAAATATTGTTTAAGCTAAACTAAGGCATTTAAATTCAACATGGCTTCTTCTCTGTCCCTCATGGCGCTGACTGCCACCAGGATTGAGATATCGAGAGTGGCAATAACATGTCACAGTATGTAATGTATACATAGGTTTTAGCATACGTAGTTCTTAATGTGTCATAGTCAAACGAATGCGTTAGCATCGCGTATGCTTCAAACATCGGCTGCGTTGGTGTTGTACTCACTAATCCGGTTGTTATATGTGTTCTAGCCTAAGTAATTGTATACTCAATTCCAAAATAAAGTGTGCAATTTGTTTCTGTGATTTCTCATCGCCTATTTAACCGAAAGTCTATACATTTGGTTTCAAACTTTAGATCAGACTCTGTATAATATGGCAGACATATCAGATTTTAAGTCACGGTCAGTTTCAGTAGCTTTTTATACGAGAAAGGAGACGGTGCTAAAATCAAAGTTGCAAAAGTACTCAAAGCATCAGGTCACATTCAATAATCTTGTGTGCGCACCTCCGCTGTTGATGCAGGCGGCAATTCGACTTCGCATAGACCGCACGTAACGTCTGATTACTGCGTCAGGGATGTTATCCCACACTTGCACGAGGGCGTTTGCCAAGTCCCTCAGACTATGGATAGTTCCTCGGAATCACACCCTTCTGCCAAGGTAGTCCCAGATATGCTCGATTGTGTTCATATCCTGGGATATAGCAGGCCAGGGAAGCATGTCAACGTTGTTCCTGTTGAGAAACTGTCGACTGACTCGTGCCACATGGGGACGGGCGTTATCGTGCATTAGCATAGCAGGCCCATGTCGTTGCAGAAATGGAACGGCTTCAGGCTCCAAAACCTGGTCGACGTAGCCTTGCGCGTTAAGATTGCCGCGTATTACAACCAGATTTGTCTTTCGTCTTCCCATAATCCCTCCCCAAACCATTACGTTCCCGCCCCCGAATATATTCCTCTCCACGAGACAACAGTTGGCGGAACGTTCCCCCTTCTCATAGAAACCCGCGTGCGACCGTCATGGTGACTCAGATTGAATCTGGACTCATCTGAGAAAAGCACTCGAGCCAACTGTTGTCGCCCCCAGCGGAAATGACGTCTCGCCCACTGCAACCGAGCAGCCCGATGACGTGCTGTCATGATCTGTCCAACATAGGTCTCCTAGCTCGGATGGGGGCCCGGGCCTGTCTATGACGGCGCAACACAGTCTGGCTGCTGATAACATACTGTCTCGCGGTACTAGACGCTGTTTGGAAACGACGTCGCAGGTGCGTCAACGTAATAAACCGGTCCGTTTGCCGATTTCTTACTCTTGGTCTACCGGTTCTTCGGCGATCTGCTACACCACCTGTTTGTTGGAACCGTTGGCGCAAGCGAATAATAATAATAAAAGCGAATAATAATCTGTGGCACCATAACGCTCTAATCGTCAGTGACGTTGTCACCACAGGCAAGCATTGTTAGTGCTTGAACACGTTGACTTTCGCTCAATCTAGGCATATTCGTTGTATACCAATGTGAACTCAAATGTGATTTAACCGTTATGTAAGACATAAGGATTACACTAATACAAGTTTCCGGTGACATTTATATTTTCCTCGGGCTGCATGTGCAAATCATGCGAAATCAGGTCTCACAGACTGGACTGACAATTTTTGTATACCACGTGGTAGATTATGCAATTGATCGATAACAAATATACTTGAGGTATGCTATGCGAAATTTCTAACCGATACGTCTTCTAAATAGTGAAATATTCTAAATTCAAAAGTGTACACTTTATTTTGGAATTGAGTATATATGAGACATTCGGCAATGTACGTCAATGACGGAAATAGCCGATGCTACCCATGAAATTTCGATCAAATTGTCCGTTAAAGTTGGAGTTGTTTTGTATATGTCCAATCGGTGTATCTGTTTTATGTGTATGAATGGATTATAATTAAGAAATAACAAGTATCAACCGTGGTATATCGCAGAATAACCCGAGTTTGAAGTTCTTATGCGTAGAAATATTCGTGATATATTTCTACGCATAAGAACGACAAACGAGGGTTATTCTGCGATATACCACGGTTGATACTTATTATTTCGATTATAACACGACTTACTTCTATAATTTTAAAGGAGTATTTTCTTCAAACGCAGCTGCATTTGGCCTTCGAAATTTCCTCCCGCGTAAGGGGTGATGACGTTATTTTCTATGGAAAATATCGATCTAGTGCATAAATGAACAAAATTGGTAACTGATCAATACTTTTATTTATTTTGTCAAATAAAACTGTACATAATAGTAGCTGAAACGTTACTTAAAGGCCTGCAGTTTGACCCCGTCCAATTGTAAAGATTTATACTTTACTACCTGTTCCATGTGATTAGTGGCTTGTATCAACAATGTAGCAGTACATTCAGTATAATTTGGCGTATGTAGGTATTTTCTAACGGTTAATATGCACGATCACTCTGTGAGCTGAGAATTAGTCAAAATGAGGCCCTGACAATTTAAGTAAACGTATATTATTGATTGTAAAGAAAATTGATAGTTATGAGTATTCAAACTACATAATCCAGATCAGCCCAGGGACATAGATTACATGTTATGTAGGTGCCTCATCAGCCGTAGCGTAATCACTGAGACTGATAATTTGTATGCATGTATATAATATATGTGTATGGGCCGGAGGCCTTGAATTACGAATAAACTGTTAAACTGATCAGGATCTATGTTGTTTGTAAGGTCGGAGTTTCGTCACTTTCATATTCTGTTCTGTCACTTTCATGTATCATCTGGTTTAAAAAGGCCGCCAGATTAAGTGTGAAAATAATGCCTGTTTATACCTTGCCCAAATGTTGGATTTGAACTGGAGCGTACAACGGAGTCTTGTATTATTCTTGACTTGCACTGCCAAATTTGAGCGTATAGTGTAGTGAAGAGCAGTGAAGGTTCCGATACGTTTGTCATGGAAAACATTCAAGCTGTTGTTGAATGATTCCACGCTACTAGTGTCCATGTGGTAGATATAATTTAAGAGGGAACTGATGCCTGAATGTGTGGTACAGCAATGCAGGAACTGGCTGCCTAACCCGCGCAACCAGCCTTATTTGGGCCATAAGTGGAGTTGAATTGTTTATACCTGTTGTAAGTACTATAAAAATACAGAACTTCAATTTCAGCAATTTATAACCTCTGATATGTACGTGGGTCATAATAGATATAAGTGGTGCTCATGTATTAGATGTATACCATGCAGGGCCTCGCATGTGGCAAATACGATGTGCGTCGACCGTCAGATTTGTACCGCTAGTCCTCGTGTGTTTAGTGCGTCGACCGTCATATTTGTACCGCTATTCCTCGTGTGTTTAAGGTCAAATATAGGTCAACCTGCAGGCCTTTAACAGAAAAACAAGACGGACAAGAGATTATCTGATTCTAAAAATAGCTCACTTTCGTGAATTCCCACGGTATTTTTTACAAACATCACGTGACTTTCATTCATAAAATTGTACACGCATTGTATAAATGGAATAGACAAAACACGGTGCGCGCGTAGCATAGTTCAAGGTAGGTATATCGCAGAATAACCCGAGCAAGATTTTACTCTACAATTATGTATGTTATTAGCTGGGTCGTGTTAGAATATGAAATAATTGCACCGGTGGGTATTTCAAATATTTTCCCTGGCAGTCAGAACAGGATTTTCTTACGAGATAGACGTTTTGTATAATAACTTAACAGATTCTCTGATACATGTATATACAGTGTATATAGAAATACAACATCCGCTGTAGTAAGGAATTGTATATGTATTATATGTATTAGTATGTGTATTACTTATATTTAACCTAACGCGTCCATTGTTTATTGGGTACTGTGATATGCTGTATTGTTGTTGTATTGCTTTTATATTATCACTTTTATATTGTTTTTATATTATCCTAAAACGTATATTGCTTGTTTCTTAGGCCAACTGTAATGGAAAATAAAGTATATGAATCTACGCCAGGATTGTTGTAAAAGTGACACATGCGACATCACTTGTAGGAACTTGTTTCGCAATCGTAAATTGGTATTAACTAATATGTTCTGTGTGTAGACAGTTGTCTGGCCTATGTAGTCCACTAATTCAGAAGTACCGGATAATATCAACGTTGTAATGTGCAGCTACCACAGTCTCAACATGTTGGATGTTGAAATGTTGCAAGGGCATACACGTAAAACATATGTTCACAAAATACCACTACAAGCATAAACGTTTAAATGCATTCATCCACACATTGGCATAGGAATTACAACAAGCATGCAATCTCATGTGTTGCTAGTGAATTGAGTAATCTATATTAGTTTAAACATATTTTATTTCAAACAATGTAACATATATACATATAGCAATTACATTACAATATAATATTTTATGTTTTGAAAAAGGATTAGATCCGAAAGCTAGATTAGCTTATAAAGGTCTTCTCCTTCGAAACTCGTTTGCTGTAAAGTTGGCGGTAAAATAATGTGCTTGAAATGTTTAACAATACAAGATTCATAATACGATTTAGATAGAAAAAATACGATATTGTAGTTGAGATAAGTAAAAAGACATTATAATAATAGAGGTCAGAATATTATAATGATGAGGAATGCTAATAAAAAGAATATGGTTGAGTCTAAGTGTAATAGATTGTTCTAATTTATTTTATGTGCACACTCACAACAATTATTGTAAGAAGAAGGTAACATTATTAGGTAAAGTGAGGTATGATATGATATCGATATAGTTTGCTAGATATTTATCTCAGTGGCTTAAAATGTATGGTATTTATAACTAATACACTTAGTGTTCATCTTAAGTAATAATAAATATAAAATTAAGTAATAATAAATAAAAGAGTCAATCAACTTTGACGATAAATCATCCTAGTTGTTTTCAATTCAAGTAGAAGAAATAAGATCTTGAGATTTGATTTGGAATGTTGAGAGCCAGGGACAGGTCAGTCATTCGAGTTCATGGAAAATCTATATTGAAGTTGTATTAATCATTTATATCAGATAAGGTTTATCTTGGGCATCTGTTGCCCAGAACGATAACCCGTGTTTTATTTGATTATAAATATCGACAATAGATCTACAGATATTATTTCGATTCTAGAATCACCAAAAGTGTGTAAATGGCGTCATGACACTACGAAAGTACTAGTTCTTTGATTATTAGTATTATGTTGCACCAGGTAAACAGTCACACACACACACACACACACACACGACTGTAAATGGAATGACCATACAACAGCTTCAGTATACAAGCTTGCAGATATCTTGCACGTCCTACATTTCTTTAATTATCTTTTGTTTAAGCACTGTCTCCGTTAACTATATATATACTGACAATATAACCAACTGTGCACTTTTATATTGAACATTACTTTTTCGTTGCACATTTTAGAATTATGGATTTTACTATCTTGAGTGAAGAAAATATTCCTTCACACATTGCACTAATGTATCCAATATTTCGCACATTTTGATAACAAATGTGCCTACAGTCAAACCTGTGTTAGTGGTCACCTCTATTAAGCAGCCAACCTGTATTAAGCAGCCAGATTACATATTCCCAATATGTTGTTTTATTATTATACTTGACCTCTATTAAGCAGCCACCGGTGCTAAGAAGCCATTTCTTGTGATTCCCTTGGATGGCTGCTTAGGACAGGGTTGACTGTATATTGTTTTCTAAAAAGGATATAAATGTTACCTCTAAGGCAAGTGCACAGTTTCTTTTTGTATCGGTATATCGCTGCTCTACGCCCATTTCTACGTGGCTGCTGTGCATGGCAGTCCCCACGACTAGGCTGCTACTCCAGCTGGGACATGCCCATGATTGGGACAGGACGCATTATCAACGTTCCGGTAGGTACATTCTAATGACGGTTGCGATTCAAATTACCGACAAAGGGACGATAGCCAGGCAGAATTAGATGAATAAGTCAGTAAGAGTTACTTCCCATTAACATATGCCCCCAATTATTCTGTATCTAATATAGACCAGTAGACATACTACGGATATCAATTAATATTCCCGCACTATATAGCATGTGATTAAGAGGATTCGAGAGAAATTCATACTAAATAGAGACCTACATATTGTGGTATGTCTGGTTATAGATTTGAAGACATTCGAGATGCCTGACAAGTATATATATATGCTAAAAGTGCATATTGGTTGATATCATTGCGACTCTATATCGGTGAAAACGCAAATGTCTGCAGAATGTAATTTCCTATTATATGGTATACTTTTTTCCCCAATGTTTGCCTCAAAAACTGAGTATTAACAAATAAATAAGTGTCCTATATGCGATTTGTTGATATAACAAAATAATGCAAATAGGGAAGACATGTATGAGTAATACAATGTGTGTATCCTGAATAACACGATTTACGGTACAGAATTACCGTTATATCTCACAATTTGTGCATATGCATATTTATTTGTAGACTAATCTTAATTAAATTATCTCTAAGCGAAAGTATTGCGCGTTTAGTATTGACTCCAATGACAAACAAACATCATATCAGGAGCGTGGATGACCGTTATATGAAATCCTACTTTCACGTTTGAAAGTTTGTAGACCACAAAAACACTGTTTATTCAATGTCAGTGTTCGAAGTTATGTATTCAGAAGAATGTGTAGTAGCAATACATGTATACGTGAATACGCATTGCATTTGCTTTGTGCGATGTAATGTCGCTTTAAATACTGTATTTTAACATTTGTATTGCAATTTGAATATTCCTTTCAATAAGACGTCCATGTCCGTTGTTACACATTCACGATTAGTAGCTATTGTTCGATTTCGACCTGAGAGCTGCGATCTTCATGTGGGTATATCCGTGTGTCTATTAATACACGTTAATCATGCATAGGTTTTTGTTGATGAACTTTGCTAGCTACACGAGCTGATACACTAACGGACATCACTGACCAGTTGTTACACACTCTAGAGGACTTATCAAATATTACGAGAAATAATGATTTTAATGTGAACTTGCTCTCTATTATTGGCATTGACGCTAATATTACGGCCATCGGATACCACAATGCGCAGCTTGTACAATCACATAACCGGCAATAAGGCTAATGTACAGCATATATCCGTTATGTCAAAGTCGGTTATGTCGAATTATCCGGTTATCTCGAAGTCGGATTAAAGTCCCGTTTCAGACACTATCATATTTACATATTACTGGCTCCGTTTATATCGAATTTCGTTAAGTCAAACTTCGGTTATGTCGAAGTAATTTGCTCGGTCCGACGGAATTCGACATAGCGGATGTAGAGTGTACATGTTACTAAGAAAGGGTTGGGTTGTAACAAAGACGTGTTTCTGTAATCAGGATCAGGCAGGACAGGACAATCTATAGTTCCTCTTCTCGTTCCTGCATGGCTGTGGATGTCACCAAGAATGGGGTCTCGAATCCATCTCCATGAAGGAGAGAGAATAGTCATAGTGGACTTTACGAAGGGCACATTTGAAACGGCAACAGCTGGACGCGAACTCCCTGACTCTCACATCTGAAGAGAACGCGCTAACAATATGCTATCACGTAGATGCTATCACGACTTCCACGCTATCACGACTTCAACGGAAGTTGTGATGTTTGTTATCGTACCACACCGCTACTCTCGCTACTGGTAAATGATTTATTTGTTGTAAAAGTAATATACGGTAATGGTAAAGCAGCCATTTTTCAGATTCCCAGTATGTTACTTTATTATATATTTGACATGTATTAAGCAGCCACCTGTACTAATCAGCCACTTTCTATGATTCCCTTGGCTGGCTGTTTAACACAGGTTTGACTGTATGTTTATCCCGGACAATGACAAGATGTTTCTTATTTCTAAGAGGCGGTCGCCTTTATGCAGTTACACTTGCAACATGAACGATCAGTGGCTCCTGCTCTCAAATTGTCTGGATGGGAAGGTCACTTATTTCCTAGTAATACTAATTACACTTTCTATTATAGCATGAATGCTACCCAATTTCACATTTCTGTGTGTGTGTTTTACATTTATTTATCGTCGCTACCGGTTGCCCACATGGCAACTGCGGTAGGTGATATATTATTCGTAGAGTATTCATGTTCATTTATACAATTGTATATATCGACATATCAAGAGACATGACGTCATCAACAGGAGGTCAATCTAAAATTGAACATGTGAATATGCATTCAAATACCGCCATCAAATAAAAACTCATCTATAACGCTTTTAGCGTTCCATTCCTGTCATTTAGTGTGTATTATATGTTGCTATGACTTGTGGGTCGATCCACTGTTTCTTACATTGTAAATCGTGTATGTAGAGTATGTGTCATATTAGAGCACGATTAAATATAACTATTAACGCTGTCCATTTTAAAAAAGGAATGGCCATTCATTCCCAATTCAAATGCCTATATTGGGCATTTGAGCATCTAAAATGCACTGTTATTTTGCTTATATTTATTTTCAAAAAACCAACAAAACATAGGTGAAAGTGAGAAAAAGTTGTATTAAAATGCATGATAATTAGCATAATATAGTAATAAATCAGATAAAATACATCAAAATAAACCATAATTTATATCTATATGAAATAGTAATAATTTCAAAAACAAGGTATCTTAAATGATACGCCGGCGTATCAAAGTGGAATTTTCAGAAATGTGAAAAGCCAAGACCTGACATAAAAATAGAAATATGTTTAGTAATATTGTCTCTCAAATGATACGCCGGCGTATCAAAATGAAATCAGCAGAAATGCGAAAAGACAGACAAAAAAGAGAAATAATTTTAGTTAAGTTGTGTCTGAATTGATACACCACCGTAACAAAATGAAATCTTCAGAAATGTGAAAAGACAGACAAACAATTTTAGTTAAATTGTGTTTGAAATGATATAATTCTGGAAGATTTGTCTATAAAATGATACGCCTTCCTATCAAAATGAAACTTGCTGAAATACCCAAAAACACAGAATGTATCTGAAATGATACGTCGCCGTATCAAACTGAAATCAGCAGACATGCAAACGATATTAAAAACATTTTTAGAAATGTTGTCTCCGAATTGATACGCCGGCGTATCAAAATGAAATTTTCAGAAATGTAAGTAGACACAAAATAAATAGAGAAATTATTTTAATAAAAGTAGTATTGGAATGATACGACGGGGTATCAAAACGAAATCTTCTGAAATGCAAAATATAGAAATAATTTTAGTAATATTGTCTGTCAAATGATATGCCGGTGTAGCGTGAGGCCCCGTAAGTCCGTGAGGATTGTAAGTTCGCTAGTTGCGGTTTACGGGGCTCACGCTACGGGTATAAGAAACGTAAGTTGTGAGAATTGAAAGTCAATAACAATATCTTTCCTCCACTTTAGTTTAAAGATTTTATTTCTCAATTATTTACAGAGATAAATGATAGTAGATAAAGGCTACTAATGAGACTCCAATTTCCAGTGTATGAGGTTTAAAAACGCTCGTGTTTGTGTATAACCATGACTTACAGAATACGCGGTCAATTGATGGAACAGCTTATTGGTATCGATCACGACACCTGTCAATCAAACTATAATGGATAATCCAATCAGCTGTATCGATATTTCACACATCCTCAAGTAAACTTGTGTATCCCAATACACATTATCAATGTCTAGGATTAAAGTGTGTTATACCGATTTTAAATCTACAATTCTTACCTTAATTCAATCCTCTTGGCAGGCCCAATGGGATGGTGAAATTTTTAACAAACTTCATTCGGTCAAACCAACACTTGGCGAATGGTGCCCAATTTACATGCCTATTCGTCGAGAAGAAGTCATTCTTGCCCGTCTCAGGATTGGTCATTCTCGAAAATCACATTCATGGCTGTTGTCACGAGATGATGCACCAGAATGTATCCCATGCAATACTCTATACACGGTGGAGCATATCTTAATACACTGTGTTGACCTTCAACCAATCCGGTTGCAGTACTACAATGTGGACAACATTAAAAAAACTCTTCGACTCTATCAGAGTAGAGTCCATCATATCATTTATCAAGGCAATAGGAATTTATAATAAGCTGTGATATCAATTGTTAATCATGCCTTTGTAGTAATCATTCATTCATATATTACCTGTAATTAATCTTACGTCTTTATAACTTCTTATTATTAATTTTTACGTAATGCATATACTTATATAGAATTTTATTTCATACACTCGACAATAAACATAACTTTAATGCGCGCTACATGACCTTAGATGTCGATGCGCCGTAAAACACCATTCATTCATTCATTGTATCCCAATACTGCAGTTTTAAGTTGATTGTAAGATTAGCCAGCTAATTTAAATGCAACTATGAAATCGATTATGGATTAATAATCTAGATTTTATCATACAATATGACTGCCGTTGTCATTACCGAAACTGTATTAGTTAGGCGTGTTGTCGTAATAGTTGTATGAAAGTCTGGAGTCTTATGACCTAAGCTGTTGATGCGACACCCCTACATGTTCTATTACAATGTGAATATATTAATAATTCACACAATTCTACCAACGGACATAAAATTATTGGGCAAAATCGTATCTGTATATTGTTTATGATCCTTTTGACTGTCATAAATAATTTAAAGCTAGATAAATCAAGATAGATTTTTGTAGTTTAGTTTATACAAATTTAACTTAACTAGATTGCAGAACAAGTGTTTACTACATTATATTAATCGTCCTCGAGGCCTCATCTCGATAAAGGAGAGAAGAAGCAATTTAAGTCCCTTGCTAAGGGACACAATCATAACAGCTACAGCTGGACGTGAACTCGGGTCCTTTCGTACCTGAAGCGAATGCGCTACAACTGCACTATTACGACTTCCACAATATCAATGCCACGAGATCAATATTTTAAATATAAAAGATAAACAAGGCCACTAGAAACTCGCTTTTACAGACGGATATGTAGTCTAGCGGTTAACACGTTGGACTGGTAATCCAGGGATCGCAAATTCGATCCCCCGTCTGACACTAATAAAATTAACCGTCTTTCAGATGGGACTTTAAACCGTGCACGTAAAAGAACCAGAAGAGACTCTGGAATGGGTCTCTGTCTGTATCATTGCACTATCCTCCAAAAATCTATAATGACTAATCTCTTTAGGAGGCGTTGCTCATATGGGCAACCGGTAACGACGATATATAAACGTACAACCCCCCACCTGACTTTAAGTTTGAATAATTATCATATATAAAGATAATATTGTGTGTGTGCCTGCCTGTGGGTGTGGTTTTGTGCATGACTGTGTACATAAATACAAACTGACTAGGTACTCGACACACGGACGGCTTGTCCCACGATTGCACGGTATAGAGGCCAGACAGGAATATGAATAAAATCCGAGCTCCTGCCCAAGCTACCATGCTAGAGAGTGTAGCGGGTCCAGTGTCTTTCGCTATGTCATATGTTTATAAATACTAATATGCATTTCTTTTTGTAATCGTCGCTACTCAGGTTGCATAAGTGAGCGACACCTGAAGAGTCATTTTAGATTTTGGAGGATAGTGCAATGATACAGACAGAGAGACCCATTCAATAGTTTGAGGGACTGATGCATTGGCATAGTGATTCACTTTGAGAATTGTTTTGTTATTTCATCGCTTTCAATCCCCACCCAATCCCCATTTTGTTAGTTTTTCACTTGATATAAAACTATATTTTCATACACGTATTATATATTTTGGTATTACTACATAATACGTTTATCTCTTAATCGCCGATAGTGCACACACTTATATATTTAATGGAGATAATCTCAATAAGCTATAAGCTTTCGATTTAATCCATTTTCGTTTTGTATACAATATGTCACCGACTCGAGTTCACAGGGTTTGAACTTGTGTGCCGGTTAACTCTAAATGGGGAATTAGTGTGGTACAGCAGAGTAGCGTACACAAAGTGGTGGCATATGAAGGGGTCAGTCCACGGTGTATGGTCAATTTGAATTAAACCAATGACGATTCCAGTTATTAATTTAATATATATATAATTGTCCAGCAATAACGATAATTAACACAGATTGAAGTTCACGTTAATTATGTAGGTGGTTTTAATGTGTGTGTGTTTTATGTGTATTTATCGTGGCTACCGGTTGCCCATATGAGCGACGCCTCTTGAAGAAATTAGTCCTCTTAGACGTTTGGAGGATAGTGCAATGATACAGACAGAGACCCATTCCAGTCTCCTGTGGTTCTTTTACGTGCACGGTGTACAACACCAACACGAGACCTTAGTTTAAAGTCCCATCTGAAAGACATTAATTTTATTAGGGTCAGATGGGGGATAGAACCTGCGATACCTGGATTACCAGTCCAGCATGGGTTTTAATGGTGTCCATATATAGTTCGTAGACTATTAGTTACAAATTAACATAAGTCCTGTAGCAGATTTAATGTGGCTAGCATTATGCCACTAAATGATACATTGTATTAACAGTAGCTGCTTTATGCTACTAAAGGTATTTATATCAAAGAAACCATAAATTCTAAATAATGTCAACTATGACAACTCTTCTAAGACATGTTATGGATAATAATATCAGATAACATCTGTTTAAGAAAATGCATTAGTGATGTCCTTTATATAAAATATAATGTAAAAGTCACCATTATACAAAGAAACTAAATGATTGAAATTATAGGAATGAAATAAAATAATAATTATGTAACTAATGAATTTTATTGAAATTCTGACCGTTCCATATATAGGTACTGTACATTATGAATGAATAAATATGTTTAAACCAAGTCTTCGCTGGTTCTTTTAGTGTCCAGCTTAAGCACCGACACGAGACCTCGTCATTAATATTATTAAGGTCAGACGTGGATCAAGCCTACAATATTTAACCAGGATCCTTTTGATTGATTATCTAACTTACCAGTTGGTCATGGTACCCAGTTTATCCTGTGTTCTTCTATGAATGCATTGGACGCTTGCTTAGGATCGCTGTCCTGTTGAAAATGGTGTGCTGTAGGCAATACATACTAATATCAATGTTGTATTACATTCATATGTACAGTGGGCCGTCACATTTACATTACATATTTGTAAAAGCGACATTTCCAGTCTAAGCAACATGAAGGACACCACATTGAGGACACCCATATGTAGCCACACTCATAAACACACATTCCAATATATATATATATACATTCCGATACATTCATATATACATTATGATTGATACACATATATATATATATTCCGATACATATTTTCTGAAAATGTTAATCCTGTGATAATTGAAAGTTCCAATGAGAGACCTATCAAAGTGACCCACAGGCAACATATGAAGTGGTGAGATATCTACAGTCAAACCTGTGTTAGCGGTCATCTCCATTAAGCAGCCAAACCTGTATTAAGCAGCAAGTTTCCAGATTCCCAATCGGTTGTTTTATTATATAGTTTACCTCTATTAAGCAGCCACCTGTGTTAAGCAGCCACTTTCTCTGACTCCTTTGACTGGCTGCTTAAGACAGGTTTGACTGTATATCAACAGACCAGCATGAAATCATATATGTGAAGTCTAAATTGACTAATATTAGTTTGGTATTAATTACCGGTATGCATTTTCGGATGAGACTTTCAATTCTCAGTGCTTGGGAAAAAATTGTTGAACAAGTGAGAATTAAAAGTTCCGGAGAGGGACGTATATAAAGTGACCCACAGGCATCAAATGAAGTGGTGAGATATCTATCTCACCTGACCAGCATGAAAACATTATGTCAAGTCTAAATTTACCAATATTAGTTCAGTATTATGCATTTTCTGAGCTGACTTTCAATTCTCACGGCTTGTGGGGAAATTCTGAAGCTGTGAGAATTGAAAGTTCCCGTCAGGGACCTATCTAAAGTGATGCACAGGCATCATATGAAGTGGTGAGATATCTGTCTCAATCGACCAGCATGAAAACAATATGTCAAGTCTAAATTTACTAATATTAGCTCGGTATTATGCATTTTCTGAGGTGACTTTCAATTCTCACAGCTTGGAGAAAAATGCTGAAGCTGTGAGAATTGAAAGTTCCAGTCAGGGACCTTTCTAAAGTGACCCACAGGCATCATATGAAGTGGTTAGATATCTATCTCACCTGACCAGCATGAAAACATTATGCCAAGTCTAAATTTACCAATATTAGCTCAGTATTAAGCATTTTCTGAGGTGACTTTCAATTCTCACGGCTTGGGGGGAAATGTTGAAGCTGTGAGAATTGAAATTTCGGCCAGGGACCTTTCTAAAGTGACCCACAGGCATCATATGAAGTGGTGAAATATCTGTCTCAATTGACCAGCATGAAAACATTATGCCAAGTCTAAATTTACAAATATTAGCTCAGTATTATGCATTTTCTGAGGTGACTTTCAATTCTCACGGCTTGTGGGGGAAATTCTGAAGCTGTGAGAATTGAAAGTTCCCGTCAGGGACCTATCTAAAGTGATGCACAGGCATCATATGAAGTGGTGAGATATCTATCTCACCTGACCAGCATGAAAACATTATGTCAAGTCTAAATTTACTAATATTAGCTCGGTATTATGCATTTTCTGAGGTGACTTTCAATTCTCACGGCTTGGGGGAAAATGTTGAAGCTGTGAGAATTGAAAGTTCCGGCCAGGGACCTATCTAAAGTGACCCACAGGCATCATATGAAGTGGTGAGATATCTGTCTCAATTGACCAGCATGAAAACAATATGTCAAGTCTAAATTTACTAATATTAGCTCGGTATTATGCATTTTCTGAGGTGACTTTCAATTCTCACGGCTTGGAGAAAAATTCTGAAGCTGTGATAATTGAAAGTTCCGGTCAGGGACCTTTCTAAAGTGACACACAGGCATCATATGAAGTGGTTA
>CM026391.1:80599902-80682171 GCA_014843695.1 Archivesica marissinica
AAGTAATGTTTGTGTACTTTTTGGAAATGATTTTCTTTTATTTTCAAATGGTACTATTATTAAAATAGGACTTTCTATACCTCCTAATAAACTATAATCTATTATATCAGAATAAATAAATAATTGATTTGAACCTATATTTAAATCAGATGCAAAAGGAAAAGAATCTATGTCAGTATTATCATAAACAACACGATTATTGTTTTTATCACCTCCTATTTTTTCAAATAAAGAATCTGAAAATAAAAGGCCTATTTTACCTATAGGAGTTTTTGGATCCTTAACATTTACACTATATTTTACTTCAGGTCTTTTACTAGATTTTGATAATGATATAGATAAAATTACCTCATTATGAGGAATACTATACCTTAAACATTTTTGTAAATAATTATTAATTTCATATACAACATGACCAATTCCTAAATATACGCCTGGTTTTATACTGCATTTCATTGTATGAAGTCCATTTTCATATTTATAAGTAGAACTAGAAGCTAAGAATATAATGTTTCCTAATGTTGCATCAGAAGTAACATAATAAAAATCTGAATCTTCTTTATTTATATTTATAATTTGTGACGGATGAATTAATTCAACTAAGGCTACTTCCCAATATTCTTTTTTTATATTTATTGATTTAGGTAATTTTGTTGTAAAATTTTGTAATGTATTATTTGGAAATGTGTCATATGAAGAATCACTAATTAAAGTTACATAAAAAGAATTCATTTTTTCTTATCAAATTTTACATTTGGTGACGGTAATATATATCCTAATGAACTACTTAGCAATATTATCCATAAATCTTTGTTTGTATTTTGTAGGCTTAATTGTATGATAGCCGCTATAATAATGAAATAAATCACAATGATTTGAGAAATAAATATTAATGTATTTTTTGGTTTTCTGGCGCAAAATGGTATTGTAATATTTGATTCATCGGATGCCATCATATTAAATTTGTTTCTGGAATCCAAGAATTAAATGATTTTGGATACCCTTTCCAATGTACATTTATTTCTTTTATGTTCTTACCGTTTATTATCCGTGTACGTTTTCCAACAACTGAATCAATATCCTAAATTTTATTGTCTTTTATAGTTTGAATTTCTTGTAAATAAAATGAACCTTTTATTATATCATTATTTAAATCCTTTATTTTCACTGATACTGGTTTTGAATTATTAATTTTATAAATTTAAATAATTCAATTGTCCAATTAGGTAAATAACCTTTATCAAATGTTTTTTTAGTTTTATTAATTCTAACTAAATCATCAATTTCTATTTTATTTGTGTTTATTTCTTTTTTAATATTATCACCAAATAAGATGTCGGTTATTTCTGTTTCATTTTTTTCTGTAACTAGTACAGGAGATGTTTGAATACTTCTATGAATGCTATGATTATAAGCATAAACTATATCATTTAATTTATTTATATATTTTCTAGTTTTATTATGTGTAAAAAATTTACACATTCTATTTTATAAAGTGCGTTGACAACGTTCAACAATACTAGCTTTTGTTTCAGGGTTTTCAGTTGTGATTATTTTTTAAAAATGTTTGAAATATTTTATTTTTAAATTCCGAACCTTTGTCTGTTTGTAATGATTTAGGAATTCTGTTAGATTTATTTAAAATAGTTTGAAATGCTTTAATCATTGTATCAACACTTTTATTTTTAATAGGTATAACCCATGCATATTTAGAAAAAACATCTATAACACATAATAAATATCTAAAATTATTATTAAATTTACTATATTTTTTGTAAATCTGCTAAATCAGCTTGCCATTGATAATCAATACCTCGTGAAATGGTTTTCTTCTTTTAAATTTTCTTATTATAGGTTTATGTAATGTATAAGTATTTTGTTTTTGTAACCAATTCTTTACTATATTTAACGAAACATATTTACCTATAGTTTTATATGTTTTAACTGTTTGATATAATTTATTTATACCTGAAACACTTGAGGGATGTTTAGGATTATAATAGATATTTTTTAAAGTATTATCAATTTTATTTAATAACCCTGCTTTTAATAGTTTTCCCATTTTTGTTTCCCTTTTTTATTATTATCTTTTTTTATACCTGATGTTGAAGGTGTTGAAGGTGTAGGTGGAAAAGAAAAACTTGAATCTACTATATTACTTGTGTCAAAATATTCCTCATCATCATCACTATCGAAATCTTTTTGCATTGATGCCCATCGTTGTTTATTGCCTATATATTCTTTTGGTATATTAATATCTTTTAAAATTTTAGAAAAATAATTCCAACCAGTCGGAGGTTTGTATGATTGTTTTCTTTGTCTAATTACATCATTAACTAAATCTATTATATTTGAACCTGCAATTGTTTTACCATTAATTTCTAAAACACCCTTTTCATCCCATTTTATATTCGGATCTTGTTTTAAACGTTCTAATAATAATGTACCTTTATGTTACATAGTTTTAGGGATACTTTCAATAATATCATCATTAATTCCATGTACATTTTTTGGTTTAGTATTTTCAGAAATATTGTTAGAAGGGGTCAATGATATAGCTTTAGTATGGGATAATTTAAATATATGTAATGTTTCCCCAAATAATCTTGATTTATCTGATTCATTTAAATCATCTCGTTTTAAAATATTACCCATTTCAGATTGTAAATTTGAGGTTTTACTAATATCAGGATTAACTGGTAAAGTAGGTCTATGTTGAGTTTTCCATTGATTCATTTCTTCTAATGTTTTCATAAGAACAATAACCATTTTTTTCATATTTCTTTTAAAATAGGTTTAATAATAGTTCCTAATAATGAAAGTAAATCACTATTATTGTTATTATTTAATATTTTTTTCTTTTGTTTAATACTTATTTTATGGTCAGCTAATACCCTTTAAAACATTTTTACAACATTCACATATACTATTAATTAGTTCATTTGGAGCATGTACAATTATATTTCTTCTAAATTTCTGAGGTGAATTTGACAATACTATTAACATTTCCCCATTTTTTTTAATTAATGGTACTTTATTAGATTTAACCATTATAAAAAACTAAATTTTTTCAATTAAACCTCCAAGTGATCTTTCTATAACTGGAGCTAACATTGAACCTAGAATCAACAAGGGTATAGCAGGATTACCGCCAACTTGGTTTCTCTTTCTTCTACTACGTCTTCGGCCTCTACCACCCCCTCTTTGTACTCTTTTGATAGTAATATTATTACGTCTTCTTCTTTTAGCTCTTCTCGATATTCTTCCGGCCATACCTTTCAGTAGTTTAAATGCAACTGATTTATATAACAAAATCTAATGTATTTTATATTTGCACCTTTTTTCGCAGTGGTTTCATCATAACAATAAAAGTACACATCATTTGAAGCCAACTCGTGTATATTAAACGATATACATGTCAGCTGACGTCTGTAGTAAACATCATTGGTGGATTTGTTCGGAGCATTTATGTTCTTTTGGTAGTCCATTGCGATCACTGTGAATAATGGATCGGAAGCTGCGCGTTTTTTGGCATTTCATTTACGGTCATAATATACACTGGCTTTACGTTTGTGTAATGAATTATCCAAAGTTAGCTTATGTTTTTCTGCCAATAGCGTTTCAATCTTACTTTTGTTTTTCTCTGTTGTCAAATTTTCGTCAACATGTTTGATGTTTGCAATAAACTCGTCACAGGTCGAACATGTGTCAGATCTCGGGTATCCGAATGCTATGTTGAAATCAGAATTAAACACGGTACGGTAAAACTGGTAGCTCACTTTAGCGTTTGGGTGCATTGTGTTGTACATGTCATATAATTTGCTTATATTAAGATCCTCTGACAAATACAATCGGTTGCTTTTGTTGAGACTATAATGAGATCGGCGAGTTTTGAATGACGAGATATGTTCACGTATGAGATCCCTCTCCTCCATCTTGTTGGGATGGTTGCCATGTCATCCACGCTTGTCTTCTGCTGGCTTTCCTGAAAAAAGGACAAACACAAAAATTAATGCTCACTAACAGACTATGAAATATAAAAAATCTGATTATTAACATGACAGTAGTAATTGTACCACAAACTCCTGAAATTAGTTTTAGTCTGGAGCCCATCGTCGGTTTAAGTAGTGCTGGGCGCATAGGAGCAACCGCTCCCCCTGGATGGGAATCTAGTCCATCGCAGGTTACCTCTGAAGTTAGGAAGCTAGCTTCTACCCATTTTTGAAACGGGTTTACGCCAGCAACTGGGAATAAATGACTTGCTAAAGGTCATTACAAAAACACCTGCGCATAGTCTATACACCATTTTAATTAAGGACACAAAATCAAGGATTTGAACCCACAACCTTGGTTTTAGCAGCCCAACAGTTTGCCGACTAAATGTCTCGGCCTAATCTAGAATAATTAGAAATATTACCTGTAGTGAGTAGAGACTTTTTGAGGGTTTATTTGTGATTCCAAACATCGCGAGAAAAGCTGGATAACAGACTGACACTGGAGATATAACAACCTCTCTGAGCACTGGTACATGGTAGGAGTAGGAGCTTTGGTTAAATTGGGCATCGTTTTCATCTTTCCGAGGACGCCTCCGCTCAATAGATTCCAGGTGGATACACGTAGACAAGAGAGCATCCTGTTCATCTTTGGTTTTGCGAGAGTTTATCATCTCTATTAGTGTTTCTCTTTCACTTAGTGTAACATTCTGAAAGCACTTATGCCTACTACATTTACAGTCTGGGCCTGTTTTGTGGCTAGAGAGTTTTTGCCGTTTACAACTCTCTCTTGATGAAACGTTCTTTTTCCTCTTTCTAGGTTTATCTGTTACAGCTGGATGCTCTGTGTCACTGTTATTCATGATTTCACACTCTAAAACTACTAAAGTATACACCACAGTAGTTCTAAAACCTATCAAAGTGTCAACATTCTACAGAATAAATTCTACTATGGATGCAGCCATATTGCTTCTTTTTTGCAACATTTTCATTGGATATCTCGGTCACATGGTACCATCTAGTGGACCCTGATCATTTTATCATGTCATAGCATTTGATCAATGTTAAAGCAAAGAGAGACTATGATCATTTCAGCAATTTATTGTCTACAAATAAGTAGATTATTTCCCCTGGCATGCTAATACAGTACAAACTCCACTTTTTCAAAACTGTGACCCTGATCGTTTTACGTTTTTACTCTTCATTTATAAATAGTTTGTTGTATAGTTTTAGTAAAAAATGGGATTAAAATATCAATAGTGCGCTTAAATACTTCTGCTATTAACTCATTGTTTCCTGGGCATTTGGAATTATTTTGTGCATAAACAGCTTGCTTAAGTTCTGATTCTGTTATCAATATATCCAATTCCTCATCATGGATCAATGGGATGTTAATATTTGGAGTTTGTGGTGTAGCATTTCCTCCGAATACATCTTTAAAGTGTGTATGTAGCTCCGATGCAGTGAGTTTATCTGAAGATGGTTTATATGTTTATACCGGGTTTTGATAGTTTTCCAAAATTGTTTTAGTTGTGATTTTGCTAAATTTGAGACGTGGTACCGTTCTTTTTCTAGATATGATTTGTTCGTCTGTTTTTTAAATTTATTATATAGTTTCTTTTGTTCTAAGAATAAAAGTTTACTTGATTCAGATTTATTTCTAATAAACTGATTTCTTGCTTGTCGTTTTACATAGCATTGCCGATTAAACCATTTATATTTCTTAAACTTGTTATTTCTGTTATTTTTATTATTACTATAATTATGTTCACATTTCCGTGTTCGACCGAATATTTCAAACGCGTTTACCAGTATGTATTCAGTAAAACTGGTCAGCATATCGTCAGTATTTCTCATATCGATAGTATCTGATAGGTGTAGAAAGTCATGGATAAGTTATTCATCCCATTATAGACGAGTTTTGTGAGTATTGTCCTCGTCACATGGTCGTTCGGGTGGGCGTGTTAGGTCTATATGAATACTAATAGCGGAGTGATCTGAAAATTCGGTTGGGTCATTAATCCTGAAATGTGTAATATACTCGAAATCTTCCAAGTTAAGTAACAGGTAATCGACGCAGCTCGAACCGTTTACATTATGAAACGTGAACTCACCGATGTCTGAGTCATGTAATTATCGACCGTTTTAAATTAATATATTTGAAGATTTACATAGTGAAAGTAAACGTTTACCGTAAGAATCGACAACGCAATGTTTATGTGGAAGGTGGAGGTGGAAGTCGTGATAGCGCAGTGGATGCGCGTTCGCTTCAGGTGCGAAAGGTCCGGAGTTCGAGCCCCACTGGAGCCGATACGATTGTGCCCTTAGGCAAGGCATTTAAATTCCACGTTGCCTCTTCTCTCTCCCTCGTGGCGATGGATTTCATCAGGAATGAGGTCTCGAGAGTGATTTATATAAGTTGAAATAATTTGTGTCGCAATCGAGCTAAAATAAATTTGTATAAACTAACGCAATGTTTATTCACCCGGATCGGAATGTCAACAATATTAGATAGTTGGTCTGTATCATAAAGATATATGTCATAATTGAGCGTATCGAATAAATCTGCTGTACGACTATTGAAATCACTGTTTATTAGTATTTTACTAATAACTGGTATTTTTCAATCCCGTTTTCTATTTGTTCAAACAATTTTTATATCGGATTGTTCTAGGACTCTAGAATTTCTAGGGGGAATATACACAGTACATATAAACATATCTTGCTGAAAATGAAACAAATCATGGTCAAATTTTACACATTAAACTCAGCACTGTAACTGTTCTACAATAGTTATTTTATCTCTGAGTGTATGTTTGTAATAATCTGCATCTACCTCTTTTTACATTTGGAGTCTTATTGCCATATAGATGATCACATGTATAAGATTGTATACATATATTAAAGTTAATGTTTTGGCTTAACCATGTTTCTGTTAAGAAGATAACATCATAGTCATATATAATTGTAAGAAAGTCTGGGTCAGCTAACTTGCGCGTTAATCCGTTCACATTCCATGTAAGAATCCTTAGAGCTCTTCCTCTTGACTTCCTCAGCAAGAATATGTCGTCGGCGTGTTTTCTTGTTTGTATAGAACATCGTTGATATACAGTCTATCTCCTATCAATGTCACCTTTTTCCTGTCTTCTCGCGTTTCATAACCGAATACAGTTATTAACGAGCATCCCGTATATCCTTTGGTCGTTGTATACCGACGCCGACGGCGGCGGCTTTCATGGCATCTGTTATCATGTATGATTTTTGTATTACAAGTTCATGCTGTTTTGGATAATGGAATTTGGCGTCTATCGGTCGGGATTTGTTCGCTGTATTTGGTCCGATACGGTGGACTCGATCGAGTACTATTTCGTCGGTTTCTATGTTTAAATGTGTCTTTATATATGTTTTGACTAGTTATTCACAGTTCTTGGTCCCTTTCTCCTGTATCCCGTAAAACATGAGATTATCTCTCATGGATCTCGCATCCATCTCAGTTAGTTTCGTTTTCAATAAACTGTTTTCTGCTTCGTATTGTTGTACATTGTCGTTTAGTGATTTGCATGAATTATGTAGTTTTTTATTTCAACTTTAGCTTGGCCGAGTTCACTTTTGCACGTTCCCGTCTCGCTATTAATAAATGTGCAGGAAGATTCCACTTCTATAACTATGTTTTTTTGTTTTTTGTTTTTTTTTCTCAATTTTATTGTTCCAAATATACATTATCATACATATTATTATACATATAATATCATGTCAATGTACAAAGTACACATAGCTAATATGTCTTTAAACAATGTATATATGGATTTTATAATATAGGTTGCGGTTTGAGAAAGAAGAGGATAAATGCAAAAGAGACAAAGTAAAAAAAAAAAAAAGAGAAAAGTTTACTACGAGTTATTTGGATGGATATAAATTTGTAATGAAGGTTATTAACAATAAATTGCTCACAATTACACATTACCTGCATTCTGTCTAAGGAATGTGTCCCATTTGTCGTTAAACATATTAAGTTTTCCTTTAAGCGATGCAATTGTTTTTTCAACATATAAATATGACACAAAATTGTCTAGTGAAGGTGTTATTTTGTTGCACTTGTTTCTGAAAATGAAATATTTAGATAGTAAAATTATAAAGTTAGCAATTTGTCCGATGTTATTATTATGTTCGCATATATTACAGAAAGAAACATTTTCAAATGTAATTGTATCTAAATTGGGTATAAAATTGTTTAGATATAATTTTAGGTCTACCCAGAATATTTGAACACAATGGCATTCCCAGAACATATGATATATTGAGTCACCTTTCATGGAACAAAAGTCACATAAAGTTGAATTTACAATTTTGCATTTGAATAAGAATGAATTATCTGGGATTATATCCATCAAATACTTGTACTGGAATTCACGTAATTTTGTGTCTATTGTTATTTGAAGTGGTTGTATGAATATTTTTTCCCAGTTAAAATCATCGTTCTTAAAAATTGTCTGCCACTTGTTAATTGATTTTAATTCGCATAGTTTTTGTTTTAATATAAGGTCTTTATATACAAGTTTACATACTTTTGTGTGTTTATTTACTTTATCCATTAAGTATGCTGATGTAGTGTACGACATATTTTCAATTTTTAGTTTATTTTTCCACTCGGTGGGAATGCTTCGTAAAATTGTATAATATTTTAAAACATCAGCCGAGTTTACATCATATAATTCTTGTATCTCTTCGAAACTGTAAAATTCTCGCTTCCGAAAATCATATATATGTTCTATAAATTGGATTCCCTTTTCAAACCATTTTTTGTAATAAAATAGATTCTTTTGTGGCGACCTGATGTTTGAATTGTTCCATATAAGTTGTTTAGAAGCTGTTTGTATGTTATTTGTATAGTTAAATTTTGACCATGACATTAACATTTCCTTCAAAAATGTTGATTTAATATTTAAATAATTTATATCTTGGGTATTAATATTCCCTTTAAATATATATGTATTTCCGTATTTATTTAATTGATTCTTATATATGTTTATCCATTTTGAATTTGGTTGAAAAAGCAGTCGTTTAACCCAACTGGCTTTCAAGGCTGATAGAAAACAATCTAAATCGAGCATTTTAAGACCACCATTCATATAATTCTGTATAATTACATTTCTAGCAATTTTATCTGGTTTTTTGTTCCATAAAAAGTCGAACAGTTTGCTTTTTAAGTCTTTTAATTTTTCTGTAGATGGATTATTTAATACAGTTAAAGGATAAACTAGTTTCGGGAATGCAAATGTTTTAAGAACTGTTATTTTTCCGATAAGTGATAGATTACATTTCGACCATTTATTTAAACATTTCGTAAAGAGATCTGTTTTAGGAATAAAGTTAAGTTCTTCCATTTCAACCATGCTGTTACTAAAGGTAATCCCTAATGTTGTTGCGCTTGAAGATGTCCATGTAAATTTTTTGTTTCTACAGTATTCAATGTTTGTTAATTTTAATGAGCCAATCCTTAAAATCGTGCATTTTTGGATGTTGAGTGTTAATCCTGAGATGTTGCTAAAATCGTCAAGGGTTGTTACAAGGCTTTCTAAAGACTTTCTTGATCCGTCTAGTGTGAAACATGCATCATCTGCAAATAGCGTTTGTTTGGACTCTGTGCCATATATTTTAATTCCTTTAATGTCTTTGTTTTTGTTTATTTCAACTGAAAGTAGTTCTATACAAATAATAAATAAATACGGTGATAATGGGCAACCTTGTCGAACACCCTTTTTGATATCGAAAAAGCTAGAGAAATGACCATTATTGGATATACATGCTTTTGCATCATTATAAAAGAGCTTGACCCAGTTGATTGTTGATTCACTAAAATTAAATGTCCTCAATGTTTGAAACATGAAGTCATGATCTAAGCTATCAAAAGCTTTATTAAAATCGGAAAAGAAAATTAGGCCTGGTTCGTCGTTAATATTAACCGTGTCTATTATCTCCGCCAGGAGTCTAACGTTTTCCCCAATATATCTTCCCTTTATAAATCCCGTTTGATCGGTACTAACTATATCTTCGAGAACTGGTTTAATGCGGTTGGCTATAGTTTTAGTGGCTATTTTATAATCAACATTTAATAATGAGATTGGTCTCCAGTTATTTATTGATAGTAGATCTTTGTCCTTTTTGGGTAGAAGCGTTATGATACTCTGTTTTTGTAGTTCCGTAAGGTTTGCATTATCGAATGAAAAATTGAGTGAATTAATTAGATATTTCTTTATGTCATTCCAAACTATTTTAAAGTTCTCCACGGATAGGCCGTCCGAGCCTGGACTTTTATTGTTGTTCATTTCTTTTAACGCTGTTGCACATTCGTATTCGGTCAGATGTTTATCGTGGCAGTTTTTTTGTTCGTTTGTTAAAATAACATGATCATTTTCTAAGAAACGCCTGTTTTCACCTCTATTATCTAAGTCAACATTTTGTTTATATAGCTTTACATAAAAGTCTTTAACATGGTTTAATACCCGACTTTGGTCTTTTTATGACATTGCTGGTTATCGTTTATTTGATGAATTGTTTTATGTTCCGCTCTTTTAACTTCTAGATTAGCGAAATATTTAGTGTTTTTTTCTGAACATTCAATCCATTCTGCTTTAGATCTGAGTAAAATTCCTCGTAATCTCTGTTCTTCAAATTCATTAAATCTATTCATTTCATGTTTTAGTCTATTTATTAGTTGCTCATCGTTTGAGTTTCTGTTAATATTTGCTTGGTTTCTTTTATATTGGTTTGTATCTCGATTTCAAGTTTCTGTTGTTCCTTTTTTAATTTGCTTGAATATTTAATCGTTTCGTCTCGAATTCTTCCTTTAATTACCTCCCATAGGATATTTGGGTCAGAATCTTTATTAATTTCATACATTTCTCGAATTGAGTTTCTAATGATTGTCTGGTACTCATCATGTAAAATAATTGTATTATTTACCTTTTCCCCTTTCAAGAGTATTAAATTCGATATTAAGTGTAACAGTTGAGTGGTCTTATTTAAATCCGGGCTTAGCCTCGCAGGCTTTAACATGATTAAGTATGTTTGACGAACACAGAAAGTAGTCTAGGCGACAAAATATTGGTGGGGTTGTATTTGAGTGCCAAGTGAACATGTTCTTATATTTATATTTGTACCTATATACGTCACATAAGTCCTAATTTGATATTAATTCGTTAATTTTTTCTGAACATTTTTTATTTGTATCATTTCTTCCATTTAGTTTGTCAATATTGAAATTGATAACGGTGTTAAAATCTCCACCCATTATAATAGTTTGATCGCCGTATTCTATCAGTAAAATTTCATTTTTATTAAAAAATGTTATTTCATCTGTGTTTGGACCATATACATTAATTAGGATTAGCATCCTTCCATCTATGTTCAATTTAAGAATTTGTAATCTGCCTTTGATAATTTCTTTATATTCAATTACTTTATAGTTTTGCCCGTCATTAATAAATATTCCGACTCCCATACTGTTTGTACTATCCCCACATAAAAATGTATCGCCTTGCCACTCCTTTTTCCATGTTGTAATGTTTTCAGATAAACAATGTATTTCTTGTAAAAGACATATATGATACTTATTTTGTTTCAACCATTGGAATACTTGTGATCGTTTTGTTTTGTTTGCTAAACCCTTGACATTAAAACTACATATTTCGAAATTCACTGTTGTCATTGAATGTTGTGAAAAGTATGCACGATATGGAGATTTAATTTACACTGATTATATAAAACTGAGATATTCCTTAGACAGTTCCTAGGTATCAGCATATGAAGCAATAATTTCAATTTCGAAAACATTCCATCCGTTAGAGAAAAAACAAGTAGTATACTAAGTAGATGTCTTAACATATTAACGAGTGTATGGTACGTGGTGTATACCATAATAATTTAAATTGTCTTCGGGTGTTGTATGTTTCTATATATAACCGGGTTGATTAATGTTGTCAATATGAACCCTGTGCTTGTATACAGTTAATTAGTGATAAAAAATGCTAAATAATTCGTTATCTTAAGGTTTGAATACTCTGTTATTACAATGCATAACTGTAGTATAATAATGTACTTAATTTTGATCAGGTCAGACAGTCTAAAGCTGTAATGGCATATGAATAGTTCACAATGTCTGATTGACAGACGCACATATGATTATGAGATAATCATAAAAAAGCATGTATGCCAAGTGGCATATAGTGATGTCAGATATTCAAACGGATGTACGAGTATGTTCTGCTATGATATTACAGTGGTTCATAACAATAGTACACAATCTGAGACTCCCATATTTTGCATGGTAAATGGTGTATGATGAAAACGAATAATGATGAACATTACATTGATTTTTCTACCTGTAGCGCAATTATTGTGTAAGAACTAAAACATTTTACACATATATTCATATATGCATATATACACATAGATACGTACATTCGTACATGCGTACATGCGTACATACTACATTTATCTACATGCATGCATACATACACATACATACACACACGTGCATACATACACATACATGCATACATATACCTGCATACATACATATACATGCATACATACACATACATGCATACATACATGCATACATACACACACATGCATACATACTATATACATCTACATGCATACATACATGCATACATACTACATACATCTACATACATACATACATGCATACATACATATACATGCATACATACACCTACATGCATACATACATGTACATGCATACATACACACACATGCATACATACACATACATGCATACATACACATACATGCATACATACACACACATGCATACATACACATACATGCATACATACATATACCCACATACACATACATGCATACTACATATGTACATACACATACATGCATACATACACATACATGCATACATACACACACATGCATACATACACATACATACATACATGCATACATATACATACATGCATACATACATATAACCACATACAAATACATGCATGATTACTTACATACATACACATACATGCATACATACACATACATGCATACATACACACACATGCATAAATACATGCATACATACATGCATACACATACATGCATACATACACATACATACATGCATACATACACATACATGCATACATACACATACATGCATACATACACACACATGCATACATACATACATGCATACACATACATGCATACATACACATACATGCATACACACACATACATGCATACATACACATACATGCATACATACACATACATGCATACATACACATACATGCATACATACACATACATGCATACATACACATACATGCATACATACACATACATGCATACATACACATACATGCATACATACACATACATGCATACATACACATACATGCATACATACACATACATGCATACATACACATACATGCATACATACACATACATGCATACATACACATACATGCATACATACACATACATGCATACATACACATACATGCATACATACACATACATGCATACATACACATACATGCATACATACACATACATGCATACATACACATACATGCATACATACACATACATGCATACATACACATACATGCATACATACACATACATGCATACATACACATACATGCATACATACACATACATGCATACATACACATACATGCATACATACACATACATGCATACATACACATACATGCATACATACACATACATGCATACATACACATACATGCATACACACATGCATACATATACGCATACATACACATACATGCATACATACACATACATGCATACACACATGCATACATATATGCATACATACACATACATGCATACATACACATACATGCATACATACACATACATACATACATACATACACATACATGCATACATACACATACATGCATACACACATGCATACATATATGCATACATACACATACATGCATACATACACATACATGCATACACACATGCATACATACATGCATACACATACATGCATACATACACATACATGCATACATACACATACATGCATACATACACATACATGCATACATACACATACATGCATACATACACATACATGCATACATACACATACATGCATACATACACATACATGCATACACACATGCATACATATATGCATACACATACATGCATACACACATACATGCATACATACACACACATGCATACATACACATACATGCATACATACACATACATGCATACATACACATACATAGCACATACCACACATACATACACATACATGCATACATACACATACATGCATACATACACATACATGCATACATACACATACATGCATACACATGTACATACACCTACATACACATCCATGCATACATACACACACATGCATACATACACATACATGCATACATACACATACATGCATACATACACATACATGCATACATACACATCTCTATATATATCCACCTGTATAGAATTGATCCATGACTCCAGAAAGAGAGACGTTTATGTCTCTAGTATTGTCACGCTTCACTCATATTCATCGTTCATTTTTAATTCAATAATAAAATCATAATTTTATGCTGCAAATGCATACAGTAGTTTTTGCAACGTATTATTGTTCCATTCCGCATATTGTCCAATCTTGATTTTAATTGAATGTATTTTAAGATATTTAATATCAGGATAAAGTGACTATCAATAGTGTTCAAGAAGGGATATACGAGTAAGAACATGCATGTACCATGCTAATAATCATTGTTATGTAGTGCTTCCTCAAATAGTACGAACACGAAATATGAGGATAACTTACACTTATATTATTTTTAAAGGGTAGCTGCTGATTTGGAATACATTACTGGCATTTGATTCAGGTAGAAATGTTTTTACTCTGCCGGTTGTCAAGGGTTCTAATTAGTTGATGAAGTTTCTTGAGATTAAATCAAATCTGTAATTGACAAGTGGGTAATAATCTATTATTACCAGCTTGTCAAATACACATCCTATCAGACATTTACGTACCACGCAAACTGCGATCCCGAACATACGAACACGGCAATAATGCTAAGAATATATGTATCAAGGGGCCATATCCCTCCAAATGCGCCAGACCCGACCCAAACAAGCATGGCACACTAGTTACCTAGTGACAACCGGTGAGCACGGTATCATGGTATGGACTGTATCACTATCTAAACAATAGTAGCAGAGACATGTAATAATTATTATCATCAACATTTATGTGTACTAAGTCGTAGTATATCACTATCTACATACTAATATTGTGTCTTCATCATCAAACAAAATTCTGTCAGTTGTTATTACAAGAAATACATTGTTATGGTATACAATCAGTTAATTGTGTGGTAGGTTTTAAACCGGAGCATTGTCAGTGTACACAATTGAATAGATAATCCTCGCATAGTTGTATCACATTGGTAATATTTGTGATAAAGATTACACTGCGCGACGTGTATAACGTGACACTAACATTGTGTATATTCGATTACTTTGGCCATGGTAAATCGAGCCAGCTATCGAATGCTTCATATTTTATTGTATGGATGTTCCCCGTATGGTCCTTGTATTTTATCACTCCATTCCTTGTCCATACTTGGTCTACTTCGTCTGGTGACTTTTTCTTCACGGACATCAGCACACGTTGGTTTAACTTAGTCAAGTCTTCATTGATAAACACACCTGTTCCTTTCAGCTTCTTTCGTTGTCGCAATATTTCATCCTTTGTGTGCCTACTGACGAAACGTACAATGATGTCTCTATTTGTGTTGGTTCTATTTGGTAGCCTGTGCGCGATATCGATTTCCCACATTGTTAGATTGTATATTTGCTTATTTTTAAGTAGGGTTGTCACTTTGGCACTTGTTTGTTCTGCATTTTCTTTCGGATTGTCATCAGTGATGCCTGAAATTCTGATATTGTTTATTCGGCTGTATTGTTCGTGATCATTGTTCATTTGCCTCCATCGGTCCTTCTGGTTGTCAAGCTGTCTCCTTAATGTATCATTTTCACCTGCCCGTTGTGTGCCTTCCTTTGCAAGATCATTAACTTGTGTTTGTAGCCGTTCAATTTCAGTCTCTTTGTCAAAGATCTTTACTTCTATCGATTCAATGTTCTTCAAAACTGTTTTGAGCATGTCATCTTTCATCTCCCTTAATAAATCCATCATTGTGGACCTTAGTGAGCCATCTCCTTTCACCATCACATTGCCCATTTGAGTGTTTATACCTTTTATCGACCCTTCGACCGTTTCCAGTTTTGAATTTAGCTGTCTCATCTGTTTGAGAATATCTTTCATTTCACGCCATATATCATGTGGGTCATTGTCTTCTATTTCGTCGGCTGTGTCATTATCTACCTTTTCATATTTTTTATCATTTATTATTTTAGCCTTTTTCTTATTCTTTTTTCCTTTCCTGGAGTCTTTTTTATCTGACTCAGTTGTTATGGATGACTCCATTTCACTGACACTACTCAGTGAGTCGGCAGGTCTTTTCTTTCTCCCTTTTCCCGTATTGCTGCTATTTGAGGCATTATCCTTGGACAAAACATCCCCATCTCTACTATTTGTGTTCGAGTTCATATCGCGGTCACTCGCTTTTGTATTTGATGCCATACTTTTTTCTTGAAGTATAGATCGAAAAATATTCAGCGTAGCTAGTGTACACTTTTGCAAGATTTCAATATAGTGTCGGTATAGTCTATTTAAATAAAATCAATATGGCTGCGCCCATTCAAAATACAATTCAACCTGTCGATCAAGTATATATCAGAAACCTTCACTGTCCATCATTTAATTATTCCACCACGCTCCTGTACTATTTGTTCACATTTTTAGAAAACTGTGTTTTACTTTTTTAGAGTCCATTGAGTATATAAACTATCCAGGAGATGAAAAATCACAAAGTTTATAACTATGAGAAAATTTTTACGCCATGTTGTTTAGGCTACAAACCACTAAAAAAAATGTATGTGTATGCATATACTTACTATGGGCCTATGCACATTATTTGCCTACAATACGGATGTGACACATTTTGCTGCACCCGAGCAAATAACACAGTGACACATTTAATTAGACTGAATATAAATATACACTATTTACTTTGCAAGGATAGCAAAACAAGCTTTAACAACTTATAGTAATCACTGTCGTTGGCCCGTATGAAAGCTTAATTGTGTCATTCGTGTGGTAGGAAACCGGAGTCCCCGGAGGAAACACTCCAGCCCCATATGGCGAGCTGTAACAGGTCGTGTCATCTCACCTAGAAAGAAGTTATTGCAAACAAGCAGACCATACTTTGATGATGTTTTGTTGTGGAACCAGAGATTGAATTTCTTATGGTGAGTGTGGTGCGTCTGTGGCATTTATGATCATTTAATGTTGTGTGTTTTACGCTTAGTTATCGTCGCTACCGGTTGCCCATATGAGCGACGCCTCCTGAAGAGATTAGTCGTTTTAGATGTTTGGAGGATAGTGCATGATACAGACAGATACGCATTCCAGAATCTCCTCTGGTTCTATTACGTGCACGATGTAAATCACCGACACGAGACCTCGGATTAAAGTCCCATCTGAAAGACTGTTACCTTTTACTAGGATCAGACTGGGGATCGAACCTGCGATCCCTGGATTACCAGTCCAGCGTGCTACCACTGGACTACAGATCCGTCTGTGTGATCATTTTAAGGAGGCTATTTAAGAATAAATTTCAGTACTACTTGCTCTGGCGCATGGATGAGTAAACAGTCCTATGATCTCTATGCATTCCATTATTGAACCGGTGTTTGTAAACATCGTCATGGTGATGCTATCACTTCATTGAGGTTTGAATGCAAGCAGCAGCCGTGGAGTTCCAGACCGGCACGTGGTATCAGGAGGTCCAGAACTGCGTGTGGTATCTGGAGGTCCAGAACTGCACGTGGTATCTGGAGGTCCAGAACTGCATGTGGTATCAGTAGGTCCAGAACTGCATGTGGTATCTGGAGGTCCAGAACTGCACGTGGTATCAGGAGATCAAGAACTGCATGTAGTATCTGGAGGTCCAGAACTGCACGTGGTATCAGGAGATCCAGAACTGCACGTGGTATCTGGAGATCCAGAACTGCATGTGGTATCTGGAGGTCCAGAACTGCACATTGTATCTAGGGAACCCGACCTGCACGCGGTATCAGGAGGTTCAGAACTGCATGTGGTATCTGGAGGTCCAGAACTGCACGTGGTATCTGGAGGTCCAGAACTGCGTGTGGTATCTGGAGATCCAGAACTGCATGTGGTATCAGGAGGTCCAGAACTGCGTGTGGTATATGGAGGTCCAGAACTGCATGTGGTATCTGTAGATCCAGAACTGCATGTCGTATCTGGAGGTCCAGAACTGCGTGTGGTATCTGGAGGTCCAGAACTGCATGTGGTATCTGGAGATCCAGAACTGCATGTGGTATCAGGAGATCCAGAACTGCGTGTGGTATCAGGAGATCCAGAACTGCATGTGGTATCTGGAGATCCAGAACTGCACGTTGTATCTGGAGATCCAGAACTGCATGTGGTATCTTGATATCCAGAACTGCACGTTGTATCTGGAGTTCCAGAACTGCATGTGGTATCTGGAGATCAAGAACTGCATGTGGCATCTGGAGGTCCAGAACTGCATGTGGTATCTGGAGGACCAGAACTGCGCGTGGTATCTAGAGTTCCAGAACTGCACGTGGTATCTGGAGATCCAGAACTGCGAGTGGTATCAGTTGACTCGGTTTTTGGAACTGAGAATTGGTACTGAGAAAAATGGTCGATTTACAATAAAACGAAAAAGGACCCAATTTGGCTCTGTGCATACATGTGCTCTCTAGTCGGACGTCCTCTTTCCTTAAAGTAGGTAATAGTATCGCTTCAAGATTAGTGAATCACACTTACCTGGAAAATCTACAGCAAGTTCCCCGCATAATCTACAGCAATAACCAGCGTTGACCTCGGTGTAGCAGTATGCAGGTGTAAACGAGCCATCCCCACAAAAGCCTTGTTGGTCTCCATATTCACAGTCTGCAGCATTAATAGGAACAAAATTATGAGTCCATTTGCATAATGAGTGTGTAAAATTATAAGTAGGTGTACCACCTGTCAAACTGTGTATGTAAGAATGTTCACCATCCACTTCTGTTAGCAGAATGTAGTCAGAGTAAGCCACAGTTAAATGTTGTTAACGGGTAGTCTGTTTATTTGATTGTTCTGGTTTTACGCCTGCACCAATACCAATTTGGGCTATATCACCGGCGGGCAGTTGATCTAAAAGCCATTTCTATGCAGCCTCCAGCAGTTAACGAGTACTATATGTACCAACCTGCTTAAAAAGCAGACAACATATTCATATAAATGAGACAAGTTCTGAGTGGGATTTGAACCCGTGACCATCAATGATGATAGGCTACAATGGTATATAGTCAGCCACTAGACCACGGAGGAGGACTATGTCAAGTGGTAGTACATACTTGTATTTAGATGTGCCACGGAAATGTTGCTAACAATTAATATACACCCGTGGCTCTATCTATTTGTATGAAGTTATGAGCATAAATGATCGTACACATCTGTTGTAGGTTCCATGGGAATGTTGTCAACCGGTACTATATACACACCTGTGAATCCCGTGGGAATGTTGTCAACCGGTACTATATACACACTTGTGAATAACATGGGAATGTTGTCAACCGGTACTATATACACACTTGTGAATTCCGTGGGAATGTTGTCAACCGGTACTATATACACACTTGTGAATCCCGTGGGAATGTTGTCAACCGGTACTATATACACACTTGTGAATCCCGTGGGAATGTTGTCAACCGGTACTATATACACACTTGTGAATCCCGTGGGAATGTTGTCAACCGGTACTATATACACACTTGTGAATCCCGTGGGAATGTTGTCAACCGGTACTATATACACACTTGTGAATCCCGTGGGAATGTTGTCAACCTGTACTATATACACACTTGTGAATCCCATGGGAATGTTGTCTACCGGTACTATATACACACTTGTGAATCCCGTGGGAATGTTGTCAACCGGTACTATATACATACTTGTGAATCCCGTGGGAATGTTGTCAACCGGTACTATATACACACTTGTGAATCCCATGGGAATGTTGTCAATCTGTACTATATACACACTTGTGAATCCCATGGGAATGTTGTCAACCGGTACTATATACACACACCTGTGAATCCCGTGGGAATGTTGTCAACCGGTACTATATACATACTTGTGAATCCCGTTGGAATGTTGTCAACCGGAACTATATACATACTTGTGAATCCCATGGGAATGTTGTCAACCGGTACTATATACACACTTGTGAATCCCATGGGAATGTTGTCAATCTGTACTATATACACACTTGTGAATCCCATGGGAATGTTGTCAACCGGTACTATATACACACACCTGTGAATCCCGTGGGAATGTTGTCAACCGGTACTATATACATACTTGTGAATCCCGTTGGAATGTTGTCAACCGGTACTATATACATACTTGTGAATCCCGTTGGAATGTTGTCAACCGGTACTATATACACACACCTGTGAATCCCGTGGGAATGTTGTCAACCGGTACTATATACATACTTGTGAATCCCGTTGGAATGTTGTCAACCGGTACTATATACACACTTGTGAATCCCGTGGGAATGTTGTCAACCGGTACTATATACATACTTGTGAATCCCGTTGGAATGTTGTCAACCGGTACTATATACACACATGTGAATCCCATGGGAATGTTGTCAACCGGTACTATATACATACTTGTGAATCCCATGGGAATGTTGTCAACCGGTACTATATACACACTTGTGAATCCCGTGGGAATGTTGTCAACCGGTACTATATACACACACTGTGAATCCCATGGGAATGTTGTCAACCGGTACTATATACATACTTGTGAATCCCGTTGGAATGTTGTCAACCGGTACTATATACACACTTGTGAATCCCATGGGAATGTTGTCAACCGGTACTATATACATACTTGTGAATCCCGTTGGAATGTTGTCAACCCGTACTATATACACACTTGTGAATCCCATGGGAATGTTGTCAACCGGTACTATATACACACTTGTGAATCCCGTGGGAGTGTTGTCAACCGGTACTCTATACACACATGTGAATCCCATGGGAATGTTGTCAACCGGTATTATATACACACATGTGAATCCCATGGGAATGTTATCAACCGGTACTATATACACACTTGTGAATCCCATGGGAATGTTGTCAACCGGTACTATATACACACTTGTGAATCCCGTGGGAATGTTGTCAACCGGTACTATATACACACTTGTGAATCCCGTGGGAATGTTGTCAACCGGTACTATATACATACTTGTGAATCCCGTGGGAATGTTGTCAACCGGTACTATATACACACACCTGTGAATCCCGTGGGAATGTTGTCAACCGGTACTATATACATACTTGTGAATCCCGTTGGAATGTTGTCAACCGGTACTATATACATACTTGTGAATCCCATGGGATGTTGTCAACCGGTACTATATACATACTTGTGAATCCCGTTGGAATGTTGTCAACCGGTACTATATACACACACCTGTGAATCCCATGGGAATGTTGTCAACCGGTACTATATACATACTTGTGAATCCCGTTGGAATGTTGTCAACCGGTACTCTATACATACTTGTGAATCCCGTTGGAATGTTGTCAACCGGTACTATATACACACACCTGTGAATCCCATGGGAATGTTGTCAACCGGTACTATATACATACTTGTGAATCCCATGGGAATGCTGTCAACCGGTACTATATACACACCTGTGAATCCCAGGGGAATGTTGTCAACCGGTACTATATACACACACATGTGAATCCCATGGGAATGTTGTCAACCGGTACTATATACATACTTGTGAATCCCGTTGGAATGTTGTCAACCGGTATTATATACACACACCTGTGAATCCCATGGGAATGTTGTCAACCGGTACTATATACATACTTGTGAATCCCGTTAGAATGTTGTTAACCCGTACTATATACACACTTGTGAATCCCATGGGAATGTTGTCAACCGGTACTATATACATACTTGTGAATCCCGTGGGAATGTTGTCAACCGCTACTATATACACACTTGTGAATCCCATGGGAATGTTGTCAACCGGTACTATATACATATTTGTGAATCCCGTGGGAATGTTGTCTAACTGTACTATATACACACTTGTGAATACCGTGGGAATGTTGTCAACCCGTACTATATACACACTTGTGAATCCCGTGGGAATGTTGTATATCTGTACTATATACACACTTGTGAATCCCATGGGAATGTTGTCAACCGATACTATATACACACTTGTGAATCCCATGGGAATGTTGTCTATCTGTACTATATACACACTTGTGAATCCCGTTGGAATGTTGTCAACCGGTACTCTATACATACTTGTGAATCCCGTTGGAATGTTGTCAACCGGTACTATATATACACACCTGTGAATCCCATGGGAATGTTGTCAACCGGTACTATATACACACTTGTGAATCCCGTGGGAATGTTGTCAACCGATACTATATACACACTTGTGAATCCCGTGGGAATGTTGTCAACCGATACTATATACACACTTGTGAATCCCGTGGGAATGTTGTCAACCGGTACTATATACACACTTGTGAATCCCGTGGGAATGTTGTCAACCGGTACTATATACACACTTGTGAATCCCATGGGAATGTTGTCAACCGGTACTATATACACACTTGTGAATCCCGTGGGAATGTTGTCTATCTGTACTATATACACACTTGTGAATCACGTGGGAATGTTGTCTATCTGTACTATATACACACTTGTGAATCACGTGGGAATGTTGTCAACCGGTACTATATACACACTTGTGAATCACGTGGGAATGTTGTCAACCGGTACTATATACACACTTGTGAATCCCGTGGGAATGTTGTCTATCTGTACTATATACACACTTGTGAATCCCGTGGGAATGTTGTCTATCTGTACTATATACACACTTGTGAATCCCGTGGGAATGTTGTCAACCGGTACTATATACATACTTGTGAATCCCGTTGGAATGTTGTCAACCCGTACTATATACATACTTGTGAATCCCATGGGAATGTTGTCAACCCGTACTATATACATACTTGTGAATCCCATGGGAATGTTGTCAACCGGTACTATATACACACTTGTGAATCCCGTGGGAATGTTGTCTATCTGTACTATATACACACTTGTGAATCCCGTGGGAATGTTGTCTATCTGTACTATATACACACTTGTGAATCCCTTGGGAATGTTGTCAACCGATACTATATACACAATTGTGAATCCCATGGGAATGTTGTCAACCGGTACTATATACATACTTGTGAATCCCGTTGGAATGTTGTCAACCCGTACTATATACATACTTGTGAATCCCATGGGAATGTTGTCAACCCGTATTATATACATACTTGTGAATCCCATGGGAATGTTGTCAACCGGTACTATATACACACTTGTGAATCCCGTGGGAATGTTGTCTATCTGTACTATATACACACTTGTGAATCCCGTGGGAATGTTGTCTATCTGTACTATATACACACTTGTGAATCCCATGGGAATGTTGTCTATCTGTACTATATACACACTTGTGAATCCCGTGGGAATGTTGTCTATCTGTACTATATACACACTTGTGAATCCCGTGGGAATGTTGTCTATCTGTACTATATACACACTTGTGAATCCCGTGGGAATGTTGTCAACCGTACTATATACACACTTGTGAATCCCGTGGGAATGTTGTCAACCGGTACTATATACACACTTGTGAATCCCGTGGGAATGTTGTCAACCGGTACTATATACACACTTGTGAATCCCGTGGGAATGTTGTCAACCGTACTATATACACACTTGTGAATCCCGTGGGAATGTTGTCAACCGGTACTATATACACACTTGTGAATCCCGTGGAATGTTGTCAACCGGTACTATATACACACTTGTGAATCCCGTGGGAATGTTGTCAACCGGTACTATATACACACTTGTGAATCCCGTGGGAATGTTGTCAACCGGTACTATATACACACTTGTGAATCCCGTGGGAATGTTGTCAACCGGTACTATATACACACTTGTGAATCCCGTGGGAATGTTGTCAACCGGTACTATATACATACTTGTGAATCCCGTGGGAATGTTGTCAACCGGTACTATATACACACTTGTGAATCCCGTGGGAATGTTGTCAACCGGTACTATATACACACTTGTGAATCCCGTGGGAATGTTGTCAACCGGTACTATATACATACTTGTGAATCCCGTTGGAATGTTGTCAACCGGTACTATATACATACTTGTGAATCCCATGGGATGTTGTCAACCGGTACTATATACATACTTGTGAATCCCGTGGAATGTTGTCAACCGGTACTATATACACACACTGTGAATCCCATGGGAATGTTGTCAACCGGTACTATATACATACTTGTGAATCCCGTTGGAATGTTGTCAACCGGTACTATATACATACTTGTGAATCCCGTGGGAATGTTGTCAACCGGTACTATATACACACACCTGTGAATCCCATGGGAATGTTGTCAACCGGTACTATATACATACTTGTGAATCCCGTGGGAATGTTGTCAACCGTACTATATACACACTTGTGAATCCCATGGGAATGTTGTCAACCGGTACTATATACATACTTGTGAATCCCGTGGGAATGTTGTCAACCGGTACTATATACACACTTGTGAATCCCATGGGAATGTTGTCAACCGGTACTATATACACACTTGTGAATCCCGTGGGAATGTTGTCAACCGATACTATATACACACTTGTGAATCCCGTGGGAATGTTGTCAACCGATACTATATACACACTTGTGAATCCCGTGGGAATGTTGTCAACCGGTACTATATACACACTTGTGAATCCCGTGGGAATGTTGTCAACCGGTACTATATACACACTTGTGAATCCCATGGGAATGTTGTCAACCGGTACTATATACACACTTGTGAATCCCGTGGGAATGTTGTCTATCTGTACTATATACACACTTGTGAATCACGTGGGAATGTTGTCTATCTGTACTATATACACACTTGTGAATCACGTGGGAATGTTGTCAACCGGTACTATATACACACTTGTGAATCACGTGGGAATGTTGTCAACCGGTACTATATACACACTTGTGAATCCCGTGGGAATGTTGTCTATCTGTACTATATACACACTTGTGAATCCCGTGGGAATGTTGTCTATCTGTACTATATACACACTTGTGAATCCCGTGGGAATGTTGTCAACCGGTACTATATACACACTTGTGAATCCCGTGGGAATGTTGTCAACCGGTACTATATACATACTTGTGAATCCCGTTGGAATGTTGTCAACCCGTACTATATACATACTTGTGAATCCCATGGGAATGTTGTCAACCCGTACTATATACATACTTGTGAATCCCATGGGAATGTTGTCAACCGGTACTATATACACACTTGTGAATCCCGTGGGAATGTTGTCTATCTGTACTATATACACACTTGTGAATCCCGTGGGAATGTTGTCTATCTGTACTATATACACACTTGTGAATCCCTTGGGAATGTTGTCAACCGGTACTATATACACAATTGTGAATCCCATGGGAATGTTGTCAACCGGTACTATATACATACTTGTGAATCCCGTTGGAATGTTGTCAACCCGTACTATATACATACTTGTGAATCCCATGGGAATGTTTTCAACCCGTACTATATACATACTTGTGAATCCCATGGGAATGTTGTCAACCGGTACTATATACACACTTGTGAATCCCGTGGGAATGTTGTCTATCTGTACTATATACACACTTGTGAATCCCGTGGGAATGTTGTCTATCTGTACTATATACACACTTGTGAATCCCATGGGAATGTTGTCTATCTGTACTATATACACACTTGTGAATCCCGTGGGAATGTTGTCTATCTGTACTATATACACACTTGTGAATCCCGTGGGAATGTTGTCTATCTGTACTATATACACACTTGTGAATCCCGTGGGAATGTTGTCTATCTGTACTATATACACACTTGTGAATCCCGTGGGAATGTTGTCAACCGGTACTATATACACACTTGTGAATCCCGTGGGAATGTTGTCAACCGGTACTATATACACACTTGTGAATCCCGTGGGAATGTTGTCAACCGGTACTATATACACACTTGTGAATCCCGTGGGAGTGTTGTCAACCGGTACTATATACACACTTGTGAATCCCGTGGGAATGTTGTCAACCGGTACTATATACACACTTGTGAATCCCGTGGGAATGTTGTCAACCGGTACTATATACATACTTGTGAATCCCGTTGGAATGTTGTCAACCCGTACTATATACACACTTGTGAATCCCGTGGGAATGTTGTCAACCGGTACTATATACACACTTGTGAATCCCGTGGGAATGTTGTCAACCGGTACTATATACACACTTGTGAATCCCGTGGGAATGTTGTCAACCGGTACTATATACACACTTGTGAATCCCGTGGGAGTGTTGTCAACCGGTACTATATACACACTTGTGAATCCCGTGGGAATGTTGTCAACCGGTACTATATACACACTTGTGAATCCCGTGGGAATGTTGTCAACCGGTACTATATACATACTTGTGAATCCCGTTGGAATGTTGTCAACCCGTACTATATACACACTTGTGAATCCCGTGGGAATGTTGTCAACCGGTACTATATAGACACACCTGTGAATCCCATGGGAATGTTGTCAACCGGTACTATATACACACACCTGTGAATCCCGTTGGAATGTTGTCAACCGGTACTATATACACACACCTGTGAATCCCATGGGAATGTTGTCAACCGGTACTATATACATACTTGTGAATCCCGTTGGAATGTTGTCAACCCGTACTATATACATACTTGTGAATCCCGTGGGAATGTTGTCAACCGGTACTATATACATACTTGTGAATCCCGTTGGAATGTTGTCAACCGGTACTATATACACACACCTGTGAATCCCATGGGAATGTTGTCAACCGGTATTATATACACACCTGTGAATCCCGTGGGAATGTTGGCAACCGGTACTATAAACACACTTGTGAATCCCATGGGAATGTTGTCAACCGGTACTATATACACACTTGTGAATAACATGGGAATGTTGTCAACCGGTCCGATATACAAACTTGTGAATCCCATGGGAATGTTGTCAACCGGTACTATATACACACCTGTGAATCCCATGGGAATGTTGTCTATCTGTACTATATACACACTTGTGAATCCCGTGGGAATGTTGTCTATCTGTACTATATACACACTTGTGAATCACGTGGGAATGTTGTCTATCTGTACTATATACACACCTGTGAATCCCATGGGAATGTTGTCAACCGGTACTATATACACACTTGTGAATCCCGTGGGAATGTTGTCAACCGGTACTATATACACACTTGTGAATCCCGTGGGAATGTTGTCAACCGGTACTATATAAACACTTGTGAATCCCATGGGAATGTTGTCAACCGGTACTATATACACACTTGTGAATCCCGTGGGAATGTTGTCAACCGGTACTATATACACACTTGTGAATCCCGTGGGAATGTTGTCAACCGGTACTATATACACACTTGTGAATTCCGTGGGAATGTTGTCAACCGGTACTATATACACACACCTGTGAATCCCGTGGGAATGTTGTCAATCTGTACTATATACACACTTGTGAATCCCATGGGGATGTTCTCAACCCGTACTATATACACACCTGTGAATCCCGTGGGAATCCCTTTAGGGGGAGTTTTGCTATTTTAAAGGGTTAATACGCACCTGTGAAATTAAGTGGAAGATTGGCTTGCCTAATCTGCTCACACGTGTCACAGCAGCTTCCTCTATCTGGACCGTAGTAACAGTGGTAAGAAGTTGCATGACTGCCAAGATATTCCTGGCAGGTCACGGATTTAGATGGAAGATTGTAGGGAACGTCTCCGAATGGGCATGCTTCTATAAAGACAAGGCAGTATATATTATATATCCACATGTATAATATCTCGTATTTATGCACATATAGAAAGAAGTAAGGGGAAACGTATTTGGTATGTAATTGCATTGCATAGTAATTCGATTTAAGACATGTGTATCTACATGTAAGGAGAACAACAGGTGTGTTCTACGTCATCCACGTATGCGTATATATATTTATAACCATAACAGTATGTTGCCATAGTATGTACTGCGTACATCCATGTTGGCTTATGGCTCGGTGTAGTGAGATTGTGCTCTACGTCATCTAGTACGCCAACGCTTAGCAAAAACAATTGTGTACCAAGTCATCATGGTATGCATGTGCGCTTACGTTTAGCGAGAACAGTCAGTATGTAATGTATGCTTGTCCATTCGCTAGCTGAGACCTGGACCCAGGATTTTAAATCTTTTCTCCGTTCTCAAACTCCAGCTCAAGTGGTTTGGTTGGTTGATTCTGAGATTATCACAAAGCTGAACCAACAATAAACTTGATAATGAGTTTGAGATTTGAGAACAGTTTTATAACCCCAGGCCTGGAGGTTATAAAACTTTTCTCAAATATCAAAACTCAGTCTCAATCGTGTGATTGGTTCAGCTGACAATAATACTCAGAATCAACCAATCAGATCACTTGAGCTTGAGTATGAGATCTGAGAACAGATTTTTAACCTCGGGGCCTGGCCATGCATTTTTATTACGATTCAGTGCAGTTTCTCCAGTATTTTTATTGAATAACCTTGTAGTTTATATATTGTGATAGCTCCGGGCTAGACATGGTAATTACGGCTTAAAATACATACATTTCGCCTACCTAGCGATTCTTAGTGTACATCCGAAAGCTGCGCATACGGTTCGGTGGTGAGCAATGCATCTGTACAAGACGCCTACATAAATATAGCGGTAATTGTTTTACATTTTACACCATTCAGATATGCTGACTTTCTTAACACTAACAGTGAAACATAATATGAACATTTATTGAACATTTATGGGATCCCAAATCTGGACGTGCAGATGTCACGGTAAAATTCACCCAATCGTAACATTACTCAATTGAGATAGCTGATGGGGTAACAAATAATAATATAAAATCGATGAAAACCCCTATGCCAAAAAACCTGGGTTTTCAGCGTAATAAAATTGTTATTTGGTGTGTTGACTGGGTCGATGAGTATATAATGCCGGTCATGTGTGACATTCCGCAAGCCTGCAGCACTATATACTAATATACCCTGGCAATTAAAACGAAATAACATATACTAGCCACAGACGAAGCTTACCGCATACCAATATGCATGTAGATTGACAATATGTGTGTGTTAGAATTATATACATAAGACGTGTTTTAGTACTAAGTAGTGACAAGTAAAGAGATTCGTAGACGTTTTACATTAACATTAGCCTGGGCGCCAATCTGTCAATTTTTCACTTTTTAACTTCTGGCAAAATGACAGCCTGGAGGAAACTGGATTTCCGATCGTAGCGCCGTCTACTTACGCCCTCATTTATGAGGGTAGTAGTAATCTTTATTTACATCTCATCATTGTACGTACACTATTTACAATAATATTACATGTATAGTTTACATAATAAAAGTACAATGCCACTCCAACATGGAGTTATAAGAGATGAACACAATTATACATACTCATTTATCACAATATGGTAGGGATAAAACTGCAATATCCCTGCTAATCGGATATTAAAAACAGCTCTAACACAATTATATAACACTGAAATACAAAATAGGTACTATTGCACACTGATTAAGAATTGGTCATATGAAATCTAACTTCGCTTTGATCAGATCATAGCGAATATGATTTGCAGAGATATTACAGACGAGATACAAAAATTGCAGTTAGAAATACAAGAAATAATGACATTATTAGTAGTATTAGTATAGTAGCGCCATCTACTTACACATTTATTTATGAGGGTGTAGATTTGAAGAACGACAATTCTTCTCTACAAGATAACATCGTTAAATATAGAAACGGAATTCTATCGGAAGTCGCCGAACAGACACGATTATACACGATCATTTCCGAATATACACGAATACATGGAAACATAATTATAATGTCCCGTTTCTGTGTTAAATTTTAAATATTATGATTAGATGGTAGTGGGTCGATTCGGCCTAATTGAACTAAGAACGACCGACTTAACTATTGAGTAAATATGTCAAATCAGACGCGCATTGTACTTTTTAAAACTATTTATCGTTTCGTTGACTCGTAAACAATGGCGGCCAATTATAAAGTGTTATCAACATTGCAGTGCCTTGCTTTCGATTCAAGTACGTCAAGTCACGTGCTAATAGGCCTATTAATAATATTAATGCTAGTCAATAATTACACGGACAATCCGTCAAGTTTCCCCAGGCGTTGATATGATCAGAAACTACGGCCCAATTAATAGTCTCGGTGTTACACTATATTTATTTGACTGACCAGGCAAAATATATCGACGCCTGTTCCCAGGCTAGTTTTACATATCAAGTGCCCTATTATGGTCATTCCTACATTAATACTGACTATATTTTGTTTAATTTAAGTATATTTAACGTCGCTACCGGTTTCCCATTTGAGCGACGGGCAGTTTAACAACACCTTTCCTGGGCAGGCTCCAGTGGTTAACCAGTACTTGGTGCACTAACCTCGGTAAGAAACTGCCAACTTTTTCATATAAATAAGACACGGTCTGAGAGGGGCTCGAACCCGTGACCATCAGAGATGATAAGTTACAGTGGTATACACCGTAACCACTCGACCCCGACTATATATCTGACTGCTAGGCATATATATACTAGTGTTCGACCGGAAGTAGCAACAACTGAAACATATAACTGTATGTTGCCATGCCCATGTGGATTATTTGGCGCCATTGAGGCAGGCAGTTTGAATGACATTGCTTGGTATATACTAGTTACTAGTTCGCCAATTAAATTTATAATATTTCTCCAATATTGAACATTGTATATACCTCACGTGACTACTCCATGCAAACTTTGCAATACCGAGCGGGCAACATGTTTCAATGTCTCATGGCAATGTATCACCTCTCAATAGCCCCATTCGGAACAAAATGAAGCTACTCGGAGTTTACCGTTTAATATCAATGTAAATTTATTTGTTATGACGCCATATTGCTTTCATGTAGTCTGGAATAATGTTTAGTCAGGATTCCAAACAACATAGTGCCTGAACAGCCGGTTATTCGGTATAACAAAATAAATAGTTCATATCGGTGAGTGTGACAGCATATTGCCAAACCTCGGAAAAATAATGTCGACACAAATCGAAGTATGGATATCCAAAAATCAAAAAGAATAATGGATATCCAAAAATCGATCCAATAATCTATTTAAGGATATCCAAAAATCGAATTATGGATATCCAAAAATAAAAAGGAATAATGGATATCCAAAAATCGATCCAATAATCTATTGAAGGATATCCAAAAATCGAATTATGGATATCCATAAATAACGAATAAATAGCAAAACGGCATCCCATAGTAATGTCGCGATTCTGATTGGCTGATTCAACACATGTGATCGCCGTTCATACCTGATGAACCATAACATTATTATATTCTTTAAGTATCCAATGTGATTATTAATGCGCGACTGACTGAGACACAAATATAGTCCGTTCAAACACTATCGGAACGTGTACAGTCTAAAGGATTATGTACGGTATGGAAATGTTAGTAAAAAAGACAACATATTTTGTAATTTGTAAACTGTTAGATGAACTATAACAGTTGACATTTCGTTTTCTGTGTTTCATCGTGGTATGAAGTGCCCTTTCGATTGATATCAATCCGTACATGTCGGTTGGCTAACAGATAAACTGACATACAAACAAAACCTACTTGGCGGAGAGTACTATAGGAATCGGACGTTGTGAGACGTGGGGGAGCCGTTGGTCATGTGACTAAGTAGAATTGGAGTATTGGGAGAGAGACCCATTGAATGATAGAAGAAAAATGGATAGTCGGTCTGAGCCGCGTTGACGCCACATTCGAGGTAAAACATTAAGTAGGTCACGGAAATGGGTCAACAATTTTGGATTGTGACTTAGACAAACTATGCATTATATTCTTAAAGGGTGTAATTAGTAGATTTCTAAAACAAAATTGAAACCGGAAATGGCGTAATGAATTTTCAATTTGGGGATGGGCTATGATTCACCTCTGTCATACGTATTATATTATGATGGAAAAACCAGAGTTCTATATTTAGAACCTATATCTAAAATGTGACGTCTACGCCAACACCGCTATATGTTGCGTAATACTCGCGCTACGACGTCGTACTAATCACTTGATCAGTGCCACATTACCTAAAAGGTGACGTCTACGCCAACACCGCTATCTGTTGCGCTATACTCGCGCTACGACGTCGTACTGATCACTTGATCAATGCCACATTGCCTAAAAGGTGACGTCTACGCCAACACCGCTATATGTTGCGCTATACTCGCGCTACGACGTCGTACTGGTCACTTGATCAGTGCCACATTGCCTAAAAGGTGACGTCTACGCCAACACCGCTATCTGTTGCGTAATACCCGCGCTACGACGTCGTACTAAACACATGATCAGTGCCACATTGCGCCGGCTCCCCGATTTCTCCGAATGTCCGCTTTCTATACAACTGCGGATGTAACTATTGAAATTGAGTCTGCATGCATATGGTAGCTGAAGAATAGGCAGTAAATCAACAGAGAAAATAAACTTACCGTTATCGACAGTAGGGGCTGAAGCAGACGACACGCATGAGCCAGCCATACAGACCTGTAAATTGGCAATAATGTAACATTGTATTAACTATAAGTTAGATATAATTAAACAATATGTTGCAAAAATATTTCTTAATATGGGAAACCGGTAATGTCGATAAATAAACGTTAGTCGCACGCATACACGCACGCATACACGCACGCATAAACGCACGCACGCACGCACGCACGCACGCACGCACGCACACACATATTAAAAATGCAACAGATCTGTCAATAGTGTCAGTGGTTAACACGTTGGATTGAGAATCCAGGGATTACAGGATTGATCACCCATCTGACCATAATAATATTATTAATATTCTTTCAAAGGGACTTTAAACGAAGTCGGTAATTTACATTGTGCACGCACGAAAAAAAGAATCAGAGTAGACTCTGAAATGGTTCTCTGTCTGTATCTTTGCACTATTCTCCAATATATAAAAATCTTATTTTCAGGAGGCGTCGCTCATATGGGCAACTCGTTTAGTTTATACACATTTATTTGAGCTCGATTGCGAAACAAGTTCTTACAGCTTATATTAATCACTCTCGATACCTCATTCCTGATGGAATCCATCGCCACGAGGGAGAGAGAAGAGACAACGTGGAATTTAAATGCTTTGCATAAGGGCACAATCGTAACGGCTCCAGCGGGGCTCAAGCTCCGGACCTTTCGCACCTGAAGCGAACACGCATCCAATGCGCTATCACGACTTCCACAAGTAACGACAATAAAGCAACGCAAAACACACAAACACACACACAGTCCAGGAAACAGATGTTTTCTTCGCCTCGATTGCAGACCGGTACCGTTTACATTTGTAATCGTGTCACCCATATTCATTCAAGTCCATCTGTGTATATATGTGTGTGTGGGGGGGGGGGGGTAGCGTCGCACCAATAGACATATAGGTCATATGGCGATTATCCAGATATTGTGCTGGAGGAAGATCACCGGATGCTCATTTGAGCGGTATTTCAGACGCTTGGGTAGAACTACGTCACATGAAAGAAATCGATACCGCCTGTGGGGTCCTAGCCTACAACGGTGAGGGGCAATTGATTTGAAGTCAACGACGTTAGCCCCTCGACAACAGAGGAACCTGCCTGCAGTATATATATATGTTAAATTGTATAAGTGGCGTCGAACCTTTTCATTTGCGCATGTAGTACCATTCCATGGGATTGCTTTGAAATACCCATTGTTGTCTATGCTAGAGCACGGCATCATGCTACAGAAATTAGAATAGTCACCATCGAAGTAGCCCTATAATAATAATAATAATAATAATAATAATAATAATAATCATTATACACAAGACATAGAAGATGAAACACTATTAAACACACATCTTCTTTTTCTTTTATGCTTTCTAATGATTTTGGCTAATATAATAGTTAATTAAAAATTAATTAAAAATAATATAATTTATACTAATTGCCCCTGTCATTTCACTACATTCCACAACCGCACAACCACTTATGTTAGTGTGAACGGCCGTAATAAGAAATAGTTCCGGTATACTTTAAGTTAGTTTTTGTTTGCTCTCAAAATTAAAAACTACAGACAAAACAGATTCATTAGAATATATTACCTTATAATTAACTATTCATAGTTGTCAGAAATTAGCTAAATTACAAAAGTACATATAACTGCGCAGGAATATGAAACGCAACGAAAACACGAGTTTTCGTTCACTGAGAAAACTATATCATTCATTGGAAAGCATACAAGAAATTATAATCAATAGGATAAGATCAACATTCAAACGTATTAAAAAAGTTTATACAAATTGATTTTAGCTCGATTGCGAAACAAGTTCTTACAACTTATATTAATCACTCTCGAGACCTCATTCCTGGTGGAATCCACCGCCACGAGCGAGAGAGAAGAGACAACTTGTCAAAAGTATTAAAGATACATTGAAATGTTAAGATACAAATGGAGTTATAAAGGTTCAACATTCTACGCTAAGAAGAATGTGTAGATTCCACTTGTAGGTTGTTCATATAGTTTGCTTGCATACTTTAATTAGCTGATTGCAATGAAAAAAAGTTGCATGTAAACTAGTTATTAAGCTTTTATGTTTTGAAAAATCAGTTTTAACTTTTATTTACGTTTTTTTATAGGAACTACGTACACTTGTACTTACACGATACATGTAGGATCCAGAGCCCCGGTCTTTCTCACACTGTACGTCAGGGCCATACACCTGACCTGCGAACTGACCTATGTAAGCGTCCAAGCCTGTTGGGTCCAGAGCATCTCTACTAGTTAGACAATTTCCTAAGCTGGAAAGCAACATTTTCGTCATAACATTTCTGAGTACATACCAAAATAGAATGGATCTATAAATTGTTAAGTAAATAAATATCTATATGGTACGTTTTAGTTTACGTTGAAGGGTGTTTGTTTTTGAAAGCATTACCCTCATCTTTGTTCCATGATAAATTTGTATGTATAAATCCATAAGTCCAGCCTCATCTCACCATCGCATCATTGTCATTGTTATAGAAAGTAACATTGTATGTTTGTATATAACGAAACACTGTACAGTTTAAGTTATTAATGCATTCTTCTTCTTCTTCTTCTTCTTCTTCTTCTTGAAGTTCTCTCTATAACTACTTGGACACCATATTGATATTTACAACAATGGTAAGCCATTTATCGTGTCATAGTTGATCTAATGATGTTGCTATCTGGACAAACATAGTGTATTAGAGGGGCAATATTCAAATAGTTTTTTCTCCCAGTTTTGCTAGTAAAGGACAACATACTTTGTCATTGGCTACTGTTTAACATAGTCCTTGTTTGTAGAAGAAAACATGCTTAACCATTGGCTAGACTGACGTCCACGTGGTCCTCAGTGAATGCTTTGTTTGTCGAAGATAACATACTGTGCAATTGACTAGAAGTCCACGTGGTCCTCAGTGAATGCTTTGTTTGTCGAAGATAACATAAGTATTGTGCAATTGACTAGAAGTCCACGTGGTCCTCAGTGAATGCGTTGTTTGTAGAAGATAACATATTGTGTTGTTGACTAGAAGTCCACGTGGTCCTCAGTGAATGCTTTGTTTGTCGAAGATAACATACTGTGCAATTGACTAGAAGTCCACATGGTCCTCAGTGAATGCTTTGTTTGTCGAAGATAACATATTGTGTTGTTGACTAGAAGTCCACGTGGTCCTCAGTGAATGCTTTGTTTGTAGAAGATAACATAATGTGCAATTGACTAGATGTCCACGTGGTCCTCAGCGAATGCTTTGTTTGTATATGATAACATACTGTGCAATTAACCAGAAGTCCACGTGGTCCTCAATGAATGCTTTGTTTGTAGGAGATATCATATTGTGTTATTGACTAGAAGTCCACGTGGTCCTCAGTGAATGCTTTGTTTGTACATGATAACATACTGTGCAATTGACTAGATGTCCACGTGGTCCTCAATGAATGCTTTGTTTGTAGAGATATCATATTGTGTTATTGACTATAAGTCCACGTGGTCCACAGTGAATGCTTTGTTTGTACATGATAACATACTGTGCAATTGACTAGATGTCCACGTGGTCCTCAATGAATGCTTTGTTTGTAGAGATATCATATTGTGTTATTGACTATAAGTCCACGTGGTCCTCAGTGAATGCTTTGTTTGTAGGATATATCATATTGTGTTATTGACTAGAAGTCCACGTGATCCTCAGTGAATGCTTTGTTTGTAGAAGATAACATACTGTGCAATTGACTAGAGGTCCATGTGGTCCTCAGTGAATGCTTTGTTTGTAGAAGATAATATACTGTTCAATTGACTAGAAGTCCACGTGGTCCTCAGTGAATGCTTTGTTGGTACAAGATAACATACTGTGCAATTGACTAGAAGTTCACGTGGTCCTCAGTGAATGCTTTGTTTGTAGGAGATAACATACTGTGCAATTGACTAGAAGTCCACGTGGTCCCCAGTGAATGCTTTGTTGGTACAAGATAACATACTGTGCAATTGACTAGAAGTTCACGTGGTCCTCAGTGAATGCTTTGTTTGTAGGAGATAACATACTGTGCAATTGACTAGAAGTCCACGTGGTCCTCAGTGAATGCTTTGTTTGTACATGATAACATACTGTGCAATTGACTAGATGTCCACGTGGTCCTCAATGAATGCTTTGTTTGTAGAGATATCATATTGTGTTATTGACTATATGTCCACGTGGTCCACAGTGAATGCTTTGTTTGTACATGATAACATACTGTGCAATTGACTAGAAGTCCAAGTGGTCCTCAATGAATGCTTTGTTTGTAGGAGATATCATATTGTGTTATTGACTAGAAGTCCACGTGGTCCTCAGTGAATGCTTTGTTTGCAGAAGATAACATACTGTGCAATTGACTAGAAGTCCACGTGGTCCTCAATGAATGCTTTGTTTGTAGGAGATATCATATTGTGTTATTGACTAGAAGTCCACGTGGTCCTCAGTGAATGCTTTGTTTGTAGAAGATAATATACTGTGCAATTGACTAGAAGTCCACGTGGTCCTCAGTGAATGCTTTGTTGGTACAAGATAACATACTGTGCAATTGACTAGAAGTTCACGTGGTCCTCAGTGAATGCTTTGTTTGTAGAAGATAACATACTGTGCAATTGACTAGAAGTCCATGTGGTCCTCAGTGAATGCTTTGTTTGTAGAAGATAATATACTGTGTAATTGACTAGAAGTCCACGTGGTCCTCAGTGAATGCTTTGTTGGTACAAGATAACATACTGTGCAATTGACTAGAAGTTCACGTGGTCCTCAGTGAATGCTTTGTTTGTAGGAGATAACATACTGTGCAATTGACTAGAAGTCCACGTGGTCCTCAGTGAATGCTTTGTTTGTAGGATATATCATATTGTGTTATTGACTAGAAGTCCACGTGGTCCTCAGTGAATGCTTTGTTTGTAGAAGATAATATACTGTGCAATTGACTAGAAGTCCACGTGGTCCTCAGTGAATGCTTTGTTTGTAGAAGATAACATACTGTGCAATTGACTAGAAGTCCACGTGGTCCTCAGTGAATGCTTTGTTTGTAGGATATAACATATTGTGTTATTGACTAGAAGTCCACGTGGTCCTCAGTGAATGCTTTGTTTGTAGGAGATATCATATTGTGTTATTGACTAGAAGTCCACGTGGTCCTCAGTGAATGCTTTGTTTGTAGGAGATAACATATTGTGCAATTGACTGGAAGTCCACGTGGTCCTCAGTGAATGCTTTGTTTGTAGAAGATAACATACTGTGCAATTGACTAGAAGTCCACGTGGTCCTCAGTGAATGCTTTGTTTGTAGAAGATAACATACTGTGCAATTGACTAGAAGTCCACGTGGTCCTCAGTGAATGCTTTGTTGGTACAAGATAACATACTGTGCAATTGACTAGAAGTTCACGTGGTCCTCAGTGAATGCTTTGTTTGTAGGAGATAACATACTGTGCAATTGACTAGAAGTCCACGTGGTCCCCAGTGAATGCTTTGTTGGTACAAGATAACATACTGTGCAATTGACTAGAAGTTCACGTGGTCCTCAGTGAATGCTTTGTTTGTAGGAGATAACATACTGTGCAATTGACTAGAAGTCCACGTGGTCCCCAGTGAATGCTTTGTTTGTAGAAGATAACATACTGTGCAATTGACTAGAAGTCCACGTGGTCCCCAGTGAATGCTTTGTTTGTAGAAGATAACATACTGTGCAATTGACTAGAAGTACACGTGGTCCCCAGTGAATGCTGATGTTTGTAGGAGATAACATGCGTATTGCCATTGGCAAGTCTTCCATATGTTACTTTGTGAATTTTGAATTTGTTTTCCACAAAGCATGCATGGTTGAAATATCCTGCCCAAAGACGCATACTCCCGGTCGTGATCGGCCGTGATTCAAATTCACTACATATCATACCAATGGACCACTACGGCGTGCAATTTTATATACAAGAATACATGTGAATAGGTGAATCTCAAATTCTAAAATTGGAAAATATTTTTAAAATTACATAGATATAAAGACGTATTTTGCCCCGGTAAGATTAAATGTAATACTTTATAGCTAAAAGTGTGCATAGCGTACACAGAAACATCACCACTGCTGTGCATAATTTATAGGTCACATATATATGCTTAGAGCTGAAAGGTACACGCTCGACCAAACAAAATATGAATTAATGTGAACTTGGACAAATAAAGGTATGTTCTCGAATTGAGAATACATTATTTGAAGGAGAGCGTTCGATCACAACCGATCTTTGAATCGACCTTAGACATATGTGATTTTTCTGAATTACTATTCAAACCGCGTGTTGTCTCCGTGGCCTAGTGGTAAATGCGTCCGCATACGCAGCGAGGTCGAAGGTTCGAATCTCGTCAGGGGTTCGTTCTGATATTAGTTGGTAATCCGCCAGCTAGTTAAATAATGGTTACCGCTTGCCTACCAGCCTGGTGCCTGGCAATCGTGGCCGCTTACCTTCGTGCATTAAGATATGCTGGTAATGAAGTATGCACGTATTTAGTAAAATAGTCCCTTGTGCACGAGGAAAACAGCCAGAGTCGAAGGTTTTTGTTGCTGTCATTAGATACTGAATATGATGGCGCCATAATATAACCATCATCCCCACTGCACACATTGTTCGTAATCTCATCATGGGAAGAACCAAGGCTAAAAATAGAAAATATGTAATGTATATATATAATACATCTGTTAAGTGTTGCCTATGCATGGATTACATAATATACTATTTAATATAAATAATGCAGCCGTTAATTGTTGCATATGCGTGGCATATATAATATAATATTTAATACAAATAATGCATCCATTAATTGTTGCCTATGCGTGGCTTACATAATATAATATTTAATATAAATAATGCATCCATTAATTGTTGCATATGCGTGGCTTACATAATATAATATTTAATATAAATAATGCATCCATTAATTGTTGCCTATGCGTGGATTACATAATATAATATTTAATATAAATAATGCATCCATTAATTGTTGCCTATGCGTGGCTTACATAATATAATATTTAATATAAATAATGCATCCATTAAGTGTTGCCTATGCGTGGCTTACATAATATAATATTTAATATAAATAATGCATCCGTTAAGTGTTGCCTATGCATGGATTACAGTATATACTATTTAATATAAATAATGCAGCCGTTAATTGTTGCATATGCGTGGCATATATAATATAATATTTAATACAAATAATGCATCCGTTAATTGTTGCCCATGCGTGGCATAAATTATATACTCTTTAATATATATAATGCATCAGTTAATTGTTGTCCTTGCGTGGCTTACAGTATATAATACTATATATATAGTGGCCTCGTTAATTGTTGCCTATGCGTGGCTTACAGTATATAATATTATATATATAATGCCCCTGTTAATTGTTGCCCATGCATGGCTTACAGTATATAATACTATTTATATAATACCCCCCCCGTTAATTGTTGCCTATGCGTAGCTTAATGTATATACTATTATATATATATGCCCCGTTAATTGTTGCCCATGCGTAGCTTAATGTATGTACTATTATATATATAGTGCCCCGTTAATTGTTGCCCATGTGTGGCTTACAGTATATAATAGTATATATATATATAATGCCCCGTTAATTGTTGCCGATGCATGCCTTACAATATATAATATTATATATATAATGCCCCGTTAATTGTTGCCTATGCGTGGCTTACAGTATGTAATATTATATATAATGCCCCGTTAATTGTTGCCCATGTGTGGCTTACAGTATATAATACTATATATATAGTGGCCCCGTTAATTGTTGCCTATGCGTGTCTTACAGTATATAATATTATATATATTATGCCCCCGTTAATTGTTGCCCATGCATGGCTTACAGTATATAATATTATTTATATAATGCCCCCCCCGTTAATTGTTACCTATGCGTAGCTAAATGTATATACTAATATATATATAATGCCCCGTTAATTGTTGCCCGTGCGTAGCTTAATATATATACTATTATATATATAATGCCCCGTTAAGTGTTGCCCATGCGTAGCTTAATGTATATACTATTATATATATAATGCCCCGTTAATTGAGTCCATGCGTGGCTTACAGTATATAATATTATATATATATATATAATGCCCCGTTAATTGTTGCCGATGCATGCCTTACAATATATAATATTATATATATAATGCCCCGTTAATTGTTGCCTATGCGTGGCTTACAGTATATAATATTATATATATAATGCCCCCCCGTTAATTGTTGCATATGCGTAGCTTAATGTATATAATATTATATATATAATGCCCCCGTCAATTGTTGCCCATGTGTGGATTACAGTATATAATATTATATATATAGTGCCCCTGTTAATTGTTGCCTATGCGTGGCTTACAGTATATAATATTATATATATAGTGCCCCCGTTAATTGTTGCCCATGTGTGGCTTATAGTATATAATATTATATATATAGTGCCCCCGTTAATTGTTGCCTATGCGTTGCTTACAGTATATAATATTATATATATAATGCCCCGTTAATTGTTGCCTATGTGTGGCTTACAGTATAGAATATTATATATATAATGCCCCGTTAATTGTTGCCTATGTGTGGCTTACAGTATATAATATTATATATATAGTGCCCCCGTTAATTGTTGCCTATGCGTGGCTTACAGTATATAATATTATATATATAGTGCCCCCGTTAATTGGTGCCTTATGCGTGGCTTACAGTATATAATATTATGCATATAGTGCCTCCCTTTAAGTGTTGCCTATGCGTGGCATACAGTATATAATATGATATACATAGTGCCCCCGTTAATTGCCGCATATGTGTGGCATACCGTATATTCTATTATTTATATAGTGCCCCCGTTAATTGTTGCGTATGCGTGGCATACATTATATACTATTATATATATAGTGCCCCCGTTAATTGTTGCCTATTCGTGGCATACAGTATATAATATTATTTATATAGTGCCCCCGTTAAGTGTTGCATATGCGTGGTATACAGTATATAATATTATATATATAGTGCCCCCGTTAATTGTTGTATATGCGTGACATACAGTATATAATATTATATATATAGTGGACCCGTTAATTCTTGCCTATGCGTGGCTTACAGTATATAATATTATAGATATAATGCCTCCGTTAATGGCCGCCTATGCGTGGCATATACACTATTACAGTATCATGAACTACCACTATTCGCCTACGTGATCAAGTGGTTAAAGTTGCTGACTGTAACATATCATCACTGATGGCCACGGGTTCGAGCCAAGATCCATGTCTCTTTATATGAAAATGTTGGCAGTTTCTTACGGAGGGTTGTGCACAAAGCACTGGTTAACCGCTGGAGCTTGTCCAGAAAAGGTGGTGTTAGGTAAACTGCCGTTCGCTCATATGGGCAACCGGTAGCGACGATTTATAAACTTAAAAAAATCAATGTAGGCGTCACCGATATCGTTATCAGCAAGTTTGTGTTTCTATACGACTTTCCGATAGGCGCAGTGGTTAGCGCGCTCGCTCGCTTCTCACCATTGTAACTCGAGAGTTCGATTCCTGAAACGGGAAGTATGTGAGCTGACACGATGGTCGCCAGATCGGACAGGTGGTTTTTGTCCGGGTACTCCGGTTTCTTCCAACACAAATGACAACAGTTACGCTTTCATCCGCGCCAACGAGAGTGATTAATATAAGCTGCTAAAACTTGCTTCACAAATGTTTTAAAATAAATAAAGTTTATAAAAAAAACTATATGGCAATATGTAATAGAAATAAGATCATAGACACAGCTACATCTACGCTGTATTGGATATGTGTTTGTGTTTTACGTTTATTCATCGTCGCTACCGGTTGCCCATATGAGCGATGCCTCCTAAAGAGATTAGTCATTTTAGATTTTTGGAGGATAGTGCAATGATACAGAAAGAGACCCATTCCAGAGTCTCCTCTGGTTCTTTTACGTACACGGTGTAAAACACCGACACGAGACCTCGGTTTAACGTCCCATCTGAAATACTGTTAATTTTAGTATTGTCAGACCGGGGATCGAACCTGCGAGCACTGGGTTATCAGTCCAGCGTATTACCACTGGACTACATATTGGAAATGTGTTTTTGGTTGCACTCACTTGTGTCCCAGCTCGTGCGCAGAAAGGGTAGCAATGGTGGCAGAGAAACCACCGCCCTCGTTGATTGAATATTTATATTCTCCGCAAACACCAGGCACGAGGAGCTCATCAGCTTGGTTATACACTGGCGTATAAGCTAGACCTGAAATATTACACAATTTATGCTTAGATGGCTCGTCATTGGGATTCTTTATTGAATATTTGAGGGCGCTAAGGAAGATTAGTTCAGAACTAATTAGGTCACTCTCTATAAATAAAGAAATATATATAATAGTAGTGATAGAAACAATAGATTATGTAAATTATGCAATCAAAATGTAATTCAATAAGAATATCATTTTATATTATGTTGTGAAAAATATAACATTGAAATAGTTGGGCTACATAGCATGGCCATCAATACATACATTTATATTTATCATGTCATGCAAACATATTTGGTAATGTTTGTAAGTACATCAAAGAAGATAGGGCGATACGTCAAAATACTCATTCAATCATTACTGTTCCTTAAATGTATTGTATTTGTGTATATATGTTTATCTGTACAGTTTGGTTATTTAGGGCAGTCACTTGTATACATAACATTCGAAAACCAAAACAATCATTGTTGAACCATCAAACCTAAACACGTATTTCTGTAAGCCTACAGCTTTGACCACTCGGCCATCCTGCCATGTGTGATAATACATATATTTTATATTATTCAATCAGTGTTTTAACTCACCAATGTTTGTATACAAGTGACTGACCTGATTAATCGAACTGTAACATGTTTTGTGATGTCATTGTAATATTTTTATCGTTGTAACTGGCCAAAGGCAATATAGTTGCTGATTATGCCAATACATTTGAAACTTGAATTGATATAGGATCGTACAGGAGTGGTTATCTCATATAATATGTTATCAAACGAGTTTTGGAATTATGCACTTATGTGAACTTTCATCATTGAAGAATCTCAGAAACGATAGGTGATACTAATTTGCATACGGTGTGTGTGTGTTTTACGTTTATTTATCGTCGCTACCGGTTGCCCATATGAGCGACGCCTCCTGAAGAGATTAGTCATTTTAAATTTTTGGAGGATGATACAGACAGAGACCCATTCCAGAGTCTCCTCTGGTTCTTTTACGTACATGCTGTACTACACGAGAAATCGGTTTTATGTCCCATCTGAAAGACTTTTATTTTTATTAGGGTCAGGCGGGGGATCGAACCTGCGATTTCTGGATTACCAGTCCAGCGTGTTAACACTGGACTACAGATCCGTCTGTAACAGTGTGCTATGTTAGAACTAATTTAATGTGTGTGTTTTACGTTTATTTATCGTCGCTACCGGTTGCCCATATGAGCGACGCCTCCTGAAGAGATTAGTTATTTTAGATTTTTGGAGGATAGTGCAATGATACAGACAGAGATCCATTCCAGAGTCTCCTCTGGTTCTTTTACGTGCACGGTGTAAAGCACCGACACGAGACCTCGGTTTAACGTCTCATCTGAAAGAATGTTAATTTTATTAGTGTCAGACGGGGGATCGAACCTGCGATCCCTGGATTACCAGTCCTGCGTGTTACCACTGGACTACATATCCGTCTGTACCTAATTTAAATTTCGATCACTTGAATATAATGCGTAGCCTGGGTTCCAGTCTGTCAAGTGTTCACTAATTTACTTCGATTTCTGAGCGTAGCGCCACCTACATTACACTCGTATTTTCTAGGGTGTTGATTAAAGAACGACAACTTTAATCTGCAAGATACGATCGCTTAAATACGGAATATTTTCGGAAATCACCGAACAAGTACGATTATACACGAATTATCCCGTAGCCTCATTTAAATTGGAAACATATATATATATATTTTATTTTAAGTTTACGGTTTCCCATTTGAGCGACGGGCAGATTACCTAACAACACCTTTCCTGGGCAGGCTCCAGCGGTTAACCAATACTTTGTACATATAATTTCCCGTTTCTGTGTTATATCGACGAGATTTTACGTTTGTGTGGTAACAGGCTCGATTCGCGTAATTGAAGTAAGGACGAATTAAAACTTAAATATGTCAAACCAGACGAAACATTGTACTTTTGAACACTAGTTATCGTTCCGTAAACAATGGCAGCCAATTATAAAGTTTTATCAACATTGCAGTGTCTCGCTTTCAATTCAAGTACGTCATTAATTAAATCACGTGCTAATAGGCCTATTAATATGATTAATAATAATCCATAAGTACACGGAATACCCCCCAAGTTTCCACATACGTTGATATTATCAGAAACTCAATACGGCCCAATTAATGATCTCGGTATTAAAATATATGTATACGACTGACCAGGCAATATATATCAACGCCTGTTCCCAGACCCTATAATGGCGAGTGGCTGCTGACAAAGCCGAATTACTTTCGGCTAAAAGACTAGGATAGCCAAGAAATATTATCTTTATTCGAGTATATGTTAGATGTATTGGAGTGTACTTCTTTACTGAGTAGAACTGCATGATGACAATATTATCATAAATTGTGACATTGATTTTAAACAGGATTATCTTTAATTGAGAACTATGTTGTAGTAGGTATATATCCTATCACTATACCTGCAGTAGCGTCATTATACGTGTCGCCAACAAGTCTACCCATGTTGTAGCTGTAACGAGTACAAGAAATAATGATTGGTGTCGACGTAACTAGTACAAGAAATAATGATTGGTGTCGAAGTAACTAGTACAAGAAATAATGATTGGTGTCGACGTAACTAGTACAAGAAATAGTGATTGGTGTCGACGTAACTAGTACTAGAAATAGTGATTGGTGTCGACGTAAATAGTACAAGAAATAGTGATTGGTGTCGACGTAACTAGTACAATAAATAATGATTGGTGTCGACGTAACTAGTACAAGAAATAGTGATTGGTGTCGACGTAACTAGTACTAGAAATAGTGATTGGTGTCGACGTAAATAGTACAAGAAATAGTGATTGATGTCGACGTAACTAGTACAAGAAATAGTGATTGGTGTCGAAGTAACGAGAACAAGAAATAGTGATTGGTGTCGAAGTAACTAGTACAAGAAATAGTGATTGGTGTCGACAAACTAGTACAAGAAATAGTGATTGGTGTCGACGTAACTAATACAATAAACAATGATTGGTGTCGACGTAACGAGTATAAGAAACAGTGATTTGTGTCGAAGTAACTAGTACAAGAACTAATGATTGGTGTCGACGTAGCGAGTATAAGAAAGAGTGATTTGTGTCGAAGTAACTAATACAATAAACAATGATTGGTGTCGACGTAACGAGTATAAGAAACAGTGATTGGTGTCGAAGTGGTGTGGAAAAGAAACAGTGATTGGTGTCGAAGTGGCGAGGAAAAGAAACAATGATTGTTGTCGACGTAATTAGTACAGGAAACAGTGATTGTTGTCGAAGTGGCGAGGAAACGAAACAGTTATTGGTGTCGAAGTGGCGAGGAAAAGAAACAGTGATTGGTGTCGAAGTGGCGAGGAAAAGAAACAGTGATTGGTGTCAATGTAACTAGTACAAGAAACAGTGATTGGTGAAGAGCAATCCTCAAAAGGTAAAATGTGTATATACTTCTGGAGGCGTCGCTATGAGTAAGCATGATGCGACAATACATAAAGGTATCCGAAAATATATACAGTCAAACCTGTCTTACGCAGTCATCTATTGGAATCATAAAAAGCGTTTGTCGGACAAGGAAGTATGTGCTTGTATGGTGGTCGCCAGATCCGATTGGTTGTTGAAGCTTGTTTCGCAATCGTTGTAAAATAATTGTCTGGGGGTGTTAAACGCGAGAGTGTATGGACAAACACTATCATTGTGTACAAGGGGGTTGTTGACTATATATCACCACACCTGCTTAATAGAGACGACAACTAACACAGGAATGAGTGTGTATGCTACTAAGCAAATGCCATGTTGGATAAAGTAAAACTAACCCTGTAAAGAACATGCCATGGTCGTAGTTAGCTTCAAGTATTAAGGTTGTTTCGCCCCAGGTTTTGAAATCTTGAAGAACATCGTCAGCAATAAAATCCATGTAAGACCTATCATCTAGGAAGTTATTCGTCACGAAGTCAGGGTCAGAGTCCTAGAATGAAAATACAGATGGTTTATGTGCATGTACGTCAGGGTCAGCGTCCTAGAATGAAAATACAGATGGTGTATGTGCATGTACGTCAGGGTCAGCGTCCTAGAATGAAAATACAGATGGTGTATGTGCATGTACGTCAGGGTAGGCGTCCTAGAATGAAAATACAGATGGTTTATGTGCATGTACGTCAGGGTAGGCGTCCTAGAATGAAAATACAGATGGTGTATGTGCATGTACGTCAGGGTAGGCGTCCTAGAATGAAAATACAGATGGTCTATGTGCATGTAGGTCAGGGTCAGCGTCCTAGAATGAAAATACAGATGGTGTATGTGCATGTACGTCAGGGTCAGCGTCCTAGAATGAAAATACAGATGGTGTATGTGCATGTAGGTCAGGGTCAGCGCCCTAGGATGAAAATACAGATGGTGTATGTGAATGTATAGTAGTATTGCCACAATCGGTGTATATGTGCGATTCAATATCGCTGATAATATTGGGAAACCCAATATAGCCTGACAGGTAGATGAATGTTTTAACGTTAAATGCATATGTACTTGACCAGACACTCAAATGTTCCACCTGACTTACCCTAGATTGTTTATGAAAACATGGAAATCGTAAAGTCTATTGGAAGCGAAATGCATCTATAATGGGTCTACCAATGACAAACACAATTACACATGATATATTAAGTATATGCCTATATCTCTATAGTTGTTTGTAGAGATGGAATACTAGTATATGTATCTCTCTATAGCTGTCTGTAGAGACGAGTTAATTATATGGCGTGTATCTCTCTAGAGCTTAATGTATAGACGAGTTAATTATATGACGTGTATCTCTCTATAGCTGTCTGTAGAGACGAGTTAATTATATGACGTGTATCTCTCTAGAGCTGTATGTAGAGACGAGTTAATTATATGACGTGTATCTCTATATAGCTATCTGTAGAGACGAGTTAATTATATGACGTGTATCTCTATATAGCTGTCTGTAGAGACGAGTTAATTATATGACATGTATATCTCTATAGCTGTCTGTAGAGACGAGTTAATTATATGACATGTATATCTCTATAGCTGTCTGTAGAGACGAATTAAATATATGACGTGTATCTCCCTATAGCTGTATTTAGAGACGAGTTAATTGTATGACGTGTATCTCTACATAGCTGTATGTAGAGACGAGTTATTTATATGACGTGTATCTCCATATAGCTGTATTTAGAGACGAGTTAATTGTATGACGTGTATCTCTACATAGCTGTATGTAGAGACGAGTTATTTATATGACGTGTATCTCCATATAGCTGTATTTAGAGGAGTTAATTATATGACGTGTATCTCACAATATCTGTCTGTAGAGACGAGTTTATTATATGACGTGTATCTCTCTATAGCTGTCTGTAGAGACGAGTTAATTATATGATGTGTATCTCTATAGCTATATGCAGATAGGGATAACTATATATAGATGACTGCATAATTAATCTACTCACAGTAAACATGTATATACCAGCAAATAGACACGTTATTGTGTAGTCTGCTCCTGCAACACTTTTATATCGCAAGTCGATCTGAAACAAGCAATCATATATTATATACCTGCCACGAGGGTGGGGCTACGTGTCTGTTTAGACTAATGACAATAGGTTAACGGTTTCATTTATTTCCTATACAGTCAAACCTGTCTTAAGTGGCCAGCCAATGGACTCTGCTTAGCATAGGTGGCTGCTTAATAGATGTCAACTGTATAGTAAAAAATATATTGGTAACTGACAACTGTCTGTTTACTACATGTTGACTGCTTAATGGAGGTGACCACTAACAAAGGTTTAGTCTAAACAGTATTTTATTTCATTTTAAGACCATGCATTAACTTTTATAATATACATTGTGTCAACAGTATTGAGATAAACTACCTGTGTACATTCCACCTCTGTAAACACAGATTTCACTGTATATAATTTCATATAAAGTTATTCTTATTTCGCAGGAATTAAGAAAAATGACTTAAGAATTTAATGTGCACAGTGCATCAATGGAAGTTGTTCACAGTTATCGTAGAACGAATAAAAGCACAAAGTAGATCACATATATCACGCTGGACTGGTAATCCAGGGATCGCAGGTTCGATTCCCCGTCTGACCCTAATAAAATTAACAGTCTTTTAGATGGGACGTTAAACCGAGGTCTCGTGTCGGTGCTTTACACCCTGCACGTAAAAGAACCAGAGGAGACTCTGGAATGGGTTTCTATCTGTATCATTGCACTATCCTCCAAAAATCAAAAATGACTAATCTCTTCAGGAGGCGTCGCTCATATGGGCAACCGGTAGCGACGATAAATAAACGTAACACACACACACACACATATATCACAGACCAAGTCTATAACTCGATTAATATCTAGTATAAATCTCGGTTTACCGGATACATATCGCATTACAGACGGTTCTGTAGTCCAGTGGTAACACGCTGGACTGATAATTCAGGGATTGCAGGTTCGTTCCCCCCGTCTGACTCTAATAAAATTAAGAGTCTTTCAGATGGGACGTTAAACCGAGGTCTCGTGTCGGTGCTGTACACCGTGCACGTAAAAGAACCAGAGGAGACTCTGGAATGGGTCTCTGTCTGTATCATTGCTCTATCCTACAACAATCTAAAATGACTAATCTCTTCAGGAGGCGTCGCTCATATGGACAACCGGTAGCGACGATAAATAAACGTAAAACACACATACCGCATTTAAGACAAATGCCATGAACTGTTCGATGTATTCGACAGTAGTTGCGTGTCTGTCAACCTCGTCTTCCGTTAAAGCGTACCAGCTGGAAAGAAACAGTCACAAAACATTCAATTTAGTCCCCAATTTTAATATTGTTCATTTTACAAACAAGTACATATCACATATCATATAATTACAATCATAATTGTTCTTTTCCGATATGCTGTAATACTGAGTAATACGATTGTGCCCTTAGTCAAGGCATTTAAATTCCACGTTGCCTCTTCTCTCTCCCTCGTGGCGATGGATTCCATCAGGAATGAGGTCCCGAGAGTGATTAAATATAAGTTGAGAGAACTTGTTTCGCAATCAAGCTAAAATAAATTTGTATAAACATACTGAGTAATACAAAGGTGCATACTAAGTAACTCCTGGCACTGCGACCTATGTGTAGCATGTAACGCCTGGCATTGCGACCTACGTGTATCATGTAACTCCTGGCACTGCGACCTATGTGTAGCACGTAACGCCTGGCACTGTGACCTATGTGTAGCAGGTAACGCCTGGCATTACGACCTATGTGTAGCACCTAACGCCTGGCACTGTGACCTATGTGTAGCACCTAACGCCTGGCACTGTGACCTATGTCTAGCACCTAACGCATGACATTGCGACCTACGTGTATCATGTAACGCCTGGCACTGTGACCTATGTGTAGCAGGTAACGCCTGGCATTGCGACATATGTGTAGCACGTAGCGCCTGATATTGCGACATATATGTAGCATGTAACGCCTAATATTGCGACATATATGTAGCACGTAACGCCTGACATTGTGGCTTATATTTAGCACGTATCGTGACATTTCGACATATTAGTAGCACGTAACACATGATATTTCAACATATGTGTAGCACGTAACGCCTGGTATTGCGACCTATGTTTAGCTCGTAAGGTATGACATTGTGATCTATATTGTGCACGTAACACATGGCATTGTGACCTATGCGTAGCACGTAACGCCTGACATTGCGACCTATGTGTAGCACGTATGCCTGGCATTGTGATCTATAGTATGGACGTACCGCCTGGCATTGCGGCATATGTGTAGCACGTAACGGCTGGCAGTGCGACCTATGCGTAACACGTAACGAATGGCACGGCGACCTATGTGTAGCACGTAACGCATGGCAGTGTGATATATATTTTGCACATAACGCTTGACATTGTGACCTATGTGTAGCACATAATGTATGCCATTGTGACCTATGTGTAGCACATAACGCATGTAATTGTAACATATATGTCGCACGTAACGCCTGTCATTGTAACCTATGTGTAGCACGTAAAGCCTAGTATTGTGACCTATGTTTGCACATAACGCATGATATTGCAACCTATGTGTACCACGTAACGCCTTGCATTGCGACATATGTGTAACACGTAAGGTATGACATTGTGATCTATATTTTGCACGTAACGCCTGGCATTGTGAACTATGTGTAGCACGTAATGTCTGGCATTGTGACCTATGTGTAGCACGTAACACCTATCATTGTGACATATGTGTAGCACGTAACACCTGTAATTGTAACCTATATGTAGCACGTAACGCATGTCATTGTAACCTATATGTAGCACGTAACGCATGTCATTGCGACATATGCGTATCACGTAACGCCTGTCATTGAGACATATATGTAGCACGTAATGCCTGGCATTGCGACCTGTGTGTAGCACGTAACGCCTGACATTGTAACCTATGTGTAGCACGTAACGCCTGGCATTGCAACCTATGCTTAGCTCGTACTGGTGACGATGGATATTACAGTACACGAGATGACACTCTTTTCTGTTTCACTTACCTGTTATAAATTGCATTGTCAATAACGAAAAGTATTTCAACTTCGTAATTGATCACCTCCCTTTTCTGTCTGCTCGGTGGAATGTGTTTCTTCTTATGTACCACATGCACGTCGTCGTGCAATGCTGCAATACGATATAGAGGGTATTTGTGTTTATTAGTGTAAAAACGCCACTCATGAAAATACATAGTTCGGTGACCACTCGATGAAATAAAATCATATCTTACCCTAATAAACACAGGCCTTTTTCTTTTATAATTTCCAATGAATTTGGCTAATATAATATTTTTTTTCAAATGTTATTTATTTTAACTAAGCTGTCGGGAACCTCATTGCATTACGTGACACAATTACATACACAGGTGGGTTTTCTCCGGGTACTCCGGTTTCCTCCCACACCAATGACAACATATACGCTTTCATCCACGCCAACGAGAGTGATTAATATAAGTTGTTAAAACGTGCTTCGCAATCGTTTTAAAAATAAATAAAGTTTAACTTAACTTAGCCACTTCTATTAGTGTGAACGTCCGTAATAAGAAATAGTTCCTGGATAATTTTCAAGTTAGTTTCTGTTTGCTATCAAAATTAAAAACTACAGACAAAGCATTACTTAATAATATAATTAAAGCAGCATTACATCGTAATAAAGGATGATTTGGGTAAAATATAAATACTAATGTATGTGTGTTTACAAAAATCGAAATAGTCGCTCAGAAACGATAAAATTCCAATAAATTTAAACCGTCGTATACGCGAATTTGTTTATCAACAAACGAAATATAAATCGCACAGTCCGCATGCGTGAAACAACAGAGGATGTAGAAAACAACGTATTTATTTTGAACATGAAAAACTATCTGTCTATCTTCCTCTAATGTCGAACCCCTCACGGGGATGTAGACATGTCCCTAAAAAACTTAGCCCAACAGAGGTATGAATCAACATAACAAGTAATTTAATAAAATAAAGGCAACGTGGGACAAACGGGGACGATGCATTCCGAATGTAAACAAGTGCGGACGATGCGTTCTGGTTGTAAACAAGTGCGTAACCGATCGACTCGGAAAGTGCTACTTTCGTTTTCGAGTTTGTGTTATCGCAAAAAAACACTGTTTACCAAATGAACATAAGCATACAAAGTATAATGTTAGAATGTGTAGCAGCATTGCTACCCATACGTAAAAATTGAAATTTTCAAATATATTTTATTTCATACGATGTAAAATCATGATAGTCCGAACATTGCTAAAATACAAAAGTACATATAACCGTGCAAGAATACGAAACGCAACTTGTGAAAGAGAAAATACTATCTTTCACTGTTTGAAAGCGGTGTAATATGGAGTTTTTCTTTCACTTAGAAAACTATTATCATTCATTAAAAATCATTAAAGAAATGTTGAATCGAAGAAAAATACATGAACACATTTATTGGATTTATTGTTACAATTTGCAGTGACAAACTTCGAGACATTGTCATTTGTATTCCATTTTTTATTTATTTCAATTTTGTTAGAGCTATTAATTGTTTATATATTATTATTATTCAATAGCAGACGGTTGATTTGTGGTTTGTTGTTGTATTAGCATTTAAAGGGAGAGTAATAGTGAAAGAATAGTGTATTGGGAAGGGAGATAATAAAAAGGTAGTCCGGCAAAATAACAGTGAGTGATATGTAGTGAGTGATATAGATTATATCTCACTGATAGAACACTGTATTTCATCAATTAGCATAAAATAAATGTTTGTATCATAGATCGAGTCATTTTGTGTTGACAACTTTAAGTAAGGGAAGGTACCGTACAGTGTTTGTTTATTATAGTGGCATCCCCTCCATAGTGAAATGACGAGCCATGTTGACTTATGACACACCCCTTATGAACATCAGTACTTCCCGAATATATCCTTGCATACAAGGGTATCAGACTGATAGGCAATTACTAATCATTATTTATGTTCGAACATTCGACACCAAGCAACGTAGGCACACATCATAGTCACTATCGGTGTAGGAGGTAGAGTAATGTTGGCGTTTATGTGAGTATGTTAACAAGGTGAGGTTTCTCCGGGTACTTTCATCCGCACATCTGCCTTCAGAGAGTATCACAACACTTTACCTGAATGTCCAGAGCTATATTGCAGCAAAAACAACGTTTCCATACCTACTGTGAACACGGGGGTTCTCTCTGGGCCAATCGTGTGACAACACCAGAATCATATTTAATACTGGGAAACTCCCGGATGCCCCTCCGTGGTGCACTCGTCATAATGATGCTGTTAATGTTCATTCGGTGATCTATAAATCTATCATTCAACAGATATCCTCTTAATCTTCCTCAGATGTCAAACCCCTAGTGAGATGCAGTCATATCCCCTTTATGATGTTTATTTCAGTAATTGATTTTGACCTCAACCCTTTATTGACTTTCCTCGTTAATAGGATTCATAGTTTACATATTTGAATCTAAAGTTTCATTATCACTACATTAAAATTCCAATAACTTGACGTCATAAATGCAAACATTTAGTTTCATCAACACCAACCATTGTATATGACGTCGCTGTTTAAGTATTTGAAATGTTTATCTACAATTTATATATAATTATACTGCACACATAAACTCGTCAGTTAATGCTATTCGCCTATCAATTCGTACCCTTTAAACTAGTCCAAAGCGTTCACATTTTTATCATTGTGTGTGTTTTACGTTTATTTATCGTCGTTACCGGTTGCCCATATGAGCGACGCCTCCTGAAGAGATTAGTCATTTTCGATTTTTGGAGGATAGTGCAATGGTATAGACAGAGACCCATTCCAGAGTCTCCTCTGGTTCTTTTACGTGCATAGTGTACATCACCGACACGAGACCTCAGTTTAACGTCTCATCTGAAAGATCGAACCTGCGATCCCTGGATTACCAGTCCAGCGTGTTACCACTTGACTACAGATCCGTATGTCATGTTATTATCACGTCATTAACAGTCATTTTATAAGTATGCGAATGGAATGCAGGGGAGATAACTAGAGCCATAGAGTGGGCCTACCTATAAGCGTACTCTAACGCGAAAACGATTCACATAGGCTTTCTTGTTTCTCAATCCATATCGGTTTCAATGTATAAAAATGTGTATGTGTATACATGTATTTCATTCAAATAAATACGTTTAAAGCGACACTACATTAATGAAAATGCAAATGTATACAGAATGTATATTTTCCTATTATATGGTATAAATATTTCCCAAATATTTACCTTAAAAACTGAGTATTTCAACTAATACACAAACGTCGTATACGCGGTTTGATGACATAACAAAATAATGTAAATAGGGTCGACATTCATGCGCAATACAACTCAAGTATCCTGAATAACACGATTTATGGCACACATTTGCCGTTATATCTCACATGTGTGCCTATGCATATTTATTTGTTGACTTAGTTAAATTATCTTTAAACGGCATTATCTCGCGTTTAGGATTGACTCCGATGACAAACAAACGTCAATTCAGAAGCGTGGATGATCGTTATATGAAATCCTACTAGATCACAAAAATACTGCTTATTGATTCAATGTTAATGTTCTAATGTATTCGCAAGAATTTGTATAATTGTATATAGTAGCAATGCATGTATACGTGAACAAATGCATTTTATTTGATTTTGCGATGTAGTGTCGCTTTAAACTATATAGTGTATTATTGTAGAAGGCGTGGTCAGCACAATCTTCAGGTCAAACAGTGCATTTTCTGATCTGTGATACAAGTTATATATTGCATTACAATAGTCTATGCAATATCTATGACATAATATATTACAAGCAAATAGCAATGCTACTTGCTCAATGTTCATTTGGAAGTCGTGATAGCTCAGCTGTAGCGCGTTCGCTTCAGGTGCGATAGGTCCGGACTTCGATACCCTGCTGGAGCCGTTACGATTGTGCCCATAGGCAAGGCATTTACATTCCACATGCCTCTTCTCTCTCCCTCGTTGCGATGGATTCCATCAGGAATGAGGTCTCGAGAGTGATTAATATTCAGTTGTGCAATCGAGATAAAATAAATTTGTATAAACCTACTCATTTGTAAATATTAGTATTCTCACGGTGTAGTATATCGTCTTTGGTAAAATTTGTTTTACTTTGATCAGTAACCTAAATAGGAAGATAAAATCTAACGATGTCGTAATGTTTATGTAATTGACATGATACACTATGGTACACTATGGTGGTACAATGTGGTGCACTATGGTGGTACAATGTGGTGCACTATGGTACACTATGGTGGTACACTGTGGTGCACTATGGTACAATATGGTGGTACAAGGTGGTGCACTATGGTACACTATGGTGGTACAATGTGGTGCACTATGGTACACTATGGTACACTATGGTGGTACACTATGGTACACTATGGTGGTACACTATGATACACTATGGTGGTACACTGTGGCGCACTATGGTACACTATGGAACACTATGATACACTATGATACACTGTGGCGCACGATGGAACACTATGATACACTATGGTACACTATGGTGGTACAATATGGTACACTATGGTACACTATGGTGGTACACTATGGTACACAATGGTACACTATGGTGGTACACTATGATACACTATGGTACACTATGGTACACTACGGTGGTACACTGTGGCGCACTATGGTACACTATGGAACACTATGATACACTGTGGCGCACTATGGAACACTATGATACACTATGGTACACTATGGTACAATATGGTGGTACACTATGGTGGTACACTATGGCGGTACACTATGGTGGTACACTATGGTACAGTATGGTACACTATGGTGGTACACTGTGGCGCACTATGGTACACTATGGAACACTATTATACACTATGGTACACTATGGTACACTATGGTGGTATACTGTGGTGTACTATGGTACACTATGGAACACTATGGTACACTATGATACACTATGGTGGTACACTATGGTATACTATGGTGGTATACTATGGTGGTACACTATGGTACACTATGGTACACTGTGGTGTTACACTATGGTACACTATGGTACACTATGGTGGTACACTATGGTACTCGTGGCAAATCGATCACCCGTCCTTGATACGTGTCTAACTCTTCCTAATGCATGCGTATAATTCATTGAATTGTAAGAAGTGTTCATTATTGTTATCGCATGAGTAATTTAAACGGCTTAAAGGATAAAACCGCAATGTGTTTTTATTACCCGTTTACCATTTTGTAAGATTGAATTGAAGTTTCGTAATTCATATCATTATTTTATGTATTGTGATAATACAAGTTTGTAACGTTACTGTGTCCGGGTATCGAGGTTCAGATTACAAATGAAATGAATCAGAACACGTCTACCTACTCCACCCATTAAATTTCCCCGCTCATTTGATACATTGTTTATTTTATAACGTGTCTGGTATTTATACCAAATAACACATACCCGATTGACGTCAAATTTACTTATATGGAGATAAAACTACGGTTTATTACAAAATACATGTTTCTTTCCACCACGCGACATACAGACGACGGGCCCAGTAGTCCTGTTGTTAACACACTGGACTGCGAATTCATGGATCGCATGTTCGATCCCCCATCTGACCATAATAATATTAACAGTCTTTCAGATGGGACTTTATACCGAGGTCTCGTGTCGGTGCTTTACATCGTGCATGTAAAAGAACCAGAGGAGACTCTGGAATGTGTCTCTTTCTGTATCATTGCACTATCTTCCAAAAATCTAAAATTACTAATATCTTCGGGAGGTGTCCCTCATATGGGCAACCGGTAGCGATGATAAATAAACGTAAACACACACACGACATGACATACTGGCGATGTGTGTGCATACTTACCAACATCCGGCATTGTCAGATAGTCTGCGACAATAGATTCTTTCTCAATGATTCTTGATATAGTGTGCTTATGGTGGGTGGAGTCTGGCGGCTGTACAAGGTATTCAACGGCGTCGGAGTCTGTCAACTCTTTAAACATTCCAAACTGAAAATACAGTAAGACGATTGTTTATACAAATATATTTTAGCCCGACTGCGAAACAAATTCTTACACCTTATATTAATCACTCTCGAGACCTCATTCCTGATGGAATCGATAGCCATTAATGGGTATATGTCTGTATCATTGCACTATCCTCCAAACAATCTGAAATGACTAATCTCTTCAGGAGGCGTCGCTCATATGGGCAACCGGTAGCGACGATAAATAAACGTACAACACACACAGATATAAATAAAAATAAAAATTTTCTTTCACCAGTGCTATGATTAATATTATAATGGAAACACAAAGTGGTGTTAATACTGCTGCTGTTACAATTAATGATGCTGATGGTATTGCTGTTACAACTACTGATGTTTATGATGATACTGTTACAACTACTGATGTTGATGATGATACTGTTGAAATTACTGATGTTGATGGTGATGATGTTGCAACTACTGATGTTGATGATGATACTGTTACAACTGCTGATGTCGATGATGATGCTGTTACAACTACTGATGTTGATGAGGATACTGCTACAACTACTGATGTTGATGATGATACTGTTACAACTACTGATGATGATGATGATGCTGTTACAAATACTGATGTTGATGATGATGCTGTTACAACTACTGATGTTGATGATGATACTGTTACAACTACTGATGTTGATGATGATACTGTTACAACTACTGATGATGATGATGATGATACTGTTACAACTACTGATGTTGATGATGATGCTGTTACAACTACTGATGTTGATGATGATGCTGTTACAACTACTGATGTTGATGAGGATACTGTTACAACTACTGATGTTGATGAGGATACTGTTACAACTACTGATGATGATGATGATACTGTTACAACTACTGATGTTGATGATGATGATGTTACAACTACTGATGTTGATGATGATACTGTTACAACTACTGATGATGCTGTTACAACTACTGATGTTGATGATGATACTGTTACAACTACTGATGTTGATGATGATACTGTTACAACTACTGATGTTGATGATGATACTGTTACAACTACTGATGAAGATGATGATACTGCTACAACTACTGATGTTGATGATGATACTGTTACAACTACTGATATTGATGATGATACTGTTACAAATACTGATGTTGATGATGATACTGTTACAACTACTGATGTTGATGATGATACTGTTGCAGCTACTGATGTTGATGATGATGATGATGTTACAACTACTGATGTTGATGATGATGCTGTTCCAACTACTGATGTTGATGATGATGCTGTTGCAACCACTGATGGTGATGATGTTACAACTACTGATGTTGATGATGATGCTGGTGCAATTACTGATGTTGATGATGATGCTGTTACAATTACTGATGTTGATGATGATGCTGTTACAACTACTGATGTTGATGAGGATACTGTTACAACTACTGATGATGATGATGATACTGTTACAACTACTGATGTTGATGATGATGCTGTTACAACTACTGATGTTGATGATGATACTGTTACAACTACTGATGTTGATGATGATACTGTTACAACTACTGTTGATGATGATGATACTGCTACAACTACTGATGTTGATGATGATGATACTGTTACAACTACTGATGTTGATGATGATACTGTTACAACTACTGATGTTGATGATGATACTGTTACAACTACTGATGTTGATGATGATACTGTTGCAGCTACTGATGTTGATGATGATGATGATGTTACAACTACTGATGTTGATGGTATTGCTGTTACAACTACTGATGTTGATGATGATGCTGTTCCAACTACTAATGTTGATGATGATGCTGTTGCAACCACTGATGTTGATGATGATGATGTTACAACTACTGATGTTGATGATGATACTGGTGCAATTACTGATGTTGATGATGATGCTGTTACAATTACTGATGTTGATGATGATGCTGTTGCAATTACTGATGTTAATGATGATGCTGCTATAACTACTGATGCTGATGATGATGATGTTACAACTACTGATGTTGGTGGTGATACTGTTACAACTACTGATGTTGATGGTGATGATGTTTTTGAATCTGTTGCAGCTGTTGGTGATGGCGATGCTACTATTGCTGCTGCTGGTGATATTGTTGCTCATGCTGCTAGCAGCAGCTGATAATGATGATGGCGATACTATTGATGATGATTACGATGATGCCGAAGGCGTTGGTGATGATGATGATGATAAGTAGTTGGAATTTAAGAGAATGCTGTTGTAGCTGCTGATAATTTTATGATGAGAGTCATGACATCAATGATGCTGTTTATGAGAACAGTATGATAACACGATAACTGAGCTAACGTATATGCACAATTATAACAAACGTAACGATTACCATGGCAACTACAATGAACGTCAACATGATATGCATCTGTTGTATTGATATTAATGTTTGTAGTAGTGTGTGTTTTACGTTTATTTATCGTCGCTACCGGTTGCCCATATGAGCGACTCCTCCTGAAGAGATTATTCATTTTAGAGTTTGGAGGATAGTGCAAGATACAGACAGAGACCCATTCCAGGGTTGCCTCTGGTTTTTTTATGTGCACGGTGTAAAGCACCGACACGAGACCTCGGTTTAACGTCCCATCTGAAAGACTGTTAATTTTATTAGAGTCAGACAGGGGATCGAACCGTTCGTAGTAGTATCAATTTATTTATTTATAATATATTTATACTTGCTTATGATTTGTTAATGGTTATATAGAAATGTGCCCAATCACTCACCAGTTTATAGTTGTCTGTAGTTGATTCTGCCGTTGTTATGGACACAATGAAGGAGGCGTCATTGTCAGTGTTCATGTAATATGCAACAGGCTGAAAGAAAATGAGTGTTGAATATAATCATACAAGAATAGTCAAAATTGCTTAGCGTACACCCTCCAGATAGTAATACATGAGCTTTGCTTCGTTTTTGCTAAATTGTTTTGCTTATGTTTTATTTGGTAAACAGTGTTTTTTTGCGATAAAACAAACTTGAAACCGAAAGTAGGACTTTCCGAGTCAATCGGTAACACACTTGTTTACAACCGGAACGCATCGTCCGCACGTATTTACATTCGGAATACATCGTCCCTATTTGTCCCACGTTGTCTTTTTTAATTAAATTACTTGATATGTTGATTCATACCTCTGTTAGCTAAGTCTTTTAGGGACATGTCTACATCCCCGTGAGGGGTTCGACATTAGAGGAAGATAGACAGATAGTCTTTCATGTTCAAAATATATACATTGTTTTCTATATCCTCTGTTGTTTCACGCATGCGCGCTGTGCGTGTTTACAGTTCGTGTGTTGATAAACAAATTCGCGTATAGGAAGGTTTAAATTTATTGGAATTTTATCGTTTCTGAACGACTGTTTCGATTTTTGTAAGCACACACACACACATTAGTATTTATATTTTACCAAAAACACCCTTTATTACGATGTAATGCTGCTTTAAGTATATTAGTAGATGCAGGCAAGCATATAGACAAAGAAACACTATAGTCATGCCATTGCATGGTTAGTTTGTAATTGGTTTAACTTTAAATTGAATGCTGCATACGTTCTAAAGTATAATAACAACGATCAGTATATAAAAACGTTCAATAATTAATGGTCCCATTGCAGGGCGTACCAGTGCATGACAATTTGAAACATGCTCATGTTGTTTTATCGACATCACAGATCCATGGTGTTTGACAGGTAGAAATTATACATGATTTATTATAAGTGTATGCATATTTATTTGTGCAAATTTACATCTAGTTCAACTGGGAAACACGGTTTTTTTAAAACATTATTATTTTACAACGATTGCGAAGCAAGCTTTAACAACTTATATTAATCACTCTAGTTGATGCGGATGAAAGCGTAAATGTGGTGATTCATGTGGGAGGAAACCTGAGTACCCGGAGAAAACCCACCTGTCCGATCTGGCGACCACCGTATCATCTCATATACTTCCCGGTCCGAGGATCGAACCAGGGTTGCATTGGTGAGAAGCAAGTGCGCTAACCACTGCACGCTAATCGGACAGCCAACATTTTACAACATTTGATTAATACCTCTCGAGACCTCATTTCTGATGGAATACACCGCCCTGGGTTATAGAGGAGCAATGTAACCGATCTAAGTTGCTTGCGTGAGTACACTACCCCCATGGTTCTCACGGGGCTCGAACTCACAATATATCGGTCATAAGGCGGACATCTGATACATTTCACCAATGAGTCCTCAGGTGACATTTAGAGAAGGCAATGTCATGGATACGTAAGCTTGCATAGTCCAGGTGTGAAGATTGTGAAATAAACCATACAATGTTAGATCATATTATGTTTGCTTTTTATTTGTTTTTGGGGGAGGGTTTAAGTTGCACCAAAAGCTTAGGTCATGTGGCGATTCTCTTGGTGGCGAGTAGGCACGGACAGGCACCCGGGTATATCCACCGACCATCCGCGGGCCAGCTGGATAGCTTCTTCACATGCAATAATTCGAACATACAGCGCTGAGGAGCAAGTTATTTAAGTCAACGACATTAACAATTCGGCCACGAAGTCCCATGGCTCCAACAGTATGTAGTAAAATATATCGGGATATGACATCGTGAATTTCAGTAATACATTGAAATTGCATTGCAAATGACTATTTCAAACTAGCTATCGCCATAGTTTCTTTGTTGTTTTAGGAATAACATTGTACCAACAACTTAGACCATAACATTATGGCATCGCTCAATCTATTATTGGTGGAGGAAGACCCTGGGTGCCTTTCCGAGCAGTGTTCCAGACACTGACAGGCACCCGGGTAGAACCACCTACCCACCGCAAGCAAGCTGCATACCTTCCTCACTCTATCGAACGCGACTCTTCCATTGGGATTCGAAATTAAACAGCGGTGAGGGAAAGTGATTTGAAGTCAACGACCTAAACAACTGGGTAAAGGAAGCCCGGCAACGACCGCCATGGTACCCGTATCCACAGCTCATATTATAATATTGTGCTTGCACGAGAGTCGACCCACTGGGCCAAGGAAGCCCGGCAACGACCGCCATGGTACCCGTATCCACAGCTCATATTATAATATTGTGCTTGCATGAGAGTCGACCCACTGGGCCAAGGAAGCCCGGCAACGACCGCCATGGTACCCGTATCCACAGCTCATATTATAATATTGTGCTTGCATGAGAGTCGACCCACTGGGCCAAGGAAGCCCGGCAACGACCGCCATGGTACCCGTATCCACAGCTCATATTATAATATTGTGCTTGCATGAGAGTCGACCCACTGGGCCAAGGAAGCCCGGCAACGACCGCCATGGTACCCGTATCCACAGCTTATATTATAATATTATGCTTGCATGAGAGTGGATTTAGTCATGTCAGAAAACAAATTCTTTAATTTAAAAAGTAATACAAGTTTAAATTAGAACACGGTTGGTTTGAATAAATAATGCAAACATCTTTCAATTACATCTTTTAATTTGGTCGTTCAATAGGACACTTACGAATATATATATACTACAAGCAGTGATGATAGGTTACAGTGGTATACAAGTCAGCGACCATAAACACTCGACCACTGAGGCGGACGTTTTAGTTTCAGCTAGCTTTATCTCGTGCAATGTAGTGCTTATTTACGAAATTATTGATCCATCCGCTGTAGCGTCGGAGCGGATCGGGAAGTACTCTGTCTTTAACTAAGACCATGACTTCATAATATAATACCATTTATACAGATATAGATCGATCCAGAATGCAATGTCAAGCTGATGTATAAACATTTAACGTCATTTGAGTATGTGCCCGTATACACACGTATGTACCCGTATGTATGCATATACACACGTATGTACCCGTATGATAAAATGACTAATCTCTTCAGGAGGCGCCGCTCATATGGACAACCGGTAGCCTGGGTTCCAGTCTGTCGATTTTTCACTTTTTAACTTCTAGCCAAATGACACGTTGATATGTTCAGAAACTCAATACGGCCCAATTAATAGTCTCGGTGTTAATATTTATTTATTTGACTGACCAGGCAAATATATCGACGCCTGTTCCCAGGCTAGGGCAACCGGTAGCGACGATAAATAAACGTACAAAAACCACACACACAGGATAATGAAATAATGAAGACTTTGTAGAATGTATGGCTCGTCGTACCACTGTTCCACCTAGTGATCTACTACGTACTATAATTCGTAGTCGTACACTGTATCTCCGATTTGCAAATTGTTGTAGATGAGACGAAAGGGTTTTTTGTTTGTTTTTACCATTTTCATGATTTGTCATAAACTGTAGATATATTATTTTCGAACTCTAGTGTCTTTGAATTTATATGGCATCAGTTTTACTTTTTATACAAAATTAAAACATTATGGGATTATTTTATGAATTTGAAATTGGTTACTTATGGAAAACATGATTATCAAAGATAACCGCCAAATAAAATACCTGTTTCCAAAAACCATGATTTTAAACTTTATTTATTTTACAACGATTGCGAAGCAAGTTTTCACAACTTATATTAATCACTTTCGTTGGCGCGGATGAAAGGGTAAATGTGGTCATTCGTGTGGGAGGAAACCGGAGTACCAGAGAAAATCCACCTGTCCGATCTGGCGACCACCATACCATCTCACATACTTCCCGGTCCGAGGATCGAACCCGGATCGCATTGGTGAGAAGCGAGCGCGCTAAACACTACGCTAATCGGACATACATCATTTTGAATCGACATTAAATAAATATACAGTCAAACATGTGTTGGTTGTCACCTCACAGCCAACCTGTATTAAACAGCCAGTTTCTATACTCCAATATGTTGTTTTATTATAAGTGTGACCTCTATTAAGCAGCCACCTGTGGTAAGCAGTCACTTTCTGTTCTGTGATTCCCTCGATTGGCTGCTTAAGACAGGTTTAACTCTAATCATAAATACACTATAATTATCCTGTTATTGAGAGACCACGTCAATAAACAACACATTTTCCCATTCCCGAGAGTGATCTTTATATACAGGGTCTTTGTTTATTATAGGGTCACCACAATTGAAAGGGCCAATCATTTCTGACTTATGAGACAACTCTTATGGACATCAGTACTTCTCGAATCCATCATTGAAGGCAAAACGCATGGCAATCGGTAACACTTATTTAACTAGCTGGCGGCTCACCAACCGGCAATATCCGAATGAACACCTGGCATTGTTTGAACCTTCGACCTCCCACTCCGTAGGCGTACGCCTTAACCACTAGGTCAGGGTTGATAGTACGCATATGACACTATTGGTCTTACCTCTCTACTAACAACCCTGTGTTTGTGTGTTTTTCCGTTCTTTGATAACAGGACAGCGACGTCATCAGTGACGTCACGGTTTATGTAAAGCGTAAAGCCTGTTTGCAATCCTTCTGTGGAGAAATCAACATCAATTTCGTCGGGAAACTCATCAGCAGCTCGTCGTCGTCGGAAGAAGCTGGACAGTGTCTTGGTGGTATGTATGTTCACTAGAATTGAAAAAAGTTCAATATAGGACAAAATTTAACTAGCATTTATTTGTGATTTGTGTTTCGTCATAGACTACGTCAGCACGAGCTTAGAGTGGTGTAACCTATACTCTGCGTACATCTCACATACAATGACCAATATAAAGTGTCAATTGCACTTGCCGTATATTATTTTTTTCTTAAGTCGTGAAAACAAGTTTCAAAACACTCTTGTTGACAGTTTTTGATTCATCGCGTGACCTTGCTGCTCAATACAGCTATCGCAACGCTGTCGGTCGGCACCCGTTTATATGGGGAACTGAAGACTTCAGGGCACCTATGCACGGCGTACTTGGTATTTGTTTTATTTATCCATGAACTTTGCACATACACCGTATCGGTTTCGGTGGAAATATTCTCCTAATGATTTGTTTGTTTATATTCGTCTTCTGGACAAGTCACGTGACAGTACACGCAACGGAATGCTATTGAACAATGCTTCGCGCTTTGTCAGCGAAATTAGCATAGTACTATATAAATATTTTAAATACGGATGGAAATGGAAAATACACTGAGCATATGTTCCACCACTCTACATGCATTAATCCATAAAACAGGCACAAAACATACATTTTGTGAACGAGGTCTCGAGAGTGATTAATATAAGTTGTAAGAACTTGTTTCGCAATCGAGCTAAATAAATTAGTATAACTAACGAATCTATACCGTGACGTAATATAATGGAACTTAGTGGATGGAATCTACGAGTATTTGGCAAAAGTGAATGACGCTCAATTCTGTATATTTCTTGTGCGGGTCGTTGTCTAATGTTGTTAAAACATGTGGTCCAACATTTGAAGAAGACATTTCTGACTTATGCGACACTAGTATGGACATCAGTACTTCCCGAATCCTATCATTGAAGGTCAAACACTTCACTGCAATCGGTAACCGATTTTTTGTATCTGTCCAAGGCACGAGGTATCTCATATTGAGGAGTAATCCTAATTTGTTGATGATAAATATCTCCATTGCAAGTAACACGTATTATTATGACGGGTGTTCAATAGCATTTTGGAACGTAACTGTAATCAATATTTCTGTTGTATAAACTTTCATTGGATGGCCGAAAACTGATCCATTCTTCGACGCCATTTTGAAATCACAAACTAAATACTAAAACTAAAATATGTAGACAATTGCTGTAAATGCAAAAGTTATCACATTACTTAGTACTACTATTTCACCTGCTGTATCAGAGACTGACTAGAAGCTATTCACCAAACACCAAAAACGCCTTGATGGTCGAATACCGCCACGCCCATGATACGCATGGAGGCGACGCCCCGACGCCCCAGGGTGTTATTAATGGTTGCATACCAGTGGCGGTTGTACACGCCCAAGCCCGAGTTATTACGTACATCAGATTTCATAGCTGATTATGCTTTCATAGCTATATCCGTCGAACAAAATTGTCATAGAGTTACATATTGAATGAAATACGTCAGTGAATAAGTAAATCAGAAAAAGGGTGTCTATTTCTCTATTAACTCAATTTATTATCAGAAATGAAATCTGCAAGGGCTATTTCCTAAGATAAACTAACTGTGGTACTTGCTGCATACATTAAAAATAAAGTGATAATTGATATATCTTGTATTTTATCCTTAATTTAAAAACAGCACGCTGTATAAATACAATTAAAAACTAAACAGAAAATAATTCATTCTTTGCGATAATGTGTCTGTTTGTATAATAAATGCAGGATATTGCAGACCGATCTGTAGTCGAGTGGTAACACGCTGGACTTGTAATCCAGGTTTGAACCCCCGTCTGACCCTAATAAAATTAACAGTCTTTCAGAATGGACATTAAACTGAGGTCTCGTGTCGGTGCTTTACACCATGTACGAAAAGAACCAGAGGAGACTCTAGAATGAGTATCTGTCTGTATCATTGAACTATCCTCCAAAAATCTAAAATGACTAATCTCTTCAGGAGGTTTCGCTCATATGGGCAACCGGTAGCGACGATAAATAAACGTAAAACATCCATACCGGATATTACATGAGTGGTGATTTCAAACCATATTTTAAGAAAAGATTTGCGGGATTTTCCAAAACAAGTTTCATAAAAGATAGTATGAAATCACATTACCACAGTAAACATTATTTTGAAAACGTGTCTATCTGTCTATACCTTTAGCCTTACTACATCACAAGGACATCAGTAAGGTGTACTCGTATGCTGTAATCCACACACTACTTTAATCACTCTACTATATTCCAATAGTGCATATTTAGCATTTGATTGATTTTCAATGTTAAATGTGTCAAACGTAAGCTGCCATGGCACGACCAATCAGAATCATTACAGGTGTTAGCTTAAACAATATTTATTTGTTTGAATATACATAGTCTAGTATACATAATATGTACACACATGTATGATTCAGGAGAAAGCAATTTGCTTATATGGTTACCTCTTTCCAGGTGTTATTACACGTGTGTTGATATAAGAAAATATGTAATGGATGTATACACTAAATACAAGCACATAAATATGATATATTAAGGTGAAAACGATGATGCAGCTTCTGGCATACATGTACTATTAGTTGTGGGGTGGGGGTATATTGTGCCTTCAGGTTTGTACTGACAGTCATTGAGGACTCGATCGTGTTTCGGAATGAGGCATGGGTCTGCTTGTTGTTATTGAGTCGTGTTCTTTCACGGTGTATTGGTGTGCGTGTGTGTTTTACGTTTATTTATAGTCGCTACCGGTTGGCCATTTGAGCAACAGGCACATTACCAAACAACACCTTTCCTGGGCAGACTCCGGTGGTTAACCAATACTTAGTGCAAGAACCTCCATAAGAAACTGCACACTTTTTCATATAAATGAGACACGACCTGAGCTGGGCTCGAACCCGTGTCCATCAGTGATGATAGTTTACAGTGGTATACAAGTAAGCGACCGTAACCACTCGACCGCGGAGGCGGACTTACATAGTTTTTACGTCTATTTATCGTCGCTACCTACCGGTTGCCCATATGAGCGACACCTCCCGAAGAGATTGGTGGATTTATACTTTGAAGATTAGTGCAATGATACAGACATAGATGTTTGTATGACAGCTAAAGTTTATTTCACCCTACATGCACTGTGGTTCGTCGTGTATTATGACAATAATCGCTTTGTATACCGAAACCTATCACACACATCTTTTATCATTACCCATCCTGTTCAAAGTGATTTACATATTCTTTCAAAAGCTACTTGTTATCATATAAATACTCCGGTTGTAAAACCAGCCGCCCGATTAGCGCAGTTGTTAGCGCACTCGCTTCGCACCAATGCACCCGTGTTCGATCATCGGACTTGGAAGTATGTGAGATGGTAGGTGGTCGCCAGATCGGACAGATTGGTTTTCTCCGGGCACTCCGGTTTCCTCCTACACGAACGACCACATATACACTTTCATCCGTGCCAATGAGAGTGATTAATATAATATGTTGTTAAAACTTGCTTCGCAATCGTTGTAAAATAAATATAGTTTAAACCAAAAAAACAACAACAAAAATTAAACTAAAATTGATTCTGTATACTCAGGTTCTTACACCATTCTAGCATGTAAGCTTTTCAATCTCAAAATCATAATATATTCGATTAATTATTCGTATTGATTGAGAACCATAACGTATCCTGCCATATCATTTAAATACTGTTTAACTAAAAAAGTAAGACGGAGATTGCCTATAAGCATGCAAATATTAGTTTAATATTTACTTCAAAACTGCATGGAATGAAAATGAGATTTCAGAAATAATTATAATATAAAATGTATTACGTACATGATCTCACACTCGTGGTGGTTTCATACCATATTCTATGAAACGAGCTTTGGAATGTTTCTATTAAGCGAACGTTTTGTCGAGTTAATAGCAAAATTCCCAAATTCGAGTTTCATAAAAATTGTATAAAATCATCGGGAGTGTAAGATCCTTTTCATCACATTACAATAGCGGGCTCGTTTTAATAATAACGTTTCTGCTTTCATTTTGGTGCGAAGTGTCAGTGGCAATTGGCATGCCGTCACTAAATTGTCATGCCGGTCACTAAATTGTCATGCCGTCACTAAATTGTCATGCCGTCACTAAATTGTCATGCCGTCACTAAATTGTCATGCCGTCACTAAATTGTCATGCCGGTCACTAAATTGTCATGCCGTCACTAAATTGTCATGCCGTCACTAAATTGTCATGCCGTCACTAAATTGTCATGCCGTCACTAAATTGTCATGCCGTCACTAAATTGTCATGCCCTCACTAAATCGACATGACGCCACTATGCACAAATCAGCGTTATATTTCAATTTTAAAAAGCGTTATTATTGCGTCGAGACTTGTTTTAAATCGTCGTCTGTCTTACCAGTAACGTTATATACCAATTCAAATAGAAATATGCATACTTTAATGTTTAATTAAAAGAATATAAGGATTATCTCAACCAATCACAATCCTTCCAGGTGTTATTACAAGTGTGAGCATATAAGTAATTATGAGATGAATACACAGTTGTGTGATACCAATAACGCCGGTTGCGGTGTTGCATTCATAAAACAGTGGCATACCCAAATTACTAGTTCAAGGAAATCTCATTAGCCCAATATGTTTTAAACTGAATACTAATCTTATTAGTTACTAATCAGTTAGTTTAAACACATTTATTTTTAGCTCGATTGTGAAACAAGTGTTTACAACTTATAGTAATCACTCTCGAGACCTCATTCCTGGTGGAATCCATCGCCACGAGGGGGAGAGAAGAGAAGAGGCAACGTGTAATTTAAATGCATTGCCTAATGGTACCGTCGTAACGGCTCAAGCGGGGCTCGAACTCCGGACCTTTTAGCACCTGAAACGAACGCGCTACCATTTAATTTATAATCATTGATATACATGTGTTATTATATTCATTTACTGGAGGAAAAATAATATAATATATAGGGCCTTTATCTATCAACGTTCTTCTAGTTAATACGCGTTGGGGCTGTCCGATTAGTGCAGTGGTTCGCTTGTCACGAATGCAACCCGGGTTCGATCCTCGGACCGGGAAGTATGTGAGATGGTACGGTGGTCGCCAGATCGGACAAGTGGGTTTTCTCCCGGTACTCCGATTTTCCCCCCACACTAATTATCACATATACGCTTTCATCCACGCCAACGAGAGTGATTAATATAAGTTGTTAGAACTTGCTTCGCAATTGTAAAATAAATAAAGGATAAACAAACTACGTTTAAACGTGTTGCACAACATAATCTAATTAACATGAACTCATCTTTCTATTCCTTATAATCATGCATGAGCACATATTTTTACCTCATTAACATAGAAGGGATATGACTGTGCTTTAATCATGTGTGTATCTAATTTGTATCAGCATCTAAGTAGTACTATCACATTGTTTAAATGAGGCATATTAAGATATAACACAATATTAACCGTCATTTGTGTTTCGTCTGCTGAGCGCATTGGGCGTGTGATGTATTTTCATATCGTGATCAATTAGATGTTTTTCAAGTTTTTCAAATCTTATTTTGTTTATCAATTTGCGGATTTGCAATGAGACATTCTGAATATAATACATATATATATATATATATACATAAATCACTGTTAGCAACTTATTGAAAACAGCATGGTAATTAGATCACTGGCAATTATTAACGGCCCAGTTCCTTCTAGCATTACATCAAGAAAAAATGTTTCACCTTTTTTAAATTTAAGTTTATTTAACGTCACTACCGGTTGCCCATTTGAACGACGGGCAGTTGACTTAACAACTAACACATTTCCTGGGCAGTCTCCAGCGGTTAAACAGTATTTGGTGCACCAACCTCCTCAAGACACTGTCAACGTTGTCATATACATGCACACGTTTTACTGTTGACCAATATTTATAGGGTTTCATTTTCGAAGGTTAATTAAATTTTAATAATTTATTTAAATTTGAACTAAACTGGTAATTGCGAACATTGTATTCAGGTTGACGTCTATATGTAGCACGTGATCCAATGTTTACACGTACGTTTGTACTATAAAGTAAAGTGCTTTCTTATGTGTGTGTTTTACGTTTATTAAACGTCGCTACCGGTTGCCCATATGAGCGACGCCTCCTGAAGAGATTAGTTCTTTAGATTTTGGAGGATAGTGCAATGATACAGACAGAGACACATTCCAGAGTCTCCTCCGGTTCTTTTACGTGCACGGTGTACAGCACCGACACGAGACCTCGGTTTAGCGTCCCATCTGAAAGACTGTTAATTGTATTAGGGTCAGACGGGGGATCGAACCTGCGTTCCATGGATTATCAGTCCAGCGTGTTACCACTGGACTACAGATCCGTATGTGTTTGATTATTATAGTGACACCCTTATTTAAATGGCCACCCATTTCTGACTTATGACGGATCTGTAGTCCAGTGGTTAACACGCTGGAATGGTAATCCAGGGATCGCAGGTTCAATCCCCCGTGTGACCCTAATAAAATTAACAGTCTTCCAGATGGGACGTTAATGCGTGGTCTAAAATGACTAATCTCTTCAGGACAGACAGACAGTTTATTCAAAACTATTAGGCTAAAAGCCCATGAGGTCAATACATATGCATGATAGAGATAGCGAACAGTGAAACTACATGTTGTAGTGTCAATCTACACAACACACATAATAAAACAGATCATCGTACAAAACAAAGAGAAGGCCCTGTCATTGTATACGCCAAAATCATTTGAGCTTTATGCAATTTTATTTATTTCATTTTATACGAAAATAGAAAAATTTAGATCAATAGTATTTCCAATATGATTTAATTATTTGCATGTATAATACAATGTACATTACCTTATATACCTTATATACCTTACCCGATAGTATATATGTATACTCATATATGTCATACATGCATGGTAAGTAACTGTATAAACGAAATATTATCCTTAAGTTTGTTTTAAGTAAGTACATGTTTTATTTTAGTGCCGTTGCCAAACATTTTGTACAGATGTCAAATTATAATACAATAAATTTACACCCATTCACATTTTATATACATTGATCTATAACACTGTATCTATATAACCATCAGTTCATATATGATTTAAAAATGTCTAAAATGACATACGAAAACCTGTGCTTACTTCCAAAAGTGCAGCACAGAGTGTAGCCGGTCCATTGATGAGGTATATCCCTCAGATATTCCCTCTCCTATGTGTGTTCTTTACAGGAGGATAAATGTCCGCGTTTTGTGTTAAGATTATGGTTAGGATAAACAAACAGCAACCAAACAATCAACCAACAAAAAACCAAAACAAATATTATACACGATACATTATAACGTACCTTCTTTTTCATCTGAACTATTTGCTTGTATGATGTTAGAACCAGATGGTATGCGTGTAAAGGCCCCTGTTTGCATTACACAGAGCCCAAACACAACAAGGGCCATGACTGCAAACATGCCAACACCCAGTTTGTCCATTCTTCTCTCGTTCTTGCAATTACGAATATTCCTTGACAATCTGACTTCACTCAGTCTGGTACTCGTATAAGTCTAAAGTTGCTGATATCCCTAAAGGGTTTCCTAAATGTCTTCTCTGCTATTCTTAAACCTATTCGTAATCAGGTACAGGTATCCGTAAAGACGCAGAACCTCTTAATTCTTGATAACTATTTATTAAAACGTTATATTCATTCAAGTGTATGGTTTTCGATCGGAACTACTTGTAATATGTGCATTGACTCTGTTTTCCTTTAAATAATCGCTATCGGTTTCCAAGTAACTTATTTATGATTGGTAGTCTCTAATGCAGCACTTAACCAATGAGGACAAGACAACACCCGGAAGAAAATGCAAGTATGCTAATGTAATAACGAACACTATCACGCTGCTTAGAATACATGCTCATTGTTCGAAATTATTTTTTATAAAGATATCGGTGTTATAGCAATCCGTAATTTCAGGTACTACCTACTATTATAGATCCAATCGTGTACTAATCCGAATTCCAAAGTTCCGCTTTAAGTACCCACGACAATTTCCGTTAAACTACTATTGATAAATACATTAATAATCCACTCTGCATATATATATATATATATATATATATATATATATATGCATATATAGATTGTTTGTAAAAATCGTGACAATTGGTTCTGCGTTATTCATTGTTAAATATGTCATCGCTCTTCTTTATGTTCTATAGCCTGACGCTAGGACCAGTCATCCAGGACACGGTTAAATACCGGGTACATATCCTATTCTATCTAAAATGTTTGTTTTACCGTATGTTCTCTAATAAACTTTATATGCGCCGGGGGTATAAGATAAGCCGAAACATATCATTGTCGTTTAATTAATGTAACATTTGATCTTTTATGTCACACAGTGCGTCCGCACTGTAAATCTTTGTGTGGGTATCCACTAACTATATGTGTGGGTATACACTAACTATATGTGTGGGTATGCACTAACTATATGTGTGGGTATGCACTAACTATATGTGTGGGTATGCACTAACTATATGTGTGGGTATGCACTAACTATATGTGTGAGTATGCACTAACTATATGTGTGGGTATGCACTAACTATATGTGTGAGTATGCACTAACTATATGTTTGGGTATGCACTAACTATATGTGTGTGTATGCACTAGCTATATGTGTGGGTATGCACTATCTATATGTGTGGGTATGCAGGAACTATATGTGTGAGTATGCACTAACTATATGTGTGAGTATGCACTAACTATATGTGTGGGTATGCACTAACTATATGTGTGGGTATGCACTAACTATATGTGTAGGTATGCACTAACTATATGTATGGGTATGCACTAACTATATGTGTGAGTATGCACTAACTATATGTGTGAGTATGCACTAACTATATGTGTGAGAATGCACTAACTATATGTGTGGGTATGCACTAACTATATGTGTGAGTATGCACTAACTATATGTTTGGGTATGCACTAACTATATGTGTGTGTATGCACTAGCTATATGTGTGGGTATGCACTATCTATATGTGTGGGTATGCAGGAACTATATGTGTGAGTATGCACTAACTATATGTGTGGGTATGCATTAACTATATGTGTGGGTATGCACTAACTATATGTGTGGGTATGCAGTAACTATATGTGTGAGTATGCACTAACTATATGTGTGGGTATGCACTAACTATATGTGTGAGCATGCACTAACTATATGTGTTGGTATGTACTAACTATATGTGTGAGTATGCACTAAAACAACGTTCCCTGTCCTTAATCATAACCCTAATAATGTATATTTACTTGTATGTTAGATTAAATAAAGTATTGAGCGACATCGTAGGTGTTTCTATGACTATGACTTCCATTAACAGATAAAGTCCGATTTATCCCGAAATGTATATTGTCCTTTAAGTTGGAATCCTTTGTTTTTACTGCTTGTCCATAACCAGATGCTGCGGCATTAAAATCGTGTAATTGCTGCGAAGCGAATGCTGTAATTCAGAAGCAGTAAATGTGATTAGCGCAGTGGTTAGCTCATCGCTTCTCACCAATGTAACCCTGGTTCGAACCTCGGATCGGGAAGTATGTGAGACAGTACAGTGGTCGCCAGATCGGACAGGTGGTCTTTCTCCGGGTACTCCGGTTTCCTCCCACAATAATGACCACATTTACGCTCTCATCTGCGCCAACGAGTGTGATTAATATAAGTTGTTAAAGCTTGTTTCGCAATCGTTGCAAAATAAATAAAGTTTAAACTCTTTTCTAATAAATGACCAATGTCTCTCATTAGTGTGACAAATAAGGAATTTATTATGGGGCATACGGTAGAGGTTTAGCAAACGTACTTGATGTCATTTAAAACATAACATGGTTGCTAGTGTTCGTGATGAAATCATATCGTGATCAGAACATTTATTTCAATAAGGATTGGGTACTTGTATATATGACGTATGGCGTTTTGGTCGGGTAGTCATTGTTCAGAGTACACGAACTCAGTAGGAATAGAATGATTGGTGTTTGCAATTTATACTCGTGTTAGTATACAGATCAGTGGATCAATGGTTACTAGGTTTGTCTGCGGATTGTTGGACAGCACATTTTATCCCCCGGCTGACCCTAATAATATTAACAGTCATTCAATTGGGGACTATAATACACCCGGGTAACCAGGGGAGGTAGATTAATAAATTTATCCAAGAATATATAATTAGATTAAGTTATTCAACGTTTATTTTCCTATACTATAGCAAAGAATCAGTTTATAGGAATGTATTTTAGCTCGATTGCGAAACAAGTTCTTACAACTTATATTAATCACGCTCGAGACCTCATTCGAGAGAAGAACTAGTGTGGATTTTTAAATGCCTTGCCTAAGGCCAGAATCGTAACGACTCCAGAATCTGCGTGACGAAATATATACGAACTAGGAAGCTATCGACAGACGTCTCATCTGAAATAGTATATATTTATATCATTATTTCATGTCCTTCGATGATTTCTTTTTTTTAAAAATTGTTTGCGTTTACTTATCGTCGCTACCGGTTGACCATATGGGCGACGCCTCATGAAGAGATTAGTCATTTTAGATTTTGGAGGACAGTGCATGATACAGACAGAGACCCATTCGAGAGTCTCCTCTGGTTCTTTTACGTGCACGGTGTAAAGCACCGACACGAGACCTCGGGTTAACGTCCCATCTGAAAGATTGTTAATTTTATTAGGGTCAGACGGGGGATCGAACCTGCGATCCCTGGATTACCAGTCCAGCGTGTTACCACTGGACTACAGATCCGTCTGCTGTAGGTATATAATGACTGGTGTTTGCACTTTATAATCACATTAGTAGACAGGTCAGTGAACAAGTTTGGCTGCGGATCGTTGGATCGTAACTTTTATCCCCCGGCTGGCCCTAATAATATTAACAGTCATTCAATTGGGACTATAAAAACCCCGGTAACCAGGGGAGGTCGATTAATAAATGTATCCAAAAATATATAAATAGATTAAGTTATTTCAACGTTTATTTTCCTCTACTATAGCAAAGAATCAGTTTATATACATTTATTTTAGCTCGATTGCGCAACAAGTTCTTACAACTTATAATAATCACCTCGAGACCTCATTCCTGATGGAATCCATCGACACGAGGGAAAGAGAAGAACTAATTTGGATTTTGAAATGTCTTGCCTAAGGCCAGAATCGTAACGACTCCAGAATCTGCGTGACGAAATATATACGAACTAGGAAGCTATCGACAGACGGCTCATCTGAAATAGTATATATTTACATCATTATTTCATGTCCTTCGATGATTTCTTTTTAAAAAAAATTGTTTACGTTTATTTATCGTCGCTACCGGTTGACCATATGGGCGACGCCTTCTGAAGAGATTTGTCATTTTAGATTTTTGGAGGATAGTGCAATGACACAGACAGAGACCCATTCCAGAGTCTCCTCTGGTTCTTTTACCAGTCCAGCGTGTTACTACTGGACGACCGACCCGTCCTTCGATGAACGTGTCTGCCCTGACTATATCCATTCCTTACTAATTATATGCAGCTGACATGCGCACTCGGTAATATAGGCATGCGCATGCGCAGTTTTGGGCAACGTTTTTCGCAAGAAAAGATGCAAAGTGTGATCTTGTTTATTCGTGTAATTGAAAAGAATAATAATTATTAATGTAACTATAAGAAATGAATCGCGGCTGACATCCTCATAGCGTGCACGTCGCTGTCGGTCACATCTCGCATGGATCTTCGCAGTGTGCCGCACTCGCACTCTCTACCTGTGTGCGCGTGTATCTTCATTGGAGTTACGAGTAGTCGCAGCCGTATCCAACACGATCCAGCCGTCAATACTAACAATGAGTGCAGACAGGGAAGCGATATACGACGTGCTGATGTCTAACTGCATAGTCGAGTTATATATTGCTGCGGGATAACCAACAATGAGGGGTAATGCTCTAAAATGGACTCGTTCGAAATACGTAACAAATGACTTGTCACCATGCGTAGAAAGAACATGGTATCCCTGATGTCACCGTAGGCTACCTAGCTCGTCTTACAACAGCAACAATAGTTGTAATCCTTTCGGCCTCCACACACAATACACACGCCCAATGTAGTACATACACCAATGGAACCGGTGATTCATTCTTTAATTAGAACATATTCTTGTAACAGTGATAATCAAATACATTTGTGAAGCAACACATAATGTTGTTTTTGACATTATTTATATGTGTCATTCATATGAATGGAATGGATAGAGCGAGTCGGTGGGGGTGGCAGGGCGTAACATTTACAATAATTGTATCGGGCTCAAGATCTATTTTTCATATTCAATTTTATTTGTTAAAGTTAAATGAGCGATGTAACATGACTTAGGCGAGAATACGTGTTTGAAATGGCCACACCCGCCAATGAAGGTTACACATACACATACACATGGACAAAGTGACTTTGAGAAAGAAACAATATATTCATAATTTGACTTTACTGGCGCATGTAATTGCAGCAGATGCTATTGGATACACTAGCAGTGTATACATGAGATATTATGCACTCGATACTGCATTCGATCCGCCGTCTGACACTAATAAAATTAACAGTCTTTCAGATGGGACTTTAAACCGAGGTCTCGTGTGGGTGCTAAACATCGTGCACGTAAATGAACCAGAGGAGACTCTGGAATGGGTCTCTATCTGTATCATTGCACTATCCTCCAAAATACGATAAATAAACGTAAAACACACAACACTGCATTCTGTAAACATCTAGTTATAATAATTGCGATATGCCAAAATCATCGGTTTTAGAAATTTAGATGGTGTTTATTTTAATCGTCTTAGAAATCATAGTCGCCCAAATGCATTTTAAATAAATGTAAACAGGGACAAACTACTACATTTATCACCGTGGTGTGCTTAAACAGTTATTATGTTGTACACATTTATTCTAGCTCGAAGATCTTACAGCACTAGCTTAATCGCTCTCGAGACCTCAATCCTGAGGGAGTCCATCGCCATGAGTGTGCGATAATAGGCAAGTTTGACTTTAAGTGCCTTGTAGTCACAATCGTAACGGCTACAGCTAGGCTCGAACTCCGGGCCTCTTCAACATGACATACTACTGCGTAATCATGATTCCTACATTGTTATTACGCTACAGCATACTGTGTCTAAATGGGTTCGGTAAACGCAGTTGCCCATGGAGACGTTGGTGATTGGCTACTATGATGTTAAATGACGTAACAAATCGTACTCAATAATATCGCGCAGTGTTTTAGTAATGTCACTGTTTAAACTAGTAAACTATCCGAATGAATCTATCATTTTCCTCCTATCATTTCCCCGTTCTTCACACTATTGTTATATATAGGAACGATAATACATTTGCACCATGCATCAGGATAAATACTAGTCATATATCTTGTTGAATATGGATTGATTTGATTTAATCATATTTTATTGCAAATCAATAGTACATATGTCTTACACATACATATACGATACATAGCATGACACTACAAATGGTTTGGGCAAGCCTGGGAAGAGGCGTCGATATGTTTCGCCTGATCAGTCAAATAAATATATTTTAACACCGATACCATTAATTGGGCCGTATTGAGTTTCTGATAATATCAACGTCTGGGGAAACTCGATGGATTTTCCATTATATTATTGATTATCATTAATCCTATTAATAGGCCTATTGGCACATGACGTAATTAATTACGTACGTGAATCGAAAGCGAGGCACTGCGGTGTTGATAAAACTGTATGGTTGTCCGATTAGCGCAGTGGTTAGCGCACTCGCTTCTCACCAATGCCACCCGGGTTCGATTCTCGGACCGGGAAGTATGTGAGATGGTACGGTGGTCGCCAGATCGGACATGTGGGTTTTCTCCGGGCACTACGGTTTCCTCCCACATGAATGACCACATTTATGCTTTCATCCGCGCCAACGAGCGTGATTAATATAGGTTGTCAAAACTTGCTTCGCAATCGTTGTAAAATAAATAAAGTTTAAACTTTAATAAAACTTTATAATTGGCCACCATTGTTTACTGGTCAACGGAACGATAAATAGTTTTAAATAGTACGATGTGCGTCTGATTTGACATATTCACTCAAGATTTAAGCCGTCCTTACCTAAATTACGCCGAATCGACCCGCACAAGAAATTAATTAAATGTAACGTATATTTAATCAAGAGAGGCGTGCAGAAAAACTATGCGAATTTTTTATGTCAGTTAAAACTTTGCACTTCCAAAAGTTTAGTTTTGTTCTCCTCATTTGTTAACGACTCAATAACGGGAAGTAATTTTATGGAACTTAGTGAATGGAATCTACGAGTATTTACGAAACGTGAATGACGTTCCGTTCTATACCTATTACATTTGAAGAAAAAATGTTTCACATCTTCAATGCCTTGATTGAATAAACATATTGGAGAGTCACACAAATGGTTAACGAAAAGATCATTGTTTAAGTTGCTGCATCGATTTCTGACACGAGATTGCATTACAGTATAGTATCGTTCCCCAGTTGAATAATAAGATGGAACCCCGGAAACATTGACCTGTCAATGTGTTCTTAAATGATTGGAGTGTGTTGGCATTACGTATATATGTATCTAGGTCCATAATGTTATTGAGTCGGGTATGACAGATCTTGAGTATACTTCTATGCGTCTTGGCAAAGTAATAACATTTGCGCCAGATCGTAAAGAATATTGAGTAAGATCTCCGTTAGTAGGGGCGAAAAGATTATGTAAATATCTAGGGAGAAGTGCGTTCTTCTCTTTGTAGACTGATATTAATTTTTGAATGGATCTACAATCGGCAAGTGAGAAGATTTCTGATTATGACCAATCGAGCAGCTTCGTATTGGATTTTCTCTAATGTATCCTTTTCATATTTGGTACAGCTGTCCCATACTATTGATGTATATTCTAGTAAAGGTCTTAAATAAGATATGTAGATAGTATTGAGAGTAGAACGTTTAAGTTTGTATTTAAGCGTTCTCATCGAACCATATGCAGTACTATTTAATGTTAATATGTGTATGCCATGATCCGTCATCGCTTAACGTGAGGCCTAAATGTTTATGATCATCAACACAATTTAGCGGAATGTTTTGGAAAGTGAGGGAAAGACGAGTAATATTTCTGAGTGAGAAGAACATAACTTCGTTTTTTTCTGAATTAAACGTGACTAGCCAAATTGGATATTAATTGTAAATCCGAATTTAAAACATTTTCCATGCCAGCAGAATCTGAGATAGATACAGCAAGTGAACTATCATCAGCGAATAATCTAGTAGTACTAATGAGAGATTCGGCTATGTCATTAATATAAACAAGAAATAAAAGTGGACTCAGAACCGACCTTTGAGATACTCCAGCTGTACTTGTTTTGGAATTAGAGAAAGATTGTCTTACACATACTCTTTATTTGCGATTATGAAGATAGTCTGTGATCCATTTAAGCAAATATCCCGAAACACCTTTTTCTTTTAATTTGAATAAAATACCTTTGTGCCAGACTCGGTCAAATGCTTTAGATATATCGCACAATACCATACACGTTGCTTTTCTCTCACCGAAACCTTTACATATTTGATTATAGATATCTATAAGTTGATATACAGTTGAATGACCAGGAGGAAAAGCAGAATGTTTCTTATAAATTAGATCATTAAAAAATAGATAGTTATAGATAAATGCATTACTTTACCCACACAACGTATTAATGATACGGGCTTGTAGTTGGCTGGTCAAGATGTATTAAACAGTGGCATAACATTTGCTAGTTTCCATGAAGTAGGATATATGCTTGTGATAATTGATCTGTTGAATAGAAAAGGGTGTTTAAACAATCAAACTATCCGGATGAATCTATCATTTTCCTCCTAACATTTCACCGTTCTTCAACCATTTTATATATAGGAATGATACTACATATCCACCATACTAGAGTTATATATATTGTTGAATATGGATACTAGATATAACGGACACATACAATGATTACAGTCAATACAAAAAGTCAAAAACATTATTGCTTTACCTCTGTCGACTACTTCTAGTTTTATCAATTTCATCACCACTGAAAGATTCATCCAGCATATCAATATTGAGTCTTTCCGAACGGTCGATTTCATATTCAGCAGATGCATAATTATGGTCTGGTATTCTAGACTTTTTAAAATAATCAGCAACGTCGGTTACATTTACGTCCGATGAACCAGTGAAGGTACTTGCTTCCGGAATTTATTAACATACTTCCAAAATGTTCTTGTATAAAATTATTTGCTAAGGTGAGATAATTTTGTTTTTTCATTTGCACACTCAGTAACAAGTTCTAGCCTTTTTCGTTTTGCTAGCGAATATTTTTAAAACCTTTTTTTAAGCTCTTAAAGCTATAAAAAACAATATTTTCATCTGACTTGTTGCTATCATAGTAAACAATATTATGGCATTCAAAAACAACAAGTTATTGCTTACAAGCAACATCTCATGATGTCATACCTTTATAGTAATTGCTGTAGATTATTTTCATACGAATAACAATTCTGTATAACTATTCTTTTGTATAATTGGAATTGGGGTAAAAATGGATTTACCCAGCAATTAGGGATGTAATAAAGTATAACAATGTTGTATATATGTCAAACATGTTCTATTTATGCTATTTCTTGTCATATTATTAACTTAGTAAGTTGTTCCTCTAGTATTAATATGTTATTAAAATGATATAAC
>CM026391.1:80683171-80698475 GCA_014843695.1 Archivesica marissinica
TGGTCTGCTCACTTTGTCTGGTGTGCTTGGCGGATGTATTCACCTAGTATGGTCTGCTCACTTTGTTGTGCTTGGCGGATGTATTCACCTAGTATGGTCTGCTCACTTTGTCTGGTGTGCTTGGCGGATGTATTCACCTAGTATGGGCTGCTCACTTTGTCTGGTGTGCTTGGCGGATGTATTCACCTAGTATGGTCTGCTCACTTTGTCTGGTGTGCTTGGCGGATGTATTCACCTAGTATGGTCTGCTCACTTTGTCTGGTGTGCTTGGCGGATGTATTCACCTAGTATGGTCTGCTCACTTTGTCTGGTGTGCTTGGCGGATGTATTCACCTAGTATGGTCTGCTCACTTTGTCTGGTGTGCTTGGCGGATGTATTCACCTGTGTGCTTGGCGGATGTATTCACCTAGTATGGTCTGCTCACTTTGTTGTGCTTGGCAGATGTATTCACCTAGTATGGTCTGCTCACTTTGTCTGGTGTGCTTGGCGGATGTATTCACCTGTTGTGCTTGGCAGATGTATTCACCTAGTATGGTCTGCTCACTTTGTCTGGTGTGCTTGGCGGATGTATTCACCTAGTATGGTCTGCTCACTTTGTCTGGTGTGCTTGGCGGATGTATTCACCTAGTATGGTCTGCTCACTTTGTCTGGTGTGCTTGGCGGATGTATTCACCTAGTATGGTCTGCTCACTTTGGTGTGCTTGGCGGATGTATTCACCTAGTATGGTCTGCTCACTTTGTCTGGTGTGCTTGGCGGATGTATTCACCTAGTATGGTCTGCTCACTTTGTCTGGTGTGCTTGGCGGATGTATTCACCTAGTCTGGTGTGCTTGGCGGATGTATTCACCTAGTATGGTCTGCTCACTTTGTCTGGTGTGCTTGGCGGATGTATTCACCTAGTATGGTCTGCTCACTTTGTCTGGTGTGCTTGGCGGATGTATTCACCTAGTATGGTCTGCTCACTTTGTCTGGTGTGCTTGGCGGATGTATTCACCTAGTATGGTCTGCTCACTTTGTCTGGTGTGCTTGGCGGATGTATTCACCTAGTATGGTCTGCTCACTTTGTCTGGTGTGCTTGGCGGATGTATTCACCTAGTATGGTCTGCTCACTTTGTCTGGTGTGCTTGGCGGATGTATTCACCTAGTATGGTCTGCTCACTTTGTCTGGTGTGCTTGGCGGATGTATTCACCTAGTATGGTCTGCTCACTTTGTCTGGTGTGCTTGGCGGATGTATTCACCTAGTATGGTCTGCTCACTTTGTCTGGTGTGCTTGGCGGATGTATTCACCTAGTATGGTCTGCTCACTTTGTCTGGTGTGCTTGGCGGATGTATTCACCTAGTATGGTCTGCTCACTTTGTCTGGTGTGCTTGGCGGATGTATTCACCTAGTATGGTCTGCTCACTTTGTCTGGTGTGCTTGGCGGATGTATTCACCTAGTCTGGTGTGCTTGGCGGATGTATTCACCTAGTATGGCTGCTCACTTTGTCTGGTGTGCTTGGCGGATGTATTCACCTAGTATGGTCTGCTCACTTTGTCTGGTGTGCTTGGCGGATGTATTCACCTAGTATGGTCTGCTCACTTTGTCTGGTGTGCTTGGCGGATGTATTCACCTAGTATGGTCTGCTCACTTTGTCTGGTGTGCTTGGCGGATGTATTCACCTAGTATGGTCTGCTCACTTTGTCTGGTGTGCTTGGCGGATGTATTCACCTAGTATGGTCTGCTCACTTTGTCTGGTGTGCTTGGCGGATGTATTCACCTAGTATGGTCTGCTCACTTTGTCTGGTGTGCTTGGCGGATGTATTCACCTAGTATGGTCTGCTCACTTTGTTGTGCTTGGCGGATGTATTCACCTAGTATGGTCTGCTCACTTTGTCTGGTGTGCTTGGCGGATGTATTCACCTAGTATGGTCTGCTCACTTTGTTGTGCTTGGCGGATGTATTCACCTAGTATGGTCTGCTCACTTTGTTGTGCTTGGCGGATGTATTCACCTAGTATGGTCTGCTCACTTTGTCTGGTGTGCTTGGCGGATGTATTCACCTAGTATGGTCTGCTCACTTTGTCTGGTGTGCTTGGCGGATGTATTCACCTAGTCTGGTGTGCTTGGCGGATGTATTCACCTAGTATGGGCTGCTCACTTTGTCTGGTGTGCTTGGCGGATGTATTCACCTAGTATGGTCTGCTCACTTTGTCTGGTGTGCTTGGCGGATGTATTCACCTAGTATGGTCTGCTCACTTTGTCTGGTGTGCTTGGCGGATGTATTCACCTAGTATGGTCTGCTCACTTTGTCTGGTGTGCTTGGCGGATGTATTCACCTAGTATGGTCTGCTCACTTTGTTTGGTGTGCTTGGCGGATGTATTCACCTAGTATGGTCTGCTCACTTTGTCTGGTGTGCTTGGCGGATGTATTCACCTAGTATGGTCTGCTCACTTTGTCTGGTGTGCTTGGCGGATGTATTCACCTAGTATGGTCTGCTCACTTTGTCTGGTGTGCTTGGCGGATGTATTCACCTAGTATGGTCTGCTCACTTTGTCTGGTGTGCTTGGCGGATGTATTCACCTAGTATGGTCTGCTCACTTTGTCTGGTGTGCTTGGCGGATGTATTCACCTAGTATGGTCTGCTCACTTTGTCTGGTTTGCTTGGCGGATGTATTCACCTAGTATGGTCTGCTCACTTTGTCTGTTGTGCTTGGCGGATGTATTCACCTAGTATGGTCTGCTCACTTTGTCTGGTGTGCTTGGCGGATGTATTCACCTAGTATGGTCTGCTCACTTTGTTGTGCTTGGCGGATGTATTCACCTAGTATGGTCTGCTCACTTTGTCTGGTGTGCTTGGCGGATGTATTCACCTAGTATGGGCTGCTCACTTTGTCTGGTGTGCTTGGCGGATGTATTCACCTAGTATGGTCTGCTCACTTTGTCTGGTGTGCTTGGCGGATGTATTCACCTAGTATGGGCTGCTCACTTTGTCTGGTGTGCTTGGCGGATGTATTCACCTTCCATGTATTCACCTAGTATGGTCTGCTCATTTGTTTGGTGTGCTTGGCGGATGTATTCACCTAGTATGGTCTGCTCACTTTGTCTGGTGTGCTTGGCGGATGTATTCACCTAGTATGGTCTGCTCACTTTGTTGTGCTTGGCGGATGTATTCACCTAGTATGGTCTGCTCACTTTGTCTGGTGTGCTTGGCGGATGTATTCACCTAGTATGGTCTGCTCACTTTGTTGTGCTTGGCGGATGTATTCACCTAGTATGGTCTGCTCACTTTGTCTGGTGTGCTTGGCGGATGTATTCACCTAGTATGGTCTGCTCACTTTGTCTGGTGTGCTTGGCGGATGTATTCACCTAGTATGGTCTGCTCACTTTGTCTGGTGTGCTTGGCGGATGTATTCACCTAGTATGGTCTGCTCACTTTGTCTGGTGTGCTTGGCGGATGTATTCACCTAGTATGGTCTGCTCACTTTGTCTGGTGTGCTTGGCGGATGTATTCACCTAGTATGGTCTGCTCACTTTGTCTGGTGTGCTTGGCGGATGTATTCACCTGATGTGCTTGGCGGATGTATTCACCTAGTATGGTCTGCTCACTTTGTTGTGCTTGGCAGATGTATTCACCTAGTATGGTCTGCTCACTTTGTCTGGTGTGCTTGGCAGATGTATTCACCTGTTGTGCTTGGCAGATGTATTCACCTAGTATGGTCTGCTCACTTTGTCTGGTGTGCTTGGCGGATGTATTCACCTAGTATGGTCTGCTCACTTTGTCAGGTGTGCTTGGCGGATGTATTCACCTAGTATGGTCTGCTCACTTTGTCTGGTGTGCTTGGCGGATGTATTCACCTAGTATGGTCAGCTCACTTTGTTGTGCTTGGCGGATGTATTCACCTAGTATGGTCTGCTCACTTTGTCTGGTGTGCTTGGCGGGTGTATTCACCTAGTATGGGCTGCTCACTTTGTCTGGTGTGCTTGGCGGATGTATTCACCTAGTCTGGTGTGCTTGGCGGATGTATTCACCTAGTATGGGCTGCTCACTTTGTCTGGTGTGCTTGGCGGATGTATTCACCTAGTATGGTCTGCTCACTTTGTCTGGTGTGCTTGGCGGATGTATTCACCTAGTATGGTCTGCTCACTTTGTCTGGTGTGCTTGGCGGATGTATTCACCTAGTATGGTCTGCTCACTTTGTCTGGTGTGCTTGGCGGATGTATTCACCTAGTATGGTCTGCTCACTTTGTCTGGTGTGCTTGGCGGATGTATTCACCTAGTATGGTCTGCTCACTTTGTCTGGTGTGCTTGGCGGATGTATTCACCTAGTATGGTCTGCTCACTTTGTCTGGTGTGCTTGGCGGATGTATTCACCTAGTATGGTCTGCTCACTTTGTCTGGTGTGCTTGGCGGATGTATTCACCTAGTATGGTCTGCTCACTTTGTCTGGTGTGCTTGGCGGATGTATTCACCTAGTATGGTCTGCTCACTTTGTCTGGTGTGCTTGGCGGATGTATTCACCTAGTATGGTCTGCTCACTTTGTCTGGTGTGCTTGGCGGATGTATTCACCTAGTATGGTCTGCTCACTTTGTCTGGTGTGCTTGGCGGATGTATTCACCTAGTATGGTCTGCTCACTTTGTCTGGTGTGCTTGGCGGATGTATTCACCTAGTATGGTCTGCTCACTTTGTCTGGTGTGCTTGGCGGATGTATTCACCTAGTATGGTCTGCTCACTTTGTTGTGCTTGGCGGATGTATTCACCTAGTATGGTCTGCTCACTTTGTCTGGTGTGCTTGGCGGATGTATTCACCTAGTATGGTCAGCTCACTTTGTTGTGCTTGGCGGATGTATTCACCTAGTATGGTCTGCTCACTTTGTCTGGTGTGCTTGGCGGATGTATTCACCTAGTATGGGCTGCTCACTTTGTCTGGTGTGCTTGGCGGATGTATTCACCTAGTCTGGTGTGCTTGGCGGATGTATTCACCTAGTATGGGCTGCTCACTTTGTCTGGTGTGCTTGGCGGATGTATTCACCTAGTATGGTCTGCTCACTTTGTCTGGTGTGCTTGGCGGATGTATTCACCTAGTATGGTCTGCTCACTTTGTCTGGTGTGCTTGGCGGATGTATTCACCTAGTATGGTCTGCTCACTTTGTCTGGTGTGCTTGGCGGATGTATTCACCTAGTATGGTCTGCTCACTTTGTCTGGTGTGCTTGGCGGATGTATTCACCTAGTATGGGCTGCTCACTTTGTCTGGTGTGCTTGGCGGATGTATTCACCTAGTATGGTCTGCTCACCTTGTCTGGTGTGCTTGGCGGATGTATTCACCTAGTATGGTCTGCTCACTTTGTTGTGCTTGGCAGATGTATTCACCTAGTATGGTCTGCTCACTTTGTCTGGTGTGCTTGGCGGATGTATTCACCTGTTGTGCTTGGCAGATGTATTCACCTAGTATGGTCTGCTCACTTTGTCTGGTGTGCTTGGCGGATGTATTCACCTAGTATGGTCTGCTCACTTTGTCTGGTGTGCTTGGCAGATGTATTCACCTAGTATGGGCTGCTCACTTTGTCTGTGTGCTTGGCGGATGTATTCACCTGTCTGGTGTGCTTGGCGGATGTATTCACCTAGTATGGGCTGCTCACTTTGTCTGGTGTGCTTGGCGGATGTATTCACCTAGTATGGTCTGCTCACTTTGTCTGGTGTGCTTGGCGGATGTATTCACCTAGTATGGTCTGCTCACTTTGTCTGGTGTGCTTGGCGGATGTATTCACCTAGTATGGTCTGCTCACTTTGTCTGGTGTGCTTGGCGGATGTATTCACCTAGTATGGTCTGCTCACTTTGTTTGGTGTGCTTGGCGGATGTATTCACCTAGTATGGTCTGCTCACTTTGTCTGGTGTGCTTGGCGGATGTATTCACCTAGTATGGTCTGCTCACTTTGTCTGGTGTGCTTGGCGGATGTATTCACCTAGTATGGTCTGCTCACTTTGTCTGGTGTGCTTGGCGGATGTATTCACCTAGTATGGTCTGCTCACTTTGTCTGGTGTGCTTGGCGGATGTATTCACCTAGTATGGTCTGCTCACTTTGTCTGGTGTGCTTGGCGGATGTATTCACCTAGTATGGTCTGCTCACTTTGTCTGGTTTGCTTGGCGGATGTATTCACCTAGTATGGTCTGCTCACTTTGTCTGTTGTGCTTGGCGGATGTATTCACCTAGTATGGTCTGCTCACTTTGTCTGGTGTGCTTGGCGGATGTATTCACCTAGTATGGTCTGCTCACTTTGTTGTGCTTGGCGGATGTATTCACCTAGTATGGTCTGCTCACTTTGTCTGGTGTGCTTGGCGGATGTATTCACCTAGTATGGGCTGCTCACTTTGTCTGGTGTGCTTGGCGGATGTATTCACCTAGTATGGTCTGCTCACTTTGTCTGGTGTGCTTGGCGGATGTATTCACCTAGTATGGTCTGCTCACTTTGTTGTGCTTGGCGGATGTATTCACCTAGTATGGTCTGCTCACTTTGTCTGGTGTGCTTGGCGGATGTATTCACCTAGTATGGGCTGCTCACTTTGTCTGGTGTGCTTGGCGGATGTATTCACCTGTCTGGTGTGCTTGGCGGATGTATTCACCTAGTATGGTCTGCTCACTTTGTCTGGTGTGCTTGGCGGATGTATTCACCTAGTATGGTCTGCTCACTTTGTCTGGTGTGCTTGGCGGATGTATTCACCTAGTATGGTCTGCTCACTTTGTCTGGTGTGCTTGGCGGATGTATTCACCTAGTATGGTCTGCTCACTTTGTCTGGTGTGCTTGGCGGATGTATTCACCTAGTATGGTCTGCTCACTTTGTCTGGTGTGCTTGGCGGATGTATTCACCTAGTATGGTCTGCTCACTTTGTCTGGTGTGCTTGGCGGATGTATTCACCTAGTATGGTCTGCTCACTTTGTTGTGCTTGGCGGATGTATTCACCTAGTATGGTCTGCTCACTTTGTCTGGTGTGCTTGGCGGATGTATTCACCTAGTATGGTCTGCTCACTTTGTTGTGCTTGGCGGATGTATTCACCTAGTATGGTCTGCTCACTTTGTCTGGTGTGCTTGGCGGATGTATTCACCTAGTATGGGCTGCTCACTTTGTCTGGTGTGCTTGGCGGATGTATTCACCTAGTCTGGTGTGCTTGGCGGATGTATTCACCTAGTATGGTCTGCTCACTTTGTCTGGTGTGCTTGGCGGATGTATTCACCTAGTATGGTCTGCTCACTTTGTCTGGTGTGCTTGGCGGATGTATTCACCTAGTATGGTCTGCTCACTTTGTCTGGTGTGCTTGGCGGATGTATTCACCTAGTATGGTCTGCTCACTTTGTCTGGTGTGCTTGGCGGATGTATTCACCTAGTATGGTCTGCTCACTTTGTTGTGCTTGGCGGATGTATTCACCTAGTATGGGCTGCTCACTTTGTCTGGTGTGCTTGGCGGATGTATTCACCTATCTGGTGTGCTTGGCGGATGTATTCACCTAGTATGGGCTGCTCACTTTGTCTGGTGTGCTTGGCGGATGTATTCACCTAGTATGGTCTGCTCACTTTGTCTGGTGTGCTTGGCGGATGTATTCACCTAGTATGGTCTGCTCACTTTGTCTGGTGTGCTTGGCGGATGTATTCACCTAGTATGGGCTGCTCACTTTGTCTGGTGTGCTTGGCGGATGTATTCACCTAGTATGGTCTGCTCACTTTGTCTGGTGTATTCACCTAGTATGGTCTGCTCACTTTGTCTGGTGTGCTTGGCGGATGTATTCACCTAGTATGGTCTGCTCACTTTGTCTGTTGTGCTTGGCGGATGTATTCACCTAGTATGGTCTGCTCACTTTGTCTGGTGTGCTTGGCGGATGTATTCACCTAGTATGGTCTGCTCACTTTGTCTGGTGTGCTTGGCGGTGTATTCACCTAGTATGGTCTGCTCACTTTGTCTGGTGTGCTTGGCGGATGTATTCACCTAGTATGGTCTGCTCACTTTGTCTGGTGTGCTTGGCGGATGTATTCACCTAGTATGGTCTGCTCACTTTGTCTGGTTTGCTTGGCGGATGTATTCACCTAGTATGGTCTGCTCACTTTGTCTGGTGTGCTTGGCGGATGTATTCACCTAGTATGGTCTGCTCACTTTGTCTGGTTTGCTTGGCGGATGTATTCACCTAGTATTGTCGTCTGGTGTGCTTGGCAGATGTATTCACCTAGTATGGTCGGCTCACTTTGTCGTGTAATATACGTCTGGTGTGCTTGGCGGATGTATTCACCTGGTATGGTCGGCTCACTTTGTCGTGTAATATACGTCTGGTGTGCTTGGCGGATGTATTCACCTATTATGGTCGGCTCACTTTGTCGTGTAATATACGTCTGGTGTGCTTTAGCGGATGTATTCACCTAGTATGGTCGGCTCGCTTTGTCGTGTAATATACGCCTGGTGTGCTTGGCGGATGTATTCACCTGGTATGGTCGGCTCACTTTGTCGTCTGGTGTGCTTGGCGGATGTATTCACCTAGTATGGTCTGCTCACTTTGTCTGGTGTGCTTGGCGGATGTATTCACCTAGTATGGTCTGCTCACTTTGTCTGGTGTGCTTGGCGGATGTATTCACCTAGTATGGTCAGCTCACTTTGTTGTGCTTGGCGGATGTATTCACCTAGTATGGTCTGCTCACTTTGTCTGGTGTGCTTGGCGGATGTATTCACCTAGTATGGTCTGCTCACTTTGTCTGGTGTGCTTGGCGGATGTATTCACCTAGTATGGTCTGCTCACTTTGTCTGGTGTGCTTGGCGGATGTATTCACCTAGTATGGTCTGCTCACTTTGTCTGGTGTGCTTGGCGGATGTATTCACCTAGTATTGTCGTCTGGTGTGCTTGGCGGATGTATTCACCTAGTATGGTCTGCTCACTTTGTCTGGTGTGCTTGGCGGATGTATTCACCTAGTATGGTCTGCTCACTTTGTCTGGTGTGCTTGGCGGATGTATTCACCTAGTATGGTCTGCTCACTTTGTCTGGTGTGCTTGGCGGATGTATTCACCTAGTATGGTCTGCTCACTTTGTCTGGTGTGCTTGGCGGATGTATTCACCTAGTATGGTCTGCTCACTTTGTCTGGTGTGCTTGGCGGATGTATTCACCTAGTATGGTCTGCTCACTTTGTCTGGTGTGCTTGGCGGATGTATTCACCTAGTATGATCGTAGCGTCCTATAGTACACCATTTCATAGCACGATACATTAAGCTAGGCGTCCTAGTACATTTCTGAATATTGTGTGCATTCAGTGTATTGCACTAGCTTATGACATTTTAAATGTACTTGATGTTCCGTTGTAGGAGAGCTCTCCTACCAAGAAGCTATGACGTCAATAATAAAAATGGCATTTGCAAATATAATTAGCTCTGATCCCGTAGACCTTAGTTTTATTGATTACACATTGCACCCGTTTCTTATTGTCCTATTATTTATAGTGCATCGGACGGTCATTGTGTAATATTTATAGTGCATCGGACGGTCATTGTGTAATATTTATAGTGCATCGGACGGTCATTGCCCTCGTCCGAAGCACTATAAATATTACACAATCAGGTATGAGAATTTCTTAGCATCTGCTGTGTAAGTTTATTTTGGTTTAAATTACCAAAGTGGGGTGAGCATGAGAGGGACTAAAGTGGGATCGGGGGTAGAGATTATTTAAAAAGAGTTATATGGCAAATGGGCTATTCTGTGACCTAAATGTAGATTATTTTGAAATTAGTGAATTAAAATGTTTAATATAATTAAATAGTGAAGTTTAATGAACGAGCATCACTACTTATGTGCATGTTGTCTCTTTGCCAACCCTGATCAGCATCTGAATTACATGTAAGGGACACTTGTAATAAATAGTTTACATAATTTTGAACAGTGAACCCTGATAAAACTAATGTGTGTTTTTACATTTATATCGTCGCTACCGGTTGCCCATATGAGAGACAAGATACATTCCAGAGTCTGCGCTGGTTCTTTTACGTATTGGGGTCAACCTGTATCTGAATGCATACTACTCATCATAATTATGTCAATATATACTGAGTCAAAAAAGAAACGATACCTGGTGTTTATGCGTCTATAATTTCAACATTTATTAAGAAAATTCTTTGAAAATTCATAAGATGATAGTCCAACATGTTTGAAAGAGGAGCACATAAAGCATAATGAGCCTCCGAAACTGTCTGCTGCGTGATGACGTAATTCGTCGGACAGGGGTCTAATGGAGTTTTCACACAGACGTCAATACCGAGTATGGGCACCATTTGCGTCTCTCACTGCAATGCACCGCCGTCGCATCGAACGCAAGAGTGTCTGAATCTCTTGCTGGTCAATATTTGTCCACTCCTGACGCAAAGCATCCCTCAGTTGGTTTAACGTTACCGGCTGACGTCGTCTGACGCGGCGGTCTAACGTATCCCACAAATGTTCTATGGGTGGCAAGTCTGGTGACAAAGCAGGCCACGGCAGGGTTTCAATATTGTTCTGCTCCAATAATGTGGTGGAAATCCAAGCAGTATGACACCTGGCGTTGTCCTGTTGGAACAGTGTGACGTTTCTGTTGGCGTTAAAGAATGGCACAACAACTGGCGCAAGGATCTCATCACAGTACCGCTGGGCGTTTAGGTTCCCGTCCACCACTAACAGTTCAGTGCGACTGCCGAAGATGATACCGCCCCACGCCATAACGCTTCCGCCCCCGAACAGATCGACCTGACGTACACATGAGTCGGCGTAACGTTCACCGCGTCTGCGATGTACCCGCTCTCTGCCATCCGCTCGACGCAAACAGAACCGCGATTCATCGCTAAGCATCACCGAATTATTCTGTAACCGAGTCCAGCGAGCACATTCCGTCGTCCATTCCCGCCGTACGTCACGGTGAAGTCGTGTCAGGATGGGTCTAACGTATGGCCGATAGGCACGAATGCCACGTTCACCGAGCCGGTTCCTGACTGTTTGTGCACTGATGCGAGTGTTGGTCATCCAAGGAGTAACGGCAGCTGTGTGCGTAACAGGTAGGAACCGGTCACGTAAATGTGACGTCCGAATGTGTTCACGCGTCGTCACACGTGGTCGACCAGATCTTGGACGGTCGTCCACCGATCCATGTGTTCGATAACGTCGAAGTAGACGTGTTATCGTGATCCGCGTAACCCCGATTCGATTTGCGACGTCACGCTGACGTAAACCGCCGTCAATCATGCCAATGGCACGCATTCTCTGATTGCGGTTTAGCCTAGGCATTTTGTTAGAGGTAATAATGGGTATGTAAGGTGTTTTTCCTCGATAATAATGCAATACCAGTACAATAAACCGGTTTTCCGATTTGTACATGTGTAGGAAGTTGTCTTTGTTGAGGAGTACGTGCAAATCGGAAATTCGGCGTTCCAGGATTATCGGGTGTTTATTTACCTGTGTTTATGGTTGGCTGACGTTGCAATAAGATACCCGGTACTAATACGTAATAATATATTAAACCTTTCTATGGTTTTATCCGTTTTACGTCATTTTTAGTTTGGTATCGTTTTTTTTTGACTCAGTATACAAGTCTACAGTATCTTTGCAAATGGTATATAACACTTTCCTCCACGTTTTGGCAAGTCAATTATATTATTTCGGTTCCTTACATTTTATTCTCGACATGCTTGAACCAGGCTTATGGTTGTAAAACAACAAATAAATTGCGTATTAAAAACATTATTTTGAACATGAAATACTATTTATCGCCCTCTAATGTCGAACCCCTCGAGGGGATGTAGAAATGTCCCTAAAAGACTAACGGAGGTATGAATCAACATATCAAGTAATTTATTTAAAAAAGACAACGTGGGACGATGCGTTCCGGTTGTAAACAAGTGCGTGACCGACTCGGAAAGTCCTACTTTCGGTTTCGAGTTCGTTTTATCGCAAGAAAACACTGTTTACCAAATGAACAAAAGCATACACAGTTAGATTGTGTAGCAGCATTGCTACCCAAACGTAAAAATTGAATTTTTCAAATATCTTTTATTTCATATGATGTAATGCTGCTTTAAATCAAACTGAGCAAGAATATTCAAAACATAAGCCAGTGCTCACCTGTGAATATAACGTCAATGTTTACCTCCGCCAAATAAAATACAGCATACCAACCTTCAGTTTGTAATGACCTGAATTTGTATTACCACACATCAACTAGTATGTCACATAATTTCTCAAAACGCAAATATTTTTTTGTGGTAAAAATGCAGTGTATTAGTTATTGGGGACTACAATCGAGTGGATGCACACAACCGTGTGACAGGAACATGCAAATATGAAAATATTAGTGACATTTAATTTCATTTTTATATAACACATTTTTATCACAATGCAAGATCAATAAATAATTTCAATTTTAGGTTCTTGAATAAAAGATATTCCAATCTCGTACCAAATAGATTTCGATTAATATAAAGCAACATACACTACTACTGTGCAAACACTCAAAATTTTGACTGGTCATCCAATTCAATCGATACGTTGTAGCATCACTTACACCCACAATCAATATTCATACTGCCGAGCCCAGTGGCCAGCCAGACGTCACACTTCACAGTAAACCAATAATATACTTGCTATCTCCTCCCCCAAATAGTTACTAAAAACATATTCCGTACTAAAAACATTCCGTATAAATCAATGTTACATGCCAGAAATTCATTCAACCATACACATCATCAAACTTAGTATTCCAAGAACTTGGAACAATATGATTAGTTTAACCCTTAATCTTCCAAAGTCGGATAGCGTAGAATTTATTTAGAATAGCTAGCAAACAACAAATATCCTGATGAACCAGCATTACGCCGCAGCTGATCTATATTGTTTGCATATTCATCAGGTTAACCCATTTGATTCTGGATACTGTTCAAACAGTATTTGCAAACAATATAGAGCCAGATCAGCTGCCACGGAATGTTCCGTCTGATCAGGCTCTATGCTGTTTGCTATTCAGATGATCTTGCTAAGACACTTGGCTATGTAGCAAACAACATAGATCCTGATCAGCACGCAGCGTCACGCTGCGGCTGATCTGGGTCTATGTTGTTTGCAAAAGCCTTTAAATGTATCCAGAATGAAAAGGGTTAAGGGTTAATACATCTATCAAGACTTTTGTCACAAATATAAAATATTTTTAAACCTTCCACCGCAATGTGGATGGATTCATAATGAACAGGAGCCCTCGCCAGTTTGAATCGACCAACACCGGTTACATTAACTGTACCCTGTGTTCTTGCTACCGTGAACATATGCCAGACTAACCACTCCCTCAGCCTGCAACAAACATCCTGGGTCACATGCTGTACCCACGGAGACATACAGCTCATCAAGGTCAAAGGTCGTTTCCATGACATGAAGTGTTTTTACATTTGTAAAATACATTACATCAATACATGCCAGCCTCATGCATAGGAATGCGTTGTTTCGTAGCATATACGATAATCTGCACCCAACTTGCGATATTGAAATGTACACGAATCGATGCATGTTGTCCATTCCGATCATCACAAAGTGGTAATCTCTTCCCTAGAATGTCCACATAAGGAACATCGCTAGAACATGGCTGTACTTGCGACTCTAACTTCTTAGTGACATGACCTTCACCACATACGATATCTCTTCTCCCGTACTGCAGGCTGGGCCCGAAGGCAAGTGGTTTTAAGGGCGCCACTAGGCTGCCTTAATCTTCGAGGAAGAAATAGTTTCCTCCCTTCTTCTGCTCTGTGTCCTGGAATAAAAACAACACATTACAATAATACAACACTCACACCACACAATAACACAACACATTACAATAATATACAACACTACAACACCCACACCACACAACACCCACACATTACAATAATACAACACCCACACATTACAATAATACAACACCCACACCACACAACACCCACACATTACAATAATACAACACCACACAACACCCACACATTACAATAATACAACACCCACACCACACAACACCCACATTACAATAATAAAACACCCCACATTACAATACAACACCCACACCACACAAAATACAACACCCACACCACACAATAATACAACACCCACACCACACAATAATACAACACACACACTTACAATAATACAACACCCACACCACACAACAACCACACATTACAATAATACAACACCCACACATTACAATAATACAACACCCACACCACACAACACAATAATACAACACCCACACCACACAATAATACAACACCCACACATTACAATAATACAACACCCACACCACACAACACCCACACATTACAATAATACAACACCCACACCACACAACACCCACACCTTACAATAATACAACACCCACACCACACAATAATACAACACCCACACATTACAATAATACAACACCCACACCACACAATAATACAAACACCCACACACCACACAATAATACAAACACACCACACCACACAATAATACAACACACACACACCACACAATAATCACACACACACCACCACAATAATACAACACCCACACATTACAATATACAACACCCACACCACACAATAATACAACACACACACACACACACAATATACAACACACACACACACCACACAAATAATAAACAACACCACACCACACAATAATACAACACCCACACCACACATAATACAACACCCACCACAACACCACACCCACACATACAATACAACCCCACACCACACAATAATACAACACCCACACCACACAATAATACAACACCCACACCACACAACACCCACACATTACAATAATACAACACCCACCCACACATAATACAACACCCACACCCAACATAATAACACAACACCCACACATTACAATAATACAACACACCACAACATTACAATAATACAACACCCACACCAACAACAACCACACAACACAATAATACAACACCCACACATTACAATAATACAACACCCACACATCACAATAATACAACACCCACACCACACAATAATACAACACCCACACATTACAATAATACAACACCCACACCACACAATAATACAACACCCACACCACACAATAATACAACACCCACACATTACAATAATACAACACCACACCACACAATAATACAACACCCACACCACACAATAATACAACACCCACACAACACAATAATACAACACCCACACCACACAACAACCACACATTACAATAATACAACACCCACACCACACAACACCCACACATTACAATAATACAACACCCACACATTACAATAATACAACACCCACAC
>CM026391.1:80699475-80792819 GCA_014843695.1 Archivesica marissinica
ACAAAATAACAATATATCATGCATCATAATCTTGTGAACACCGTGACCAGGGCATAAGGTGCACCCAAATATTCTGGAGATGTCACCTCACCATCCAGATTGAATGGTTGTTCTAGCCTCGGACGTTACCTCACCCTCCAGATTGAATGGGTGTTCTAGCCTCGGACGTTACCTCACCCTCCAGATTGAATGGGTGTTCTAGCCTCGGACGTATTCTTGACATTCCATCATAACTTAAAATTCCATTTTAAAAAAAGCTTATAATGGAATGCACTTTAGTAACTAGTGTCCAATATTGAAATGAATAGCCTCAGTTTAGGGATCAATCCACATGTATACTTCAGAATGTAAACAGCAGATTTGTAGTTTCCTCATAGGCTAAGCTTGTTGGTAGTCAATTTGTATCAATATTGAAGAATGTCTCCTTTTTGGTAGATAGTTGTGAATTTGTTTATTCTATTGTGGACAGAGGGACCCTTGACAACCAGGCTCCCCTAAAATACCTTTAGTAGCCCTTTAACAACGGCTCAATCCAGAGATCGGGAAATACGGCTCAATCCAGAGCTCGGGAACAACGGCTCAATCCAGAGCTCGGGAACAACGGCTCACTCCAGAGCTCGGGAACAACGGCTCAATCCAGAGCTCGGGAACAACGACTCAATCCAGAGCTCGGGAACAGCGGCTCAATCCAGAGCTCGGGAACAGCGGCTTACTCCAGAGCTCGGGAACAACGGCTCAATACAGAGCTCGGGAATAACGGCTCAATCCAGAGCTCGGGAACAACGGCTCAATCCTGAGCTCGGGAACAACGGCTCACTCCAGAGCTCGGGAATAACGGCTCAATCCAGAGCTCGGGAACAACGGCTCACTCCAGAGCTCGGGAACAACGGCTCACTCCAGAGCTCGGGAACAACGGCTCACTCCAGAGCTCGGGAACAACGGCTCACTCCAGAGCTCGGGAACAACGGCTCACTCCAGAGCTCGGGAACAACGGCTCACTCCAGAGCTCGGGAACAACGGCTTACTCCAGAGCTCGGGAACAACGGCTTACTCCAGAGCTCGTTGCTCGGGAACAACGGCTTACTCCAGAGCTCGGGAACAACGGCTTACTCCAGAGTCGGGAACAACGGCTTACTCCAGAGTCGGGAACAACGGCTTACTCCAGAGTCGGGAACAACGGCTTACTCCAGAGTCGGGAACAACGGCTTACTCCAGAGTCGGGAACAACGGCTTACTCCAGAGCTCGGGAACAACGGCTTACTCCAGAGCTCGGGAACAACGGCTTACTCCAGAGCTCGGGAACAACGGCTTACTCCAGAGCTCGGGAACAACGGCTTACTCCAGAGCTCGGGAACAACGGCTTACTCCAGAGCTCGGGAACAACGGCTTACTCCAGAGCTCGGGAACAACGGCTTACTCCAGAGCTCGGGAACAACGGCTTACTCCAGAGCTCGGGAACAACGGCTTACTCCAGAGCTCGGGAACAACGGCTTACTCCAGAGCTCGGGAACAACGGCTTACTCCAGAGCTCGGGAACAACGGCTTACTCCAGAGCTCGGGAACAACGGCTTACTCCAGAGTCGGGAACAACGGCTTACTCCAGAGTCGGGAACAACGGCTTACTCCAGAGCTCGGGAACAACGGCTTACTCCAGAGTCGGGAACAACGGCTTACTCCAGAGTCGGGAACAACGGCTTACTCCAGAGTCGGGAACAACGGCTTACTCCAGAGTCGGGAACAACGGCTTACTCCAGAGCTCAGGTAAATAAAATCAGCAATATAAAAACCTGCTTAGAATAAAATTGAGAATAGCCTCAGATTAGGATGAATCCACATGTAACTTCAGAATGTAAACAGCAGATTTGTATCATTTCCTCATAGGCTTCTCTTCGCTGTACTCAATTATTAGCCTGGGAACAGGTGCCTGGTCAGTCAAATAAATATATTTTAACACCGAGACCATTAATTAGGCCGTATTGAGTTTCTGATAATATCAATGCCTGGGGGAAATGTTTGGTGGATTGTTTGGTGGTAAATCCTGTTTGGTGGAATTTGGCCAAGGAGATGTAACTTATTCTGTTGTGCACAGAGGAACTTGGACAACTACTCTCCCCTGAATGTGCACAGAGGAACTATAGCCCTATCAACAACAACAGCTCACTAAATTAAATCTTGAGATACCAACAATATCAAACAATTTGCTTAGAATATGCCTGCATAGTCTTCCTTTCCACTACAGTGGACAAGACAAAAACATGCTTAGAATAAAATTGAGAATAGTCTCAGATTAGGATGAATCCACACGTAACTTCAGAATGTAAACAGCAGATTTGTATCATTTCCTCATATGCTACATTCATAGGCTTCTCTTCGCTGTACTCAAATAGGACAAATACTGAACAATGTTTGGTGGATTGTTTGGAGTTGGTGGATTGTTTGGTGGAAGCTGGTGGACTGTTTGGTGGATTGTTTGGTGGAAGTTGGTGGACTGTTTGGTGGAAGTTGGTGGACTGTTTGGTGGAAGTTGGTGGACTGTTGCTGAAGAGCATGTGGTCACCGTGGATATGTAACACATTCTATCGTGAACAGATGGACCATGGACAACTACCAACTTCTGAATTAGTCTCAAACTAACCCTATCCTAAACAACCGCTCCCTGACAGTTAAATATAAGGTACTAACATTATAAGAACATCTGCTTACAATAAAGAGCATAACAGCCTCAGTTTAGGAATCAATCCACACGTAACTTCAGAATGTAAACAGCAGATTTGTATCATTTCCTAATCATTTAGCTAATCTTTATTCAATTAGGACAAACACTCAAAAAAGAGAACATACTTGTACCGTGAATAGCCTCAGTTTAGGGATCAATCCACACGTAACTTCAGATTTGAAGTGTCCTCACAGGCTTAGTTAGCTCTTGTATGTTAAATCAGATTGGTATTGATCATGTAAACATTTTTACAAGGATTTGATAGTTGGCTGAGATTATTTACTTTCTTTTGGGGTTTCAAACAGGGCCAGGATACACAGTAGTTTCCAACGACATTCTGCAGCCAACTAGACAGTTTCCTCACATGCAAAGTTATCTAATATGATGAGCTTTGAACACACAGGGCCTCCGGGAGTAACTATTATTGTTGGAGGAAAACCTTCGCAATCAAGCTAAAAGACATTTTTATAAGACCCAGAGTGGTCCTTCGAGCAGTAATTTAGGCACGGACATCCACCCGTGTAGAAGCACCGACCTATAGCAAGTCTGCTGGGTAGCTTCATCACTTGAAATAATTTGACATTCCCAGTGGGATACGAACCTACAGCAGTGAGGGGAGAGTGGTTTAAAGTGAGGGGAGAGTGGTTTGAAGTGAGGGGAGAGTGGTTTGAAGTGAGGGGAGAGTGGTTTGAAGTGAGGTGGTTTGAAGTGAGGGGAGAGTGGTTTGAAGTGAGGGGAGTGTTTTGAAGTGAGGGGAGAGAGGTTTGAAGTGAGGGGAGAGTGGTTTGAAGTGAGGGGAGAGTGGTTTGAAGTGAGGGGAGAGTGGTTTGAAGTGAGGGGAGAGTGGTTTGAAGTAAACAACACTACATGTTTCCAGTGGGACCTACAGCAGTGAGGGGAGAGTGGCTTGAAGTGAGGGGAGAGTGGTTTGAAGTAAACAACACTACATGTTTCCAGTGGGACCTACAGCAGTGAGGGGAGAGTGGCTTGAAGTGAGGGGAGAGTGGTTTGAAGTGAGGTGGTTGAAGTGAGGTGGTTGAAGTGAGGGGAGAGTGGTTTGAAGTAAACAACACTACATGTTTCCAGTGGGATTTGAACCTACAGCAGTGAGGGGAGAGTGGTTTGAAGTGAGGGGAGAGTGGTTTGAAGTGAGGTGGTTTGAAGTGAGGTGGTTTGAAGTGAGGGGAGAGTGGTTTGAAGTAAACAACACTACATGTTTCCAGTGGGATTTGAACCTACAGCAGTGAGGGGAGAGTGGTTTGAAGTAAACAACACTACATGTTTCCAGTGGGATTTGAACCTACAGCAGTGAGGGGACAGTGGTTTGAAGTAAACAACACTACATGTTTCCAGTGGGATTTGAACCTACAGCAGTGAGGGGACAGTGGTTTGAAGTAAACAACACTACATGTTTCCAGTGGGATTTGAACCTACAGCAGTGAGGGGATAGTGGTTTGAAGTGAGGGGAGAGTGGTTTGAAGTGAGGGGAGAGTGGTTTGAAGTGAGGGGAGAGTGGTTTGAAGTGAGGGGAGTGTTTTGAAGTGAGGGGATAGTGGTTTGAAGTGAGGGGAGAGTGGTTTGAAGTGAGGGGAGAGTGGTTTGAAGTGAGGGGAGAGTGGTTTGAAGTGAGGGGAGAGTGGTTTGAAGTGAGGGGAGAGTGGTTTGAAGCGAGGGGAGAGTGGTTTGAAGTGAGGGGAGAGTGGTTTGAAGTGAGGGGAGAGTGGTTTGAAGTAAACAACACTACATGTTTCCAGTGGGATTTGAACCTACAGCAGTGAGGGGAGAGTGGTTTGAAGTAAACAACACTACATGTTTCCAGTGGGATTTGAACCTACAGCAGTGAGGGGAGAGTGGTTTGAAGTAAACAACACTACATGTTTCCAGTGGGATTTGAACCTACAGCAGTGAGGGGAGAGTGGTTTGAAGTGAGGGGAGAGTGGTTTGAAGTGAGGGGAGAGTGGTTGGGAGAGTGGTTTTAAGTGAGGGGAGTGGTTTGAAGTGAGGGGAGAGTGGTTTGAAGTGAGGGGAGAGTGGTTCGAAGTGAACAAGTTTACCTAACCAACCTCTTTCCTGTGCAGGCTCCAGCAGTTAACCAGTACTTGGTGCACCCACCAACCTCTAAGAAACTGCCATTTTTTTCATATAAAGAGACATGGGTCTGAGCAGGGCTCGAACCATGACCATCAATGCTGATGATAGGTATACAAGTCAGCGACCGTAACCACTCGACAACAAAGGCAGACAGAAGACAGGATTGTGCTATGTATTCTTAAATAGTGACTTAAGATTTCATCACAAATACATCTGGGAAAGTGTTTGCATATCAGTAAATCTCAGATGCAGGAAATACAAGTACTCCAGTGCGACCTATATATAGACGATTATGGTAAATCGGATGGATTTGTGTCGGCATACTATAAAAGGACCAGCGCAACTTCACATAGCAGCCATACCAGACATGTGCAATGCATCTACTATAATTCAACAATAGCACATATCTACTAATCTACTATAGTTCAACAATAGCATAGATCTAATATACTATAGTTCAACAATAGCATCTACTATAGTTCAAAATCTACTATAGTTCAACAATATCATCTACTATAGTTCAACAATAGCATCTACTATAGTTCAACAATAGCATCTACTATAGTTCAAAATCTACTATAGTTCAACAATAGCATATACTATAGTTCAAAATCTACTATAGTTCAACAATAGCATCTACTATAGTTCAACAATAGCATCTACTATAGTTCAACAATAGCATCTACTATAGCTCAACAATAGCATCTACTATAGTTCAACAATAGCATCTACTATAGTTCAACAATAGCATCTACTATAGTTCAACAATAGCATCTACTAGAGCTCAACAATAGCATCTACTATAGCTCAACAATAGCATCTACTATAGTTCAACAATAGCATCTACTATAGCTCAACAATAGCATCTACTATAGTTCAACAATAGCATCTACTATAGTTCAACAATAGCATCTACTATAGCTCAACAATAGCATCTACTATAGTTCAACAATAGCATCTACTATAGTTCAACAATAGCATCTACTATAGTTCAACAATAGCATCTACTATAGCTCAACAATAGCATCTACTATAGTTCAACAATAGCATCTACTATAGTTCAACAATAGCATCTACTATAGTTCAACAATAGCATCTACTATAGTTCAACAATAGCATCTACTATAGCTCAACAATAGCATCTACTATAGTTCAACTGTAGTTTGAACCCGAACTCGCTCAATATAATGCAGATTATAGAAAGAATGAATAGCCTCAGATTAGGATGAATCCACATGTAACTTCAGCATGTAAACAGCAGATTTGTATCATTTCCTCATAGGCTACTCATCTGTACTCAAATAGGACAAATACTTAACAATGTTTGGTGGAAGTTGGTGGATTGTTTGGTGGAGTTGGTGGATTGTTTGGTGGATTGTTTGGTGGAAGTTGGTGGACTGTTTGGTGGAAGTTGGTGGACTGTTTGGTGGAAGTTGGTGGACTGTTTGGTGGACTGTTGCTGAAGAGCATGTGGCCACCGTGGATATGTAACGCATTCTATTGTGAACAGATGGACCATGGACAACTACCAACTTCTGAATTAGTCGCAAGCTAACCTTATCCTAAACAACCGCTCCCTGACAGTTAAATATAAGGTACCAACATTATAAGAACATCTGCTTACAATAAAGAGCATAACAGCCTCAGTTTAGGAATCAATCCACACGTAACTTCAGAATGTAAACAGCAGATTTGTATCATTTCCTCACAGGCGTAGCTAATCTTTATTCAATTAGATCAAACACTCAAAAAACAGAACATACATGTACCGTGAATAGCCTCAGTTTAGGGATCAATCCTCATAGGCTACATTCTGTTCTCAATTAGAACAAATACTGAACAATGTTTGGTGGATTGTTTGGTGGATTGTTTGGTGGAAGTTGGTGGACGGTTGTTGAAGAGCATGTGGCCACCGTGGATATGTAACGCATTCTATTGTGAACAGATGGACCAAATGGTGGACAACTACCAACTTCTGAATTAGTCTCAAACTAACCCAATCCTAAACAACCGCTCCCTGACAGTTAAATATAAGGTACCGACATTATAAGAACATCTGCTTACAATAAAGAGCATAACAGCCTCAGTTTAGGAATCAATCCACACGTAACTTCAGAATGTAAACAGCAGATTTGTATCATTTCCTCACAGGCTTAGCTAATCTTTATTCAATTAGGACAAACACTCGAGCATTTTTGGGAGTTTGGCACATTGTTATTCACCAAGAAGTACATTTACCATAAATTAGAAATCCCAACAATATAAAATATCTGCTTAGAAATAAGAACATATCGTAACAGCCTCAGTTTAGGGATCAATCCACATATAAACTTCAGAATGTAAACAGCAGATTTCAAGTGTTTCCTCGCAGGCTTAGCTTTTGTTTGTTAAATCAGAATAGTATAACGATGATGTCATAATGTTACAAGGATTTGTTAGTTTAAGATTATTTACTTTCTTTTGGGGCTTCAAATAGGGACAGGGTGCCCGGTACATCACTTTCCTTTGGGGTTTCAAAACATGGACAGGGTGCCCGTTACATCAAACGACATTCTGCAGCAGACTGGACAGTTTCCTCGTCTACTATGATGGGACAAACAGGTCCGAAGGGTGAGTGGTATGAAGTAAATGTCCCTAAATACTCGTCACATAAATAACATCAAAGTAGTTCTTTTATATACAGGTAGAGAGGGCTACATCGATGTATCATGCCTGGTCACCCCGAGACTACACCATGGGAGTCTGTATATGCCCTGAACAGCAGGTGGCAACTCCGAAGTGTGGCGGCTCAGGGAGACTACTCCAAGAGTGACGGCTCAGGGAGACTACTCCAAGAGTGGCTGCTCAGGGAGACTACTCCAAGAGTGGCGGCTCAGGGAGACTACTCCGAAGTGTGGCAGCTCAGGGACACTACTCCAAAGTGTGACGGCTCAGGGAGACTACTACAAAGTGTGTCGGCTCAGGGAGACTACTACAAAGTGTGACAGCCCAGGGAGACTACTACAAAGTGTGACGGCTCAGGGAGACTACTACGAAATGTGACGGCTCAGGGAGACTACTCCGAAGTGTGGCGGCTCAGGAGGACTACTCCAAGTGTGGCGGCTCAGGGAGACTACTTCAAGAGTGGCGGCTCAGGGAGACTACTTCAAGAGTGGCGGCTCAGGGAGACTACTCCAAGAGTGGCGACTCAGGGAGACTACTCCAAGAGTGGTGGCTCAGGGAGACTACTCCGAAGTGTGACAGCTCAGGGAGACTACACATTAGCCTCAGATTAGGATGAATCCACATGTAACTTCAGAATGTAAACAGCAGATTTGTATCATTTCCTCATAGGCTACATTCTGTACTCAATTACGACAAAATCAATGGTTGGTGGACTGTTTGGTGGAAGTTGGTGGACTGTTTGGTAGAAGTTGGTGGACTGTTTGATGGAAGTTGGTGGACTGTTTGGTGGAAGTTAGTGGACTGTTTGGAGGAAGTTGGTGGACTGTTTGGTGGAAGTTGGTGGACTGTTGCTGAAGAGCATGTGGCCACCGTGGATATGCAATGCATTCTATCGTGAACAGATGGACCATGGACAACTACCAACTTCTGAATTAGTCTCAAACTAACCTTATCCTAAACACCCGCTCCCCGACAGTTAAATATAAGGTACTGACATTAGAAGAACATCTGCTTACAATAAAGAGCATAACAGCCTCAGTTTAGGAATCAATCCACACGTAACTTCAGAATGTAAACAGCAGATTTGTATCATTTCCTCACAGGCTTAGCTAATCTTTATTCAATTAGGACAAACACTCGAGTATTTTTGGGAGTTTGGCACATTGTTATTCACCAAGAAGTACATTTACCATAAATTAGAAATCCCAACAATATAAAATATCTGCTTAGAAATAAGAACATATCGTAACAGCCTCAGTTTAGGGATCAATCCACATATAAACTTCAGAATGTAAACAGCAGATTTCAAGTGTTTCCTCACAGGCTTAGCTTTTGTTTGTTAAATCAGAATAGTATAACGATGATGTCATAATGTTACAAGGATTTGTTAGTTTAAGATTATTTACTTTCTTTTGGGGCTTCAAATAGGGACAGGGTGCCCGGTACATCACTTTCCTTTGGGGTTTCAAAACATGGACAGGGTGCCGTTACATCAAACGACATTCTGCAGCAGACAGGACAGTTTCCTCGTCTACTATGATGGGACAAACAGGTCCGAAGGGTGAGTGGTATGAAGTAAATGTCCCTAAATACTCGTCACATAAATAACATCAAAGTAGTTCTTTTATATACAGGTAGAGAGGGCTACATCGATGTATCATGCCTGGTCACCCCGAGACTACACCATGGGAGTCTGTATATGCCCTGAACAGCAGGTGGCAACTCCGAAGTGTGGCGGCTCAGGGAGACTACTCCAAGAGTGACGGCTCAGGGAGACTACTCCAAGAGTGGCTGCTCAGGGAGACTACTCCAAGAGTGGCGGCTCAGGGAGACTACTCCGAAGTGTGGCAGCTCAGGGACACTACTCCAAAGTGTGACGGCTCAGGGAGACTACTACAAAGTGTGTCGGCTCAGGGAGACTACTACAAAGTGTGACGGCCCAGGGAGACTACTCCAAGTGTGGCGGCTCAGGGAGACTACTTCAAGAGTGGCGGCTCAGGGAGACTACTTCAAGAGTGGCGGCTCAGGGAGACTACTCCAAGAGTGGTGGCTCAGGGAGACTACTCCGAAGTGTGACAGCTCAGGGAGACTACACATTAGCCTCAGATTAGGATGAATCCACATGTAACTTCAGAATGTAAACAGCAGATTTGTATCATTTCCTCATAGGCTTCTCTTCGCTGTACTCAATTATTAGCCTGGGAACAGGTGCCTGGTCAGTCAAATAAATATATTTTAACACCGAGACCATTAATTAGGCCGTATTGAGTTTCTGATAATATCAATGCCTGGGGGAAATGTTTGGTGGATTGTTTGGTGGTAAATCCTGTTTGGTGAATTTGGCCAAGGAGATGTAACTTATTCTGTTGTGCACAGAGGAACTTGGACAACTACTCTCCCCTGAATGTGCACAGAGGAACTATAGCCCTATCAACAACAACAGCTCACTAAATTAAATCTTGAGATACCAACAATATCAAACAATTTGCTTAGAATATGCCTGCATAGTCTTCCTTTCCACTACAGTGGACAAGACAAAAACATGCTTAGAATAAAATTGAGAATAGTCTCAGATTAGGATGAATCCACACGTAACTTCAGAATGTAAACAGCAGATTTGTATCATTTTCCTCATATGCTACATTCATAGGCTTCTCTTCGCTGTACTCAAATAGGACAAATACTGAACAATGTTTGGTGGATTGTTTGGAGTTGGTGGATTGTTTGGTGGAAGCTGGTGGACTGTTTGGTGGATTGTTTGGTGGAAGTTGGTGGACTGTTTGGTGGAAGTTGGTGGACTGTTGCTGAAGAGCATGTGGTCACCGTGGATATGTAACACATTCTATCGTGAAAGATGGACCATGGACAACTACCAACTTCTGAATTAGTCTCAAACTAACCCTATCCTAAACAACCGCTCCCTGACAGTTAAATATAAGGTACTAACATTATAAGAACATCTGCTTACAATAAAGAGCATAACAGCCTCAGTTTAGGAATCAATCCACACGTAACTTCAGAATGTAAACAGCAGATTTGTATCATTTCCTAATCATTTAGCTAATCTTTATTCAATTAGGACAAACACTCAAAAAAGAGAACATACTTGTACCGTGAATAGCCTCAGTTAGGGATCAATCCACACGTAACTTCAGATTTGAAGTGTCCTCACAGGCTTAGTTAGCTCTTGTATGTTAAATCAGATTGGTATTGATCATGTAAACATTTTTACAAGGATTTGATAGTTGGCTGAGATTATTTACTTTCTTTTGGGTTTCAAACAGGGCCAGGATACACAGTAGTTTCCAACGACATTCTGCAGCCAACTAGACAGTTTCCTCACATGCAAAGTTATCTAATATGATGAGCTTTGAACACACAGGGCCTCCGGGAGTAACTATTATTGTTGGAGGAAAACCTTCGCAATCAAGCTAAAAGACATTTTATAAGACCCAGAGTGGTCCTTCGAGCAGTAATTTAGGCACGGACATCCACCCGTGTAGAAGCACCGACCTATAGCAAGTCTGCTGGGTAGCTTCATCACTTGAAATAATTTGACATTCCCAGTGGGATACGAACCTACAGCAGTGAGGGGAGAGTGGTTTAAAGTGAGGGGAGAGTGGTTTGAAGTGAGGGGAGAGTGGTTTGAAGTGAGGGGAGAGTGGTTTGAAGTGAGGTGGTTTGAAGTGAGGGGAGAGTGGTTTGAAGTGAGGGGAGTGTTTTGAAGTGAGGGGAGAGGTTTGAAGTGAGGGGAGTGGTTTGAAGTGAGGGAGAGTGGTTTGAAGTGAGGGGAGAGTGGTTTGAAGTAAACAACACTACATGTTTCCAGTGGGACCTACAGCAGTGGGGGAGAGTGGCTTGAAAGTGAGGGGAGAGTGGTTTGAAGTGAGGTGGTTTGAAGTGAGGTGGTTTGAAGTGAGGGAGAGTGGTTTGAAGTAACAACACTACATGTTTCCAGTGGGATTTGAACCTACAGCAGTGAGGGGAGAGTGGTTTGAAGTAAACAACACTACATGTTTCCAGTGGGATTTGAACCTACAGCAGTGAGGGACAGTGTTTTTAAGTAAACAACACTACATGTTTCCAGTGGGATTTGAACCTACAGCAGTGAGGGGATAGTGGTTTGAAGTGAGGGAGAGTGGTTTGAAGTGAGGGAGAGTGGTTTGAAGTGAGGGGAGAGTGGTTTGAAGTGAGGGGAGAGTGGTTTGAAGTGAGGGGAGAGTGGTTTGAAGCGAGGGGAGAGTGGTTTGAAGTGAGGGGAGAGTGGTTTGAAGTGAGGGGAGAGTGGTTTGAAGTAAACAACACTACATGTTTCCAGTGGGATTTGAACCTACAGCAGTGAGGGGAGAGTGGTTTGAAGTGAGGGGAGAGTGGTTTGAAGTGAGGGGAGAGTGGTTGGGAGAGTGGTTTTAAGTGAGGGGAGTGGTTTGAAGTGAGGGGAGAGTGGTTTGAAGTGAGGGGAGAGTGGTTCGAAGTGAACAAGTTTACCTAACCAACCTCTTTCCTGTGCAGGCTCCAGCAGTTAACCAGTACTTGGTGCACCCACCAACCTCTAAGAAACTGCCATTTTTTTCATATAAAGAGACATGGGTCTGAGCAGGGCTCGAACCATGACCATCAATGCTGATGATAGGTATACAAGTCAGCGACCGTAACCACTCGACAACAAAGGCAGACAGAAGACAGGATTGTGCTATGTATTCTTAAATAGTGACTTAAGATTTCATCACAAATACATCTGGGAAAGTGTTTGCATATCAGTAAATCTCAGATGCAGGAAATACAAGTACTCCAGTGCGACCTATATATAGACGATTATGGTAAATCGGATGGATTTGTGTCGGCATACTATAAAAGGACCAGCGCAACTTCACATAGCAGCCATACCAGACATGTGCAATGCATCTACTATAATTCAACAATAGCACATATCTACTAATCTACTATAGTTCAACAATAGCATAGATCTAATATACTATAGTTCAACAATAGCATCTACTATAGTTCAAAATCTACTATAGTTCAAAATCTACTATAGTTCAACAATATCATCTACTATAGTTCAACAATAGCATCTACTATAGTTCAAAATGTCTACTATAGTTCAAAATCTACTATAGTTCAAAATCTACTATAGTTCAACAATAGCATCTACTATAGTTCAACAATAGCATCTACTATAGTTCAACAATAGCATCTACTATAGCTCAAAATCTACTATAGTTCAAAATCTACTATAGTTCAACAATAGCATCTACTATAGTTCAACAATAGCATCTACTATAGTTCAACAATAGCATCTACTATAGCTCAACAATAGCATCTACTATAGTTCAACAATAGCATCTACTATAGTTCAACAATAGCATCTACTATAGTTCAACAATAGCATCTACTATAGTTCAACAATAGCATCTACTATAGTTCAACAATAGCATCTACTATAGTTCAACAATAGCATCTACTATAGTTCAACAATAGCATCTACTATAGTTCAACAATAGCATCTACTATAGCTCAACAATAGCATCTACTATAGTTCAACAATAGCATCTACTATAGTTCAACAATAGCATCTACTATAGTTCAACAATAGCATCTACTATAGTTCAACAATAGCATCTACTATAGCTCAACAATAGCATCTACTATAGTTCAACTGTAGTTTGAACCCGAACTCGCTCAATATAATGCAGATTATAGAAAGAATGAATAGCCTCAGATTAGGATGAATCCACATGTAACTTCAGCATGTAAACAGCAGATTTGTATCATTTCCTCATAGGCTACTCATCTGTACTCAAATAGGACAAATACTTAACAATGTTTGGTGGAAGTTGGTGGATTGTTTGGTGGAGTTGGTGGATTGTTTGGTGGATTGTTTGGTGGAAGTTGGTGGACTGTTTGGTGGAAGTTGGTGGACTGTTTGGTGGAAGTTGGTGGACTGTTTGGTGGACTGTTGCTGAAGAGCATGTGGCCACCGTGGATATGTAACGCATTCTATTGTGAACAGATGGACCATGGACAACTACCAACTTCTGAATTAGTCGCAAGCTAACCTTATCCTAAACAACCGCTCCCTGACAGTTAAATATAAGGTACCAACATTATAAGAACATCTGCTTACAATAAAGAGCATAACAGCCTCAGTTTAGGAATCAATCCACACGTAACTTCAGAATGTAAACAGCAGATTTGTATCATTTCCTCACAGGCGTAGCTAATCTTTATTCAATTAGATCAAACACTCAAAAAACAGAACATACATGTACCGTGAATAGCCTCAGTTTAGGGATCAATCCTCATAGGCTACATTCTGTTCTCAATTAGAACAAATACTGAACAATGTTTGGTGGATTGTTTGGTGGATTGTTTGGTGGAAGTTGGTGGACGGTTGTTGAAGAGCATGTGGCCACCGTGGATATGTAACGCATTCTATTGTGAACAGATGGACCAAATGGTGGACAACTACCAACTTCTGAATTAGTCTCAAACTAACCCAATCCTAAACAACCGCTCCCTGACAGTTAAATATAAGGTACCGACATTATAAGAACATCTGCTTACAATAAAGAGCATAACAGCCTCAGTTTAGGAATCAATCCACACGTAACTTCAGAATGTAAACAGCAGATTTGTATCATTTCCTCACAGGCTTAGCTAATCTTTATTCAATTAGGACAAACACTCGAGCATTTTTGGGAGTTTGGCACATTGTTATTCACCAAGAAGTACATTTACCATAAATTAGAAATCCCAACAATATAAAATATCTGCTTAGAAATAAGAACATATCGTAACAGCCTCAGTTTAGGGATCAATCCACATATAAACTTCAGAATGTAAACAGCAGATTTCAAGTGTTTCCTCGCAGGCTTAGCTTTTGTTTGTTAAATCAGAATAGTATAACGATGATGTCATAATGTTACAAGGATTTGTTAGTTTAAGATTATTTACTTTCTTTTGGGGCTTCAAATAGGGACAGGGTGCCCGGTACATCACTTTCCTTTGGGGTTTCAAAACATGGACAGGGTGCCCGTTACATCAAACGACATTCTGCAGCAGACTGGACAGTTTCCTCGTCTACTATGATGGGACAAACAGGTCCGAAGGGTGAGTGGTATGAAGTAAATGTCCCTAAATACTCGTCACATAAATAACATCAAAGTAGTTCTTTTATATACAGGTAGAGAGGGCTACATCGATGTATCATGCCTGGTCACCCCGAGACTACACCATGGGAGTCTGTATATGCCCTGAACAGCAGGTGGCAACTCCGAAGTGTGGCGGCTCAGGGAGACTACTCCAAGAGTGACGGCTCAGGGAGACTACTCCAAGAGTGGCTGCTCAGGGAGACTACTCCAAGAGTGGCGGCTCAGGGAGACTACTCCGAAGTGTGGCAGCTCAGGGACACTACTCCAAAGTGTGACGGCTCAGGGAGACTACTACAAAGTGTGTCGGCTCAGGGAGACTACTACAAAGTGTGACAGCCCAGGGAGACTACTACAAAGTGTGACGGCTCAGGGAGACTACTACGAAATGTGACGGCTCAGGGAGACTACTCCGAAGTGTGGCGGCTCAGGAGGACTACTCCAAGTGTGGCGGCTCAGGGAGACTACTTCAAGAGTGGCGGCTCAGGGAGACTACTTCAAGAGTGGCGGCTCAGGGAGACTACTCCAAGAGTGGCGACTCAGGGAGACTACTCCAAGAGTGGTGGCTCAGGGAGACTACTCCGAAGTGTGACAGCTCAGGGAGACTACACATTAGCCTCAGATTAGGATGAATCCACATGTAACTTCAGAATGTAAACAGCAGATTTGTATCATTTCCTCATAGGCTACATTCTGTACTCAATTACGACAAAATCAATGGTTGGTGGACTGTTTGGTGGAAGTTGGTGGACTGTTTGGTAGAAGTTGGTGGACTGTTTGATGGAAGTTGGTGGACTGTTTGGTGGAAGTTAGTGGACTGTTTGGAGGAAGTTGGTGGACTGTTTGGTGGAAGTTGGTGGACTGTTGCTGAAGAGCATGTGGCCACCGTGGATATGCAATGCATTCTATCGTGAACAGATGGACCATGGACAACTACCAACTTCTGAATTAGTCTCAAACTAACCTTATCCTAAACACCCGCTCCCCGACAGTTAAATATAAGGTACTGACATTAGAAGAACATCTGCTTACAATAAAGAGCATAACAGCCTCAGTTTAGGAATCAATCCACACGTAACTTCAGAATGTAAACAGCAGATTTGTATCATTTCCTCACAGGCTTAGCTAATCTTTATTCAATTAGGACAAACACTCGAGTATTTTTGGGAGTTTGGCACATTGTTATTCACCAAGAAGTACATTTACCATAAATTAGAAATCCCAACAATATAAAATATCTGCTTAGAAATAAGAACATATCGTAACAGCCTCAGTTTAGGGATCAATCCACATATAAACTTCAGAATGTAAACAGCAGATTTCAAGTGTTTCCTCACAGGCTTAGCTTTTGTTTGTTAAATCAGAATAGTATAACGATGATGTCATAATGTTACAAGGATTTGTTAGTTTAAGATTATTTACTTTCTTTTGGGGCTTCAAATAGGGACAGGGTGCCCGGTACATCACTTTCCTTTGGGGTTTCAAAACATGGACAGGGTGCCCGTTACATCAAACGACATTCTGCAGCAGACAGGACAGTTTCCTCGTCTACTATGATGGGACAAACAGGTCCGAAGGGTGAGTGGTATGAAGTAAATGTCCCTAAATACTCGTCACATAAATAACATCAAAGTAGTTCTTTTATATACAGGTAGAGAGGGCTACATCGATGTATCATGCCTGGTCACCCCGAGACTACACCATGGGAGTCTGTATATGCCCTGAACAGCAGGTGGCAACTCCGAAGTGTGGCGGCTCAGGGAGACTACTCCAAGAGTGACGGCTCAGGGAGACTACTCCAAGAGTGGCTGCTCAGGGAGACTACTCCAAGAGTGGCGGCTCAGGGAGACTACTCCGAAGTGTGGCAGCTCAGGGACACTACTCCAAAGTGTGACGGCTCAGGGAGACTACTACAAAGTGTGTCGGCTCAGGGAGACTACTACAAAGTGTGACGGCCCAGGGAGACTACTCCAAGTGTGGCGGCTCAGGGAGACTACTTCAAGAGTGGCGGCTCAGGGAGACTACTTCAAGAGTGGCGGCTCAGGGAGACTACTCCAAGAGTGGTGGCTCAGGGAGACTACTCCGAAGTGTGACAGCTCAGGGAGACTACACATTAGCCTCAGATTAGGATGAATCCACATGTAACTTCAGAATGTAAACAGCAGATTTGTATCATTTCCTCATAGGCTTCTCTTCGCTGTACTCAATTATTAGCCTGGGAACAGGTGCCTGGTCAGTCAAATAAATATATTTTAACACCGAGACCATTAATTAGGCCGTATTGAGTTTCTGATAATATCAATGCCTGGGGGAAATGTTTGGTGGATTGTTTGGTGGTAAATCCTGTTTGGTGGAATTTGGCCAAGGAGATGTAACTTATTCTGTTGTGCACAGAGGAACTTGGACAACTACTCTCCCCTGAATGTGCACAGAGGAACTATAGCCCTATCAACAACAACAGCTCACTAAATTAAATCTTGAGATACCAACAATATCAAACAATTTGCTTAGAATATGCCTGCATAGTCTTCCTTTCCACTACAGTGGACAAGACAAAAACATGCTTAGAATAAAATTGAGAATAGTCTCAGATTAGGATGAATCCACACGTAACTTCAGAATGTAAACAGCAGATTTGTATCATTTCCTCATATGCTACATTCATAGGCTTCTCTTCGCTGTACTCAAATAGGACAAATACTGAACAATGTTTGGTGGATTGTTTGGAGTTGGTGGATTGTTTGGTGGAAGCTGGTGGACTGTTTGGTGGATTGTTTGGTGGAAGTTGGTGGACTGTTTGGTGGAAGTTGGTGGACTGTTGCTGAAGAGCATGTGGTCACCGTGGATATGTAACACATTCTATCGTGAACAGATGGACCATGGACAACTACCAACTTCTGAATTAGTCTCAAACTAACCCTATCCTAAACAACCGCTCCCTGACAGTTAAATATAAGGTACTAACATTATAAGAACATCTGCTTACAATAAAGAGCATAACAGCCTCAGTTTAGGAATCAATCCACACGTAACTTCAGAATGTAAACAGCAGATTTGTATCATTTCCTAATCATTTAGCTAATCTTTATTCAATTAGGACAAACACTCAAAAAAGAGAACATACTTGTACCGTGAATAGCCTCAGTTTAGGGATCAATCCACACGTAACTTCAGATTTGAAGTGTCCTCACAGGCTTAGTTAGCTCTTGTATGTTAAATCAGATTGGTATTGATCATGTAAACATTTTTACAAGGATTTGATAGTTGGCTGAGATTATTTACTTTCTTTTGGGGTTTCAAACAGGGCCAGGATACACAGTAGTTTCCAACGACATTCTGCAGCCAACTAGACAGTTTCCTCACATGCAAAGTTATCTAATATGATGAGCTTTGAACACACAGGGCCTCCGGGAGTAACTATTATTGTTGGAGGAAAACCTTCGCAATCAAGCTAAAAGACATTTTTATAAGACCCAGAGTGGTCCTTCGAGCAGTAATTTAGGCACGGACATCCACCCGTGTAGAAGCACCGACCTATAGCAAGTCTGCTGGGTAGCTTCATCACTTGAAATAATTTGACATTCCCAGTGGGATACGAACCTACAGCAGTGAGGGGAGAGTGGTTTAAAGTGAGGGGAGAGTGGTTTGAAGTGAGGGGAGAGTGGTTTGAAGTGAGGGGAGAGTGGTTTGAAGTGAGGTGGTTTGAAGTGAGGGGAGAGTGGTTTGAAGTGAGGGGAGTGTTTTGAAGTGAGGGGAGAGAGGTTTGAAGTGAGGGGAGAGTGGTTTGAAGTGAGGGGAGAGTGGTTTGAAGTGAGGGGAGAGTGGTTTGAAGTAAAACAACACTACATGTTTCCAGTGGGACCTACAGCAGTGAGGGGAGAGTGGCTTGAAGTGAGGGGAGAGTGGTTTGAAGTGAGGTGGTTTGAAGTGAGGTGGTTTGAAGTGAGGGGAGAGTGGTTTGAAGTAAACAACACTACATGTTTCCAGTGGGATTTGAACCTACAGCAGTGAGGGGAGAGTGGTTTGAAGTAAACAACACTACATGTTTCCAGTGGGATTTGAACCTACAGCAGTGAGGGGACAGTGGTTTGAAGTAAACAACACTACATGTTTCCAGTGGGATTTGAACCTACAGCAGTGAGGGGATAGTGGTTTGAAGTGAGGGGAGAGTGGTTTGAAGTGAGGGGAGAGTGGTTTGAAGTGAGGGGAGAGTGGTTTGAAGTGAGGGGAGAGTGGTTTGAAGCGAGGGGAGAGTGGTTTGAAGTGAGGGGAGAGTGGTTTGAAGTGAGGGGAGAGTGGTTTGAAGTAAACAACACTACATGTTTCCAGTGGGATTTGAACCTACAGCAGTGAGGGGAGAGTGGTTTGAAGTGAGGGGAGAGTGGTTTGAAGTGAGGGGAGAGTGGTTGGGAGAGTGGTTTTAAGTGAGGGGAGTGGTTTGAAGTGAGGGGAGAGTGGTTTGAAGTGAGGGGAGAGTGGTTCGAAGTGAACAAGTTTACCTAACCAACCTCTTTCCTGTGCAGGCTCCAGCAGTTAACCAGTACTTGGTGCACCCACCAACCTCTAAGAAACTGCCATTTTTTTCATATAAAGAGACATGGGTCTGAGCAGGGCTCGAACCATGACCATCAATGCTGATGATAGGTATACAAGTCAGCGACCGTAACCACTCGACAACAAAGGCAGACAGAAGACAGGATTGTGCTATGTATTCTTAAATAGTGACTTAAGATTTCATCACAAATACATCTGGGAAAGTGTTTGCATATCAGTAAATCTCAGATGCAGGAAATACAAGTACTCCAGTGCGACCTATATATAGACGATTATGGTAAATCGGATGGATTTGTGTCGGCATACTATAAAAGGACCAGCGCAACTTCACATAGCAGCCATACCAGACATGTGCAATGCATCTACTATAATTCAACAATAGCACATATCTACTAATCTACTATAGTTCAACAATAGCATAGATCTAATATACTATAGTTCAACAATAGCATCTACTATAGTTCAAAATCTACTATAGTTCAACAATATCATCTACTATAGTTCAACAATAGCATCTACTATAGTTCAACAATAGCATCTACTATAGTTCAAAATCTACTATAGTTCAACAATAGCATATACTATAGTTCAAAATCTACTATAGTTCAACAATAGCATCTACTATAGTTCAACAATAGCATCTACTATAGTTCAACAATAGCATCTACTATAGCTCAACAATAGCATCTACTATAGTTCAACAATAGCATCTACTATAGTTCAACAATAGCATCTACTATAGTTCAACAATAGCATCTACTAGAGCTCAACAATAGCATCTACTATAGCTCAACAATAGCATCTACTATAGTTCAACAATAGCATCTACTATAGCTCAACAATAGCATCTACTATAGTTCAACAATAGCATCTACTATAGTTCAACAATAGCATCTACTATAGCTCAACAATAGCATCTACTATAGTTCAACAATAGCATCTACTATAGTTCAACAATAGCATCTACTATAGTTCAACAATAGCATCTACTATAGCTCAACAATAGCATCTACTATAGTTCAACAATAGCATCTACTATAGTTCAACAATAGCATCTACTATAGTTCAACAATAGCATCTACTATAGTTCAACAATAGCATCTACTATAGCTCAACAATAGCATCTACTATAGTTCAACTGTAGTTTGAACCCGAACTCGCTCAATATAATGCAGATTATAGAAAGAATGAATAGCCTCAGATTAGGATGAATCCACATGTAACTTCAGCATGTAAACAGCAGATTTGTATCATTTCCTCATAGGCTACTCATCTGTACTCAAATAGGACAAATACTTAACAATGTTTGGTGGAAGTTGGTGGATTGTTTGGTGGAGTTGGTGGATTGTTTGGTGGATTGTTTGGTGGAAGTTGGTGGACTGTTTGGTGGAAGTTGGTGGACTGTTTGGTGGAAGTTGGTGGACTGTTTGGTGGACTGTTGCTGAAGAGCATGTGGCCACCGTGGATATGTAACGCATTCTATTGTGAACAGATGGACCATGGACAACTACCAACTTCTGAATTAGTCGCAAGCTAACCTTATCCTAAACAACCGCTCCCTGACAGTTAAATATAAGGTACCAACATTATAAGAACATCTGCTTACAATAAAGAGCATAACAGCCTCAGTTTAGGAATCAATCCACACGTAACTTCAGAATGTAAACAGCAGATTTGTATCATTTCCTCACAGGCGTAGCTAATCTTTATTCAATTAGATCAAACACTCAAAAAACAGAACATACATGTACCGTGAATAGCCTCAGTTTAGGGATCAATCCTCATAGGCTACATTCTGTTCTCAATTAGAACAAATACTGAACAATGTTTGGTGGATTGTTTGGTGGATTGTTTGGTGGAAGTTGGTGGACGGTTGTTGAAGAGCATGTGGCCACCGTGGATATGTAACGCATTCTATTGTGAACAGATGGACCAAATGGTGGACAACTACCAACTTCTGAATTAGTCTCAAACTAACCCAATCCTAAACAACCGCTCCCTGACAGTTAAATATAAGGTACCGACATTATAAGAACATCTGCTTACAATAAAGAGCATAACAGCCTCAGTTTAGGAATCAATCCACACGTAACTTCAGAATGTAAACAGCAGATTTGTATCATTTCCTCACAGGCTTAGCTAATCTTTATTCAATTAGGACAAACACTCGAGCATTTTTGGGAGTTTGGCACATTGTTATTCACCAAGAAGTACATTTACCATAAATTAGAAATCCCAACAATATAAAATATCTGCTTAGAAATAAGAACATATCGTAACAGCCTCAGTTTAGGGATCAATCCACATATAAACTTCAGAATGTAAACAGCAGATTTCAAGTGTTTCCTCGCAGGCTTAGCTTTTGTTTGTTAAATCAGAATAGTATAACGATGATGTCATAATGTTACAAGGATTTGTTAGTTTAAGATTATTTACTTTCTTTTGGGGCTTCAAATAGGGACAGGGTGCCCGGTACATCACTTTCCTTTGGGGTTTCAAAACATGGACAGGGTGCCCGTTACATCAAACGACATTCTGCAGCAGACTGGACAGTTTCCTCGTCTACTATGATGGGACAAACAGGTCCGAAGGGTGAGTGGTATGAAGTAAATGTCCCTAAATACTCGTCACATAAATAACATCAAAGTAGTTCTTTTATATACAGGTAGAGAGGGCTACATCGATGTATCATGCCTGGTCACCCCGAGACTACACCATGGGAGTCTGTATATGCCCTGAACAGCAGGTGGCAACTCCGAAGTGTGGCGGCTCAGGGAGACTACTCCAAGAGTGACGGCTCAGGGAGACTACTCCAAGAGTGGCTGCTCAGGGAGACTACTCCAAGAGTGGCGGCTCAGGGAGACTACTCCGAAGTGTGGCAGCTCAGGGACACTACTCCAAAGTGTGACGGCTCAGGGAGACTACTACAAAGTGTGTCGGCTCAGGGAGACTACTACAAAGTGTGACAGCCCAGGGAGACTACTACAAAGTGTGACGGCTCAGGGAGACTACTACGAAATGTGACGGCTCAGGGAGACTACTCCGAAGTGTGGCGGCTCAGGAGGACTACTCCAAGTGTGGCGGCTCAGGGAGACTACTTCAAGAGTGGCGGCTCAGGGAGACTACTTCAAGAGTGGCGGCTCAGGGAGACTACTCCAAGAGTGGCGACTCAGGGAGACTACTCCAAGAGTGGTGGCTCAGGGAGACTACTCCGAAGTGTGACAGCTCAGGGAGACTACACATTAGCCTCAGATTAGGATGAATCCACATGTAACTTCAGAATGTAAACAGCAGATTTGTATCATTTCCTCATAGGCTACATTCTGTACTCAATTACGACAAAATCAATGGTTGGTGGACTGTTTGGTGGAAGTTGGTGGACTGTTTGGTAGAAGTTGGTGGACTGTTTGATGGAAGTTGGTGGACTGTTTGGTGGAAGTTAGTGGACTGTTTGGAGGAAGTTGGTGGACTGTTTGGTGGAAGTTGGTGGACTGTTGCTGAAGAGCATGTGGCCACCGTGGATATGCAATGCATTCTATCGTGAACAGATGGACCATGGACAACTACCAACTTCTGAATTAGTCTCAAACTAACCTTATCCTAAACACCCGCTCCCCGACAGTTAAATATAAGGTACTGACATTAGAAGAACATCTGCTTACAATAAAGAGCATAACAGCCTCAGTTTAGGAATCAATCCACACGTAACTTCAGAATGTAAACAGCAGATTTGTATCATTTCCTCACAGGCTTAGCTAATCTTTATTCAATTAGGACAAACACTCGAGTATTTTTGGGAGTTTGGCACATTGTTATTCACCAAGAAGTACATTTACCATAAATTAGAAATCCCAACAATATAAAATATCTGCTTAGAAATAAGAACATATCGTAACAGCCTCAGTTTAGGGATCAATCCACATATAAACTTCAGAATGTAAACAGCAGATTTCAAGTGTTTCCTCACAGGCTTAGCTTTTGTTTGTTAAATCAGAATAGTATAACGATGATGTCATAATGTTACAAGGATTTGTTAGTTTAAGATTATTTACTTTCTTTTGGGGCTTCAAATAGGGACAGGGTGCCCGGTACATCACTTTCCTTTGGGGTTTCAAAACATGGACAGGGTGCCCGTTACATCAAACGACATTCTGCAGCAGACTGGACAGTTTCCTCGTCTACTATGATGGGACAAACAGGTCCGAAGGGTGAGTGGTATGAAGTAAATGTCCCTAAATACTCGTCACATAAATAACATCAAAGTAGTTCTTTTATATACAGGTAGAGAGGGCTACATCGATGTATCATGCCTGGTCACCCCGAGACTACACCATGGGAGTCTGTATATGCCCTGAACAGCAGGTGGCAACTCCGAAGTGTGGCGGCTCAGGGAGACTACTCCAAGAGTGACGGCTCAGGGAGACTACTCCAAGAGTGGCTGCTCAGGGAGACTACTCCAAGAGTGGCGGCTCAGGGAGACTACTCCGAAGTGTGGCAGCTCAGGGACACTACTCCAAAGTGTGACGGCTCAGGGAGACTACTACAAAGTGTGTCGGCTCAGGGAGACTACTACAAAGTGTGACGGCCCAGGGAGACTACTCCAAGTGTGGCGGCTCAGGGAGACTACTTCAAGAGTGGCGGCTCAGGGAGACTACTTCAAGAGTGGCGGCTCAGGGAGACTACTCCAAGAGTGGTGGCTCAGGGAGACTACTCCGAAGTGTGACAGCTCAGGGAGACTACACATTAGCCTCAGATTAGGATGAATCCACATGTAACTTCAGAATGTAAACAGCAGATTTGTATCATTTCCTCATAGGCTTCTCTTCGCTGTACTCAATTATTAGCCTGGGAACAGGTGCCTGGTCAGTCAAATAAATATATTTTAACACCGAGACCATTAATTAGGCCGTATTGAGTTTCTGATAATATCAATGCCTGGGGGAAATGTTTGGTGGATTGTTTGGTGGTAAATCCTGTTTGGTGGAATTTGGCCAAGGAGATGTAACTTATTCTGTTGTGCACAGAGGAACTTGGACAACTACTCTCCCCTGAATGTGCACAGAGGAACTATAGCCCTATCAACAACAACAGCTCACTAAATTAAATCTTGAGATACCAACAATATCAAACAATTTGCTTAGAATATGCCTGCATAGTCTTCCTTTCCACTACAGTGGACAAGACAAAAACATGCTTAGAATAAAATTGAGAATAGTCTCAGATTAGGATGAATCCACACGTAACTTCAGAATGTAAACAGCAGATTTGTATCATTTCCTCATATGCTACATTCATAGGCTTCTCTTCGCTGTACTCAAATAGGACAAATACTGAACAATGTTTGGTGGATTGTTTGGAGTTGGTGGATTGTTTGGTGGAAGCTGGTGGACTGTTTGGTGGATTGTTTGGTGGAAGTTGGTGGACTGTTTGGTGGAAGTTGGTGGACTGTTGCTGAAGAGCATGTGGTCACCGTGGATATGTAACACATTCTATCGTGAACAGATGGACCATGGACAACTACCAACTTCTGAATTAGTCTCAAACTAACCCTATCCTAAACAACCGCTCCCTGACAGTTAAATATAAGGTACTAACATTATAAGAACATCTGCTTACAATAAAGAGCATAACAGCCTCAGTTTAGGAATCAATCCACACGTAACTTCAGAATGTAAACAGCAGATTTGTATCATTTCCTAATCATTTAGCTAATCTTTATTCAATTAGGACAAACACTCAAAAAAGAGAACATACTTGTACCGTGAATAGCCTCAGTTTAGGGATCAATCCACACGTAACTTCAGATTTGAAGTGTCCTCACAGGCTTAGTTAGCTCTTGTATGTTAAATCAGATTGGTATTGATCATGTAAACATTTTTACAAGGATTTGATAGTTGGCTGAGATTATTTACTTTCTTTTGGGGTTTCAAACAGGGCCAGGATACACAGTAGTTTCCAACGACATTCTGCAGCCAACTAGACAGTTTCCTCACATGCAAAGTTATCTAATATGATGAGCTTTGAACACACAGGGCCTCCGGGAGTAACTATTATTGTTGGAGGAAAACCTTCGCAATCAAGCTAAAAGACATTTTTATAAGACCCAGAGTGGTCCTTCGAGCAGTAATTTAGGCACGGACATCCACCCGTGTAGAAGCACCGACCTATAGCAAGTCTGCTGGGTAGCTTCATCACTTGAAATAATTTGACATTCCCAGTGGGATACGAACCTACAGCAGTGAGGGGAGAGTGGTTTAAAGTGAGGGGAGAGTGGTTTGAAGTGAGGGGAGAGTGGTTTGAAGTGAGGGGAGAGTGGTTTGAAGTGAGGTGGTTTGAAGTGAGGGGAGAGTGGTTTGAAGTGAGGGGAGTGTTTTGAAGTGAGGGGAGAGAGGTTTGAAGTGAGGGGAGAGTGGTTTGAAGTGAGGGGAGAGTGGTTTGAAGTGAGGGGAGAGTGGTTTGAAGTAAACAACACTACATGTTTCCAGTGGGACCTACAGCAGTGAGGGGAGAGTGGCTTGAAGTGAGGGGAGAGTGGTTTGAAGTGAGGTGGTTTGAAGTGAGGTGGTTTGAAGTGAGGGGAGAGTGGTTTGAAGTAAACAACACTACATGTTTCCAGTGGGATTTGAACCTACAGCAGTGAGGGGAGAGTGGTTTGAAGTAAACAACACTACATGTTTCCAGTGGGATTTGAACCTACAGCAGTGAGGGGACAGTGGTTTGAAGTAAACAACACTACATGTTTCCAGTGGGATTTGAACCTACAGCAGTGAGGGGATAGTGGTTTGAAGTGAGGGGAGAGTGGTTTGAAGTGAGGGGAGAGTGGTTTGAAGTGAGGGGAGAGTGGTTTGAAGTGAGGGGAGAGTGGTTTGAAGCGAGGGGAGAGTGGTTTGAAGTGAGGGGAGAGTGGTTTGAAGTGAGGGGAGAGTGGTTTGAAGTAAACAACACTACATGTTTCCAGTGGGATTTGAACCTACAGCAGTGAGGGGAGAGTGGTTTGAAGTGAGGGGAGAGTGGTTTGAAGTGAGGGGAGAGTGGTTGGGAGAGTGGTTTTAAGTGAGGGGAGTGGTTTGAAGTGAGGGGAGAGTGGTTTGAAGTGAGGGGAGAGTGGTTCGAAGTGAACAAGTTTACCTAACCAACCTCTTTCCTGTGCAGGCTCCAGCAGTTAACCAGTACTTGGTGCACCCACCAACCTCTAAGAAACTGCCATTTTTTTCATATAAAGAGACATGGGTCTGAGCAGGGCTCGAACCATGACCATCAATGCTGATGATAGGTATACAAGTCAGCGACCGTAACCACTCGACAACAAAGGCAGACAGAAGACAGGATTGTGCTATGTATTCTTAAATAGTGACTTAAGATTTCATCACAAATACATCTGGGAAAGTGTTTGCATATCAGTAAATCTCAGATGCAGGAAATACAAGTACTCCAGTGCGACCTATATATAGACGATTATGGTAAATCGGATGGATTTGTGTCGGCATACTATAAAAGGACCAGCGCAACTTCACATAGCAGCCATACCAGACATGTGCAATGCATCTACTATAATTCAACAATAGCACATATCTACTAATCTACTATAGTTCAACAATAGCATAGATCTACTAATATACTATAGTTCAACAATAGCATCTACTATAGTTCAAAATCTACTATAGTTCAAAATCTACTATAGTTCAACAATATCATCTACTATAGTTCAACAATAGCATCTACTATAGTTCAACAATAGCATCTACTATAGTTCAAAATCTACTATAGTTCAAAATCTACTATAGTTCAACAATAGCATCTACTATAGTTCAACAATAGCATCTACTATAGTTCAACAATAGCATCTACTATAGTTCAAAATCTACTATAGTTCAAAATCTACTATAGTTCAACAATAGCATCTACTATAGTTCAACAATAGCATCTACTATAGTTCAACAATAGCATCTACTATAGCTCAACAATAGCATCTACTATAGTTCAACAATAGCATCTACTATAGTTCAACAATAGCATCTACTATAGTTCAACAATAGCATCTACTAGAGCTCAACAATAGCATCTACTATAGCTCAACAATAGCATCTACTATAGTTCAACAATAGCATCTACTATAGCTCAACAATAGCATCTACTATAGTTCAACAATAGCATCTACTATAGTTCAACAATAGCATCTACTATAGTTCAACAATAGCATCTACTATAGCTCAACAATAGCATCTACTATAGTTCAACAATAGCATCTACTATAGTTCAACAATAGCATCTACTATAGTTCAACAATAGCATCTACTATAGCTCAACAATAGCATCTACTATAGTTCAACAATAGCATCTACTATAGTTCAACAATAGCATCTACTATAGTTCAACAATAGCATCTACTATAGTTCAACAATAGCATCTACTATAGCTCAACAATAGCATCTACTATAGTTCAACTGTAGTTTGAACCCGAACTCGCTCAATATAATGCAGATTATAGAAAGAATGAATAGCCTCAGATTAGGATGAATCCACATGTAACTTCAGCATGTAAACAGCAGATTTGTATCATTTCCTCATAGGCTACTCATCTGTACTCAAATAGGACAAATACTTAACAATGTTTGGTGGAAGTTGGTGGATTGTTTGGTGGAGTTGGTGGATTGTTTGGTGGATTGTTTGGTGGAAGTTGGTGGACTGTTTGGTGGAAGTTGGTGGACTGTTTGGTGGAAGTTGGTGGACTGTCTGGTGGACTGTTGCTGAAGAGCATGTGGCCACCGTGGATATGTAACGCATTCTATCGTGAACAGATGGACCATGGACAACTACCAACTTCTGAATTAGTCGCAAACTAACCTTATCCTAAACAACCGCTCCCTGACAGTTAAATATAAGGTACCAACATTATAAGAACATCTGCTTACAATAAAGAGCATAACAGCCTCAGTTTAGGAATCAATCCACACGTAACTTCAGAATGTAAACAGCAGATTTGTATCATTTCCTCACAGGCGTAGCTAATCTTTATTCAATTAGATCAAACACTCAAAAAACAGAACATACATGTACCGTGAATAGCCTCAGTTTAGGGATCAATCCACATGTAATTTCAGAATGTAAACAGCAGATTTGAAGTGTTTCCTCATAGGCTACATTCTGTTCTCAATTAGAACAAATACTGAACAATGTTTGGTGGATTGTTTGGTGGATTGTTTGGTGGAAGTTGGTGGACGGTTGTTGAAGAGCATGTGGCCACCGTGGATATGTAACGCATTCTATTGTGAACAGATGGACCAAATGGTGGACAACTACCAACTTCTGAATTAGTCTCAAACTAACCCAATCCTAAACAACCGCTCCCCGACAGTTAAATATAAGGTACTGACATTATAAGAACATCTGCTTACAATAAAGAGCATAACAGCCTCAGTTTAGGAATCAATCCACACGTAACTTCAGAATGTAAACAGCAGATTTGTATCATTTCCTCACAGGCTTAGCTAATCTTTATTCAATTAGGACAAACACTCGAGCATTTTTGGGAGTTTGGCACATTGTTATTCACCAAGAAGTACATTTACCATAAATTAGAAATCCCAACAATATAAAATATCTGCTTAGAAATAACAACATATCGTAACAGCCTCAGTTTAGGGATCAATCCACATATAAACTTCAGAATGTAAACAGCAGATTTGAAGTGTTTCCTCACAGGCTTTCACTATCTGTAGTCAAATAGGACAAATACTTACGAGTTTGCCAAAGTGTTGATACCCGGAGATCCTTCAAACACGACAACACGGTCAGCCAGATAGGTAGCCATGATGAAGTCGTGCTCAACAACAAATGCCGTTTTCTTGGCATGCAAGATAAATCTGAAAAAATAAAGATTTATTGTTTGTTACTTTGATTTTATGTTATATGTTATATTTCGGGTTTTACGCCTGCATCAGCACCATTTTGGGCTATATCGCCGACATGCAGTTTACCTAACAACACCTTTCCTGGGCAGGCTCCAGCGGTTAACCAGTACTTTGGTGCACCAACCTCCGTAAGAAACTGCCAACTTTTTCATATAAATGAGACACGGTCTGAGCGGGGCTCGAACCCGTGACCATCAGTGATGATAGGTTACAGTGGTATACAAGTCAGCGACCTTAACCACTCGACCACAGAGGCGGACTACTTTGATTTTAAAGGTATAGCACAGGAAAAGATATGGTGAATAATGCTAGCGGAGATTTAAGGAATTAATTACGGGTTAGTAGTTTTCATGGGAGTATGAACTACGTTGGTGTGGCGTGGTCTTTATTTAACCATGTCCAATGTAGTTCATTACTTATATTTACATTAATTATTCTATTCAATGACACACCTCGCCATTTAAAATGTACTTGCGACTTTCTGTGTATTGTATGTGGTGAATAGATCAATCCTTGGAACAGCGTAAACTGCAAGACACAGCTTTTTGTGTGAGGAACGGCAGGGGATAAAGTGCACAATGGTGATCTAATTTATTTATATATGATTTATAATACTTAGTTTATTGAAGTTATATATGGAAGGCAAGTCTTATTAGATCATTTATGTTGTAACATTGTGTAAATTCATGTTATGTATATACAAGGAACAAATAAACGGGGTTACCCGAAAGGGGCCTCAAAGGTAACCATATAAGCAAGTTGCTTTCTCCTCAATCCTACATGTATGTACATACTATGTATACGAGTCTATGTATATTTAAAGAAATAAAATATTGTTTAAACTAAAGGGGCCTCAAAATGAAAAAAAATGTTTATTGTATTTTAATAAATTAAAGGGCCATAACTGTTGTGTCACTGACCCGTTGCAGACTTAAGTTATACGTGCACCTATGCACTATGATGATACATATTTAAATGTTGTTTCATGACATTCCACACATTGCAGGATTGGTTACAGAGGAAGTCGTGGTAGCACAGTGGAAGCGCGCGTGATTGCTTCATGTGCGAAAGGCCAGGAGTTCGAGCCCTGCTGGAGCCGTTACGATTGCGCCCTTAGGCAAGGCATTTAAATTCCACATTACCTCTTCTCTCTCCTTCATGGTGAAGGATTCCATCAGGAACGAGGTCTCGAGAGTGATTAATACAAGTTAAAAGAACTTGTTTCGCAATCGAGCTAAAATAAATTTGTATAAACTATTCGTTACAGAGATCTGAATCCGGACGGATGTAACAAAAAATGGATATCAAATAGCTATTCGTATCTTCTCTATAGCCACATCAAGGTTTTTAAAACCACATAACCCCTCCCCTAACCCTAAATCTATTGTTCTCTTAAACACACAAGTGCCATTAGATCGGCGGGGGATAAAAAGTGGCCCTGCTGCTAATTTTACAGGGCACGTCATGATTTGTACAAGCATGTCTATAAAATCCACAGGGATTCGGCACGTTTGGGGGTACTAGTATATATATTTAAGTACAGGGATTCTACTCTGTGGGATGTCAGATTTCGCATCGATCAGAACGCTCGTTTCAACGCGAATTGCGCCGCTTTAGAATTTTTCAAAACAAATTGAAAATGTTACGAAATCTCTTTTTGACGTACATTTTTGCCGAATAAACCTACAGGTTAGTGGAAACACATTTTATTGATAATGTTATTCACAGTTAAAACTCTCCCGACGAAGATTTTTTTTTGTTGCTGACAGAACCCATGTCCTAGTACGGAAATGTGACCTGCTATGGCCAATGTTTGTGGCAATTGTTTGCAAAGTATACATGCATGCAGCTTAAAGTTGTGTTTTATTTGAAGAACAATATAAAGACTCGGGATAGGCGTTATATTTGGACAGCTTTGTACAAAATTGTTTCAGATAGGGCCATTTTACTGATCGATGCGATATCTGACATCCCACAGAGTAGAATCCCTGTACTTAAATATATATACTAGTACCCCCAAACGTGCCGAATCCCTGTGATAAAATCCAATCACAACAACGCAATGGAGACATACCTCTTGATCACCTTGGCAGCATGAAGACGCTGCTCGGAGTCGAGATACGCTGAAGGCTCATCAATAAGGTATACATCCGCTGGTTTACCCAGACACAGCGTCAATGCAACCCGCTGCAACTCTCCTCCAGACAAATTCTGTACCTAGTAAACAAATATATACATTGTAAATATCAAATATCCATGACACAATATCCACAATACCCACGACACCGTACCCACGACAATATCTACAGATCCATGTCACAATATCCACATATCCAAGACACAATACCCACACATCCATGACAATACCCAAAGATCCATGACACAATATCCACAACACAATATCCACAGATCCACAAATCCATGAGACAATATCCACAGATCCACAACACAATACCCACAGATCCACAACACAATATCCACAGACCCATGAGACAATATCCACAGATCCACTACACAATACCCACAGATCCATGACACAATATAAATACTCAATCATGCTTATATATAGCTATAGCTAGGGGTGTAAAGATGCATCGAAATATCGATGCATTGCAATAGACAGCGTCACGATAGTCAACCATCGATGGTAAATATGACCATCGATAGTATTGACTATTGCGGCAGTACTATCGCAATAGTTTCGATAGTTGCCAGGGATGGCGAAATCGGTCATTTGTTACGCCGGGCAAGTAGATTTTCGAATGTAACTTGTCCGTGGACAAGTAAAAATACCGCGAGTGCATTTACTTCATGTTCCCATGGCATTTAAATCGTATTTTAATGAGAAAGCATCGGCCAATTTTCTTTATTTATGAACACAAGCCAGCCGACAACGGTGGCGGACAACAATTCCCAGCCGACAATAACCCGAAATGTCAAGAGTTATCGCCCGTCACATAAAAACTGTGTAAAATGCGGTGGGTATGTAATTTATTTTCCGCTCAAAACAAGCCAGCTGTCGATAAGAAAAACTACTGTCGAAAATGGCTTCTTTGGTACTGAATAGTGAGCAAAGTAGGCGATGTAACCCCCATAATCCCGGGTATGGGTAATTTAAAGTGCCATAGCGCATGCGTCAGTTACAAGTATACTACGCGGTCGCTAAATCGATATACGGTAACGGATACGTGACGCAGCCTTATTATTGAAGACGACAGGTAAACAATCAAATACTATTAGCGGGACTGTGTATCGATTTTTAAATAAGGTTGGTTTATATTATTTAAAAAAATAAAGTTCGGATATACGGGCAAATGGGTTTTCACTACGGACAAGTCAATTAGTGCAGTGTGTTCGATGTCATGATAATAAAGAAATAATTGCATGCTAATAAATAAATACACAAAACTTGTGTATTCCATGCGAAACAGAATATTTTTTTAATTAATATGTATTTACAAAATACTATTGCAATAGTCAGTCCTACAACTATCGCAATACTATCGCAATACTATTGCAATAGTATTTTAACTATCGCAATAGTAAAATTGACCCCAATAGTTACCCCTAGCTATAGCATAAACGTGAGGGAGATTTGTACTTGCTATAGGCCTGTGCTGATCACAGATATATTCCAGTCGACCATTTGAAATCGTAACTACTGTATCATATTTCCACTTTGCAATAATGAAATAGTTGTACTTTAAATTTTGAAATCTGTGAAAACTCAGAACTTTACTGTCCCTGAATACTCCTAAAAGTTGGCTGGTCCTCTTAATTGGCTTCCTTTATATGTATGGCTTTTCAAAAAGGCCAAAAAATAGGGAAAGTAGGAACATTATGTCGGAAAATATTATGGCCTTGGTTCTTGCGTGCGACTCGGCACAAATCGGTTTATATTTGTGTGAAGTTACTTGTAAAACGGCAACTCTAAATCAAGTCACGAAGGTATAAAAAGTAGCAATGAAATCTCGTACCGATACAAAAACTTCCAAGTATTGTGCGCGATGTCAATTTTTCACGAAACTGATTAAGAGTAAAAGCCTCAGGTGAAAAATCAATCTACATATCTGTTTCAGAATGTAAACAGCAGATTTTGTCATGTTTCCTCATTGGCTTAGAGCTGGTGTATATAGCGGCGATCCACCGAGTGTCAGGGTTCCCTCTGAATATTTGTCTGCGCCACTTCTGTCGCCAATTGAAAAAACTTGGAGCCAACTAAGAGCCATATATTTCACAAATAAATATTTGAAGCCATCCATGTATTTGACAAAACATGTGCCAAAAAAAAAATTAAAAAAAAGTTTTATTTGGTTTTTGTCGCAATTGGTTATGTTATATTTCGGGTTTTACACCTGCATCAGCACCATTTCGGGCTATATCGCCGGCGGGCAGTTTACCTAACACCTTTCCTGGGCAGGCTCCAGCGGTTAACCAGGACTTGGGTGCACCAACCTCCGTAAGAAACTGCCAACTTTTTCATATAAATGAGACACGGCCCGAGCGGTGCTCGAACCCGTGACCATCAGTAATGATCAGGGGCCACGCTGTCAGTCGCCACAAGAGCCAAATGGCGATTTTGCGATAGAAATGGCTCCCAAAATTTCAATTTGGCGATTTTCAGAAAATTGCACCAAAAATCGGCATAAATAACGTTTGTGCCATATTTTAACCTTTCATACTCGACTGGTTTTATTTACCATTGACGACGACGCGTTCCAGTTAAAGAAAAATCGATACACAGTCTGTGTTCATTGTATCTTTGACTGGTTACAATTTTTTTCCTCTGGTATACGCTATCGTTTGGCGAAACAATCGATTCACAGTCAAAACAGCTGTGTACATGTGCTGGAGGAATATTCCCATCATAAATTGCAATCAAAACAAAACAAACATGTAAATTAGCGGTATATGATCACACATTTACAGTTTTGTATAATGGAAATGATTTGATAATTGAGGTCCTTTATGAAAACGGCAGTACTTGATCGGTGAAATGATGACATTGTTTGAAGATTATACGGATGACCGAATAATTTGTGTACATAATTAGGTAATAATTATTGGCGTTGTTTTTCACAAATAAGATCAAAGGTAGTAGTTGTGAAAAATATGATTTTCGTGTCCTCAACTATAAAAAGTGAATGAAACTTGTCCAAATCGCCGATAAATAAATGTAAAAAAAATAATCCAAATCATCACGTGTCAAAATGGCTACTTTCGGTTTTAAACGTCCGAAATGGACTTAGTGAATGAAACCTAGACAGCCTGATGAAAATTTCCATTGACGGCACAGACAAGTTCAACTTCAAATCGGCATTTGTAATGTGGTCCAAGAAGAACAGACGCATTTTGAACTGAATGTTGTGCAATTTGTTAGACATAGTGGATACATGTATTTTTAAATTATTATGACCAAGAAAATAATTAAAGTTGTAAAAGTTCATTGGATTGTCTTCAAAAATGATTAGTATGCATGTCTTTTTGAGCTTAAAGTTAATTTGAAATGGAATCCTGTGTTGGCTTCCATTATTAATCACTGTCACAGGGCTACATTGTAAAATAAACTTTTAGCCTTAACAGGTATGCATTCTTTCATTCTAATTTCTATATTAATACTTCTTCCAGAAAAATCAAACCAGGGAGGGGACGACACCGCTCCCGCACACATCCCATCTTTCAAACAGATAAGTGACCCCAACTTTTTTCTGCCCAGTGTGGGCCCTGATGATAGGTTGGTTTAAACATATTGATTTGTTCATTATGTACAGTACATATCTATTTCATAGCTATACAAACGAAAATGGATTTAATAGGAAGCTTAAAGCTTATTGTGATTTAGATGATAGGTTACAGTGGTATACAAGTCAGCGACCGTAACCACTCGACCACGGACCGTGTCGCAATTGGCGCCATTGGTGACCGACAACGGGGACCATGGTACACTATTCTCCAGCAATCGTGTTCTCTGCTCCGCTTTGCATGAACAGTCAAAGCACTGTGCATACAGGACAGTACAAAAACACTGATGCCACAATGGACAGTATTTAATCAAGTCTGTCTGGGGATCTAACCTAAAACATTTCACTGGTAGTCTTCAAGTGTTAATTCTGGATTCACACTCTGCACCTTCCAAATGACATTTACATTCAAACACCATACAGATATAAGCATGAACAATTTGTGGCAAGGATTAAATTTCACATAAGAGACAAAAGCCAAACCTGAGGTGAATAATCAATCTACATGTCTATTTCAGAATGTAAACAGCAGATTCATTCGTGTTTCTTTATTGGCTTAGTGCAAGAAAAGTAAATAATATGATGACCATAGTGCAATACACTAGACTGACTAGAGCAGACCCCTGCCACTAGAGCGCGGACCCCTGCCACTAGAGCAGACCCCTGCCACTAAAGCGGACCCCTGCCACTAGAGCGGACCCCTGCCACTAGAGCAGACCCCTGCCACAAAAGCGGACCCCTGCCACTAGAGCGGACCCCTGCCACTAGAGCGGAGGTACTAAATTGAAAACAGACCACTTAGAAGACAAGATCAAAGTATTGAAGATATAATCAATGCTATATGCACAAACAGCTGACTGAAACCCAAGCCTCAGGTGAAAAATCAATCTACATAACTATTTCAGAATGTAAACAGCAGATTTTCTCATGTTTCGTCATTGGCTTAGTGCTGGAACATTGCCACCACATCAAGAGTGTATCACAACGCACGACCAACGGTATAAGTGTGGGTCCAACAAATTGCCATATTTCAATGTCAGTGGTAGGGTGAGGATATACTGTTGGGTGTTGAGAATTAATCCTCGAATACCATATTTCAATGTCAGTGGTAGGGTGAGGACATACTGTTGGGTGTTGAGAATTAATCCTCGAATACCATATTTCAATGTCAGTGGTAGGGTGAGGACATACTGTTGGGTGTTGAGAATTAATCCTCGAATACCATATTTCAATGTCAGTGGTAGGGTGAGGACATACTGTTGGGTGTTGAGAATTAATCCTCGAATGTATATGTGAAGCTTCAAAGCAATAACCTTCAACTGTTTTTGAGAAATGAGAATGTTTTTTGATGCATAACTATTATTGGCCATATTTCCAGTTCACGGTCAGTGGTAGGGTGGAGACTAACTGAGGGTATAGGGAATTAGTCCTATGATGTGCATGTCAAGTTCATAAGCAATACCTAGGATGTGCATGCCAAGTTCATAAGCAATACCTAGGATGTGCATGCCAAGTTCATAAGCAATACCTAGGATGTACATGTCAAGTTCATAAGCAATACCTAGGATGTGCATGCCAAGTTCATAAGCAATACCTAGGATGTGCATGCCAAGTTCATAAGCAATACCTAGGATGTGCATGCCAAGTTCATAAGCAATACCTAGGATGTACATGTCAAGTTCATAAGCAATACCTAGGATGTGCATGTCAAGTTCATAAGCAATACCTAGGATGTGCATGCCAAGTTCCAAAGCAATACCTAGGATGTGCATGTCAAGTTCATAAGCAATACCTAGGATGTGCATGCCAAGTTCAAAGCAATACCTAGGATGTGCATGCCAAGTTCCAAAGCAATACCTAGGATGTGCATGCCAAGTTCCAAAGCAATACCTAGGATGTGCATGCCAAGTTCATAAGCAATACCTAGGATGTACATGCCAAGTTCATAAGCAATACCTAGGATGTACATGCCAAGTTCATAAGCAATACCTAGGATGTGCATGTCAAGTTCATAAGCAATACCTAGGATGTGCATGCCAAGTTCCAAAGCAATACCTAGGATGTGCATGCCAAGTTCCAAAGCAATACCTAGGATGTACATGCCAAGTTCCAAAGCAATACCTAGGATGTACATGCCAAGTTCCAAAGCAATACCTAGGATGTACATGCCAAGTTCCAAAGCAATACCTAGGATGTGCATGCCAAGTTCCAAAGCAATACCTAGGATGTGCATGCCAAGTTCCAAAGCAATACCTAGGATGTACATGCCAAGTTCCAAAGCAATACCGTTGATGGATTTCTGAGTAAAGAAGTTTTATGTATGCATAAATAAGTAAAAAATTTAAAATAATTTCTGAGAGCAGACTATTTTTGGCCAACTTCAAGTTCACTCTGGGAGGGTGAAGGGGGGGTTGTAGACATCACCGGAAAGGCACCTGCTTGGTCTCGGTTACCACTAAAGTGGGCAACACAAACACCAAGCCTCAGGTGAAAAATCAATCTACATATCTATTTCAGAATGTAAACAGCAGATTTTGTCATGTTTCCTCATCGGCTCAGTGCTTGTGTATCCTATTTGTGACACCGGTGTTGTATCAAGCAGCCCATCTTGTTCAGTTATACACACAGTGCACAATTCCATTAGAGTAGGGTATACTAGAAAGTAGATAGAAAGGACTGTCCTGCAAAGCCGCAACTAATGCATAATCTTTTATTATTGGAAATCGCCAGTGTCTACCACAAACCATCACGCTGATATTCTAAATGACACAGGACATGATACTAATATAAAACGTCAAGCGTGAATTGTTAAAACAACAGAGGAGAAAACAGACTCGAGGTGCATCTATTTCAGACAGACTCGAGGTGCATCTATTTCAGACAGACTCGAGGTGCATCTATTTCAGACAGACTCGAGGTGCATCTATTTCAGACAGACTCGAGGTGCATCTATTTCAGACAGACTCGAGGTGCATCTATTTCAGACAGACTCGAGGTGCATCTATTTGACAGACTCGAGGTGCATTTATTTCAGACAGACTCGAGGTGCATCTATTTCAGACAGACTCGAGGTGCATCTATTTGACAGACTCGAGGTGCATTTATTTCAGACAGACTCGAGGTGCATCTATTTCAGACAGACTCGAGGTGCATCTATTTCAGACAGATTCGAGGTGCATTTATTTCAGACAGACTCTAGGTGCATTTATTTCAGACAGACTCGAGGTGCATCTATTTCAGAATGTAAAAAGCAGACTTTCCAGTTCACTCAGCTTAAAATGTGAAGAAAATTAAGTCAAACCTGTGTTAGTGGTCACCTCTATTAAGCAGCAACCTGCGCTAAGCAGCCACTTTCTCCGATTCCCATGGCTGGCTGCATAAGGCAGGTTTGACTGTACTGCTATTAATTCATGGGGTTCTCTTGGAAAGTAGCGTGACCCATTAGTCCACAATAGACAAACCTGCCTTAAGCTGCCAGCCATGGGAATCAGAGAAAGTGGCAGCTTAGCACAGGTGGCTGCTTACTAAGAGATTACATGTATAACAAAGTAACATATTGGGAATCTTGAGCACTGGCTGCTTAATAGAGGTTACAACTAACACAGGTTTGACAGGTAGAATAAGCCATTTACTCATTTTGTATCTCCATAATGCCAATAATAAATAAATTGATACACGCTGTACAGCACGTTTGTTTGTCTGGGATTTACACCTTCATCGGCACCATTTTGGGCTATATCGCTGGCTGGCAGTTTACCCAACACCTTTCCTGGGCAGGCTCCAGCAGTTATTAAGTACTTTGTGCACAAACATCCGTAAAAAAACTGCCAACTTTTAAATATAAACAGACAGTCTGAGCGGGGATTGAACCAGTGACCACCACACTGTACTACATACTCAATATCCATGGGACTAAGTTTAAACTTTATTTATTTTACAACGATTGCGAAGCAAGTTTTAACAACTTATATTAATCACTCTCGTTGGCGCGGATGGAAGTGTAAATGTGGTCATTCGTGTGGGAGGAAACCGGAGTACCCGGAGAAAACCCACCTGTCCGATCTGGCGACCATCGTACCATCTCACATACTTCCCGGTCCGAGGATCGAACCCGGGTTGCATTGGTGAGAAGCGAGCGCGCTAACCACTGCGCTAATCGGACTAGATAATGGCATGGAACAGCAGCTATATGTGAGAAGCAATAAAGGTGTTGTACAGGGAATTATACAACACTGTACAGGGAATTATACAATACTGTACAGGGAATTATACAACACTGTACAGGGAATTATACAACACTGTACAGGGAATTATACAACACTGTACAGGGAATTACACAACACTGTACATGGAATTACACAATACTGTACAGGGAATTATACAATACTGTACAGGGAATTATACAACACTGTACAGGGAATTATACAATACTGTACAGGGAATTATACAATACTGTACAGGGAATTATACAACACTGTACAGGGAATTATACAATACTGTACAGGGAATTATACAATACTGTACAGGGAATTATACAACACTGTACAGGGAATTATACAATACTGTGCAGGGAATTATACAATACTGTGCAGGGAATTATACAATACTGTGCAGGGAATTATACAACACTGTACAGGGAATTATACAATACTGTACAGGGAATTATACAATACTGTACAGGGAATTATACAACACTGTACAGGGAATTATACAATACTGTACAGGGAATTACACAACACTGTACAGGGAATTACACAATACTGTACAGGGAATTATACAATACTGTACAGGGAATTATACAATACTGTACAGGGAATTATACAATACTGTACAGGGAATTATACAACACTGTACAGGGAATTATACAATACTGTACAGGGAATTATACAATACTGTACAGGGAATTATACAACACTGTACAGGGAATTATACAATACTGTACAGGGAATTATACAACACTGTACAGGGAATTATACAATACTGTACAGGGAATTATACAACACTGTGCAGGGAATTATACAATACTGTGCAGGGAATTATACAACACTGTACAGGGAATTATACAACACTGTACAGGGAATTATACAATACTGTACAGGGAATTATACAACACTGTACAGGGAATTATACAATACTGTACAGGGAATTATACAATACTATTATACAATACTGTACAGGGAATTATACAATACTGTACAGGGAATTATACAATACTATTATACAATACTGTACAGGGAATTATACAATACTATTATACAATACTGTACAGGGAATTATACAATACTGTACAGGGAATTATACAATACTATTATACAATACTGTACAAGGGAATTATACAATACTGTACAGGGAATTGTACAATACTGTACAGGGAATTATACAATACTGTACAGGGAATTATACAATACTGTACAGGGAATTATACAATACTGTACAGGGAATTATACAATACTGTACAGGGAATTATACAATACTGTACAGGGAATTATACAATACTGTACAGGGAATTATACAATACTGTACAGGGAATTGTACAATACTGTACAGGGAATTATACAACACTGTACAGGGAATTATACAACACTGTACAGGGAATTATACAATACTGTACAGGGAATTATACAATACTGTACAGGGAATTATACAATACTGTACAGGGAATTATACAATACTGTACAGGGAATTATACAACACTGTACAGGGAATTATACAATACTGTACAGGGAATTATACAACAGTGTACAGGGAATTGTACAATACTGTACAGGGAATTATACAATACTGTACAGGGAATTATACAATACTGTACAGGGAATTATACAATACTGTACAGGGAATTATACAATACTGTACAGGGAATTATACAATACTGTACAGGGAATTATACAATACTGTACAGGGAAGTATACAATACTGTACAGGGAATTATACAATACTGTACAGGGAATTGTACAATACTGTACAGGGAATTATACAATACTGTGCAGGGAATTATACAACACTGTACAGGGAATTATACAATACTGTACAGGGAATTATACAATACTGTGCAGGGAATTATACAATACTGTGCAGGGAATTATACAACACTGTACAGGGAATTATACAACACTGTACAGGGAATTATACAATACTGTGCAGGGAATTATACAATACTGTGCAGGGAATTATACAATACTGTACAGAGAATTATACAATACTGTACAGGGAATTATACAATACTGTGCAGGGAATTATACAATACTGTACAGAGAATTATACAACACTGTACAGGGAATTATACAATAATGTGCAGGGAATTATACAATACTGTACAGAGAATTATACAACACTGTACAGGGAATTATACAATACTGTACAGGGAATTATACAATACTGTACAGAGAATTATACAACACTGTACAGGGAATTATACAATACTGTACAGAGAATTACACAACACTGTACAGGGAATTATACAACACTGTACAGGGAATTATACAATACTGTACAGGGAATTACACAATACTGTACAGGGAATTATACAATACTGTACAGGGAATTATACAATACTGTACAGGGAATTATACAATACTGTACAGGGAATTATACAATACTGTACAGGGAATTATACAATACTGTACAGGGAATTACACAACACTGTACAGGGAATTATACAATACTGTACAGGGAATTATACAATACTGTACAGGGAATTATACAATACTGTACAGGGAATTATACAACACTGTACAGGGAATTATACAATACTGTACAGGGAATTATACAATACTGTACAGGGAATTATACAACACTGTACAGGGAATTATACAATACTGTACAGGGAATTGTACAATACTGTACAGGGAATTATACAGGGAATTATACAATACTGTACAGGGAATTATACAATACTGTGCAGGGAATTATACAATACTGTACAGGGAATTACACAACACTGTACAGGGAATTATACAATACTGTACAGGGAATTATACAATACTGTGCAGGGAATTATACAATACTGTGCAGGGAATTATACAATACTGTACAGGGAATTGTACAATACTGTACAGGGAATTGTACAATACTGTGCAGGGAATTATACAACACTGTACAGGGAATTATACAACACTGTACAGGGAATTATACAACACTGTACAGGGAATTATACAACACTGTACAGGGAATTATACAATACTGTACAGGGAATTATACAACACTGTGCAGGGAATTATACAATACTGTACAGGGAATTATACAATACTGTACAGGGAATTATACAACACTGTACAGGGAATTATACAACACTGTACAGGGAATTATACAATACAGTACAGGGAATTATACAACACTGTACAGGGAATTATACAACACTGTACAGGGAATTATACAATACTGTACAGGGAATTATACAATACTGTACAGGGAATTATACAACACTGTACAGGGAATTATACAGGGAATTATACAATACTGTACAGGGAATTATACAATACTGTGCAGGGAATTATACAATACTGTGCAGGGAATTATACAATACTGTACAGGGAATTATACAACACTGTACAGGGAATTGTACAATACTGTACAGGGAAATGTACAACACTGTACAGGGAATTATACAATACTGTACAGGGAATTATACAATACTGTACAGGGAATTATACAACACTGTACAGGGAATTGTACAACACTGTACAGGGAATTATACAATACTGTACAGGGAATTATACAACACTGTACAGGGAATTATACAACACTGTACAGGGAATTATACAACACTGTACAGGGAATTATACAATACTGTACAGGGAATTATACAATACTGTACAGGGAATTATACAGAGAATTATACAACACTGTACAGGGAATTATACAATACTGTACAGGGAATTATACAATACTGTACAGGGAATTATACAATACTATACAGGGAATTATACAACACTGTACAGGGAATTATACAGGGAATTATACAACACTGTACAGGGAATTATACAATACTGTACAGGGAATTATACAATACTGTACAGGGATTTATACAATACTGTACAGGGAATTATACAACACTGTTTAGGGAATAATACAGGGAATTATACAATACTGTACAGGGAATTATACAATACAGTACAGGGAATTATACAACACTGTACAGGGAATTATACAACACTGTACAGGGAATTATACAATACTGTACAGGGAATTATACAATACTGTACAGGGAATTATACAATACTGTGCAGGGAATTATACAACACTGTACAGGGAATTGTACAATACTGTACAGGGAATTGTACAATACTGTACAGAGAATTATACAATACTGTATAGGGAATAATACAATACTGTACAGGGAATTATACAACACTGTACAGGGAATTATACAATACTGTACAGGGAATTATACAATACTGCACAGGACTTATACAATACTGTACAGGGAATTATACAACACTATACAGGGAATTATACAGGGAATTATACAATACTGTACAGGGAATTATACAATACTGTACAGGGAATTATACAATACTATTATACAATACTGTACAGGGAATTATACCATACTGTACAGGGAATTATACAACACTGTACAGGGAATTATACAACACTGTACAGGGAATTATACAATACTGTACAGGGAATTATACAATACTGTACAGGGAATTATACAACACTGTACAGGGAATTGTACAACACTGTACAGGGAATTATACAACACTGTACAGGGAATTATACAATACTGTACAGGGAATTATACAATACTGCACAGGACTTATACAATACTGTACAGGGAATTATACAACACTATACAGGGAATTATACAGGGAATTATACAATACTGTACAGGGAATTATACAATACTGTACAGGGAATTATACAATACTATTATACAATACTGTACAGGGAATTATACCATACTGTACAGGGAATTATACAACACTGTACAGGGAATTATACAACACTGTACAGGGAATTATACAATACTGTACAGGGAATTATACAATACTGTACAGGGAATTATACAACACTGTACAGGGAATTGTACAACACTGTACAGGGAATTATACAATACTGTACAGGGAATTATACAACACTGTACAGGGAATTATACAACACTGTACAGGGAATTATACAACACTGTACAGGGAATTATACAATACTGTACAGGGAATTATACAATACTGTACAGGGAATTATACAGAGAATTATACAACACTGTACAGGGAATTATACAATACTGTACAGGGAATTATACAATACTGTACAGGGAATTATACAATACTATACAGGGAATTATACAACACTGTACAGGGAATTATACAGGGAATTATACAACACTGTACAGGGAATTATACAATACTGTACAGGGAATTATACAATACTGTACAGGGATTTATACAATACTGTACAGGGAATTATACAACACTGTACAGGGAATAATACAGGGAATTATACAATACTGTACAGGGAATTATACAATACAGTACAGGGAATTATACAACACTGTACAGGGAATTATACAACACTGTACAGGGAATTATACAATACTGTACAGGGAATTATACAATACTGTACAGGGAATTATACAATACTGTGCAGGGAATTATACAACACTGTACAGGGAATTGTACAATACTGTACAGGGAATTGTACAATACTGTACAGAGAATTATACAATACTGTATAGGGAATAATACAATACTGTACAGGGAATTATACAACACTGTACAGGGAATTATACAATACTGTACAGGGAATTATACAATACTGCACAGGACTTATACAATACTGTACAGGGAATTATACAACACTATACAGGGAATTATACAGGGAATTATACAATACTGTACAGGGAATTATACAATACTGTACAGGGAATTATACAATACTATTATACAATACTGTACAGGGAATTATACCATACTGTACAGGGAATTATACAACACTGTACAGGGAATTATACAACACTGTACAGGGAATTATACAATACTGTACAGGGAATTATACAACACTGTGCAGGGAATTATACAATACTGTACAGGGAATTATACAACACTGTACAGGGAATTATACAATACTGTACAGGGAATTATACAATACTGTACAGGGAATTATACAACACTGTGCAGGGAATTATACAATACTGTACAGGGAATTATACAATACTGTACAGGGAATTATACAATACTGACAGGGAATTATACAACACTGTGCAGGGAATTATACAATACTGTACAGGGAATTATACAATACTGTACAGGGAATTATACAATACTGTACAGGGAATTATACAATACTGTACAGGGAATTATACAATACTGTACAGGGAATTATACAATACTGTACAGGGAATTATACAATACTGTACAGGGAATTATACAATACTGTACAGGGAATTATACAATACTGTACAGGGAATTATACAATACTGTACAGGGAATTATACAATACTGTACAGGGAATTATACAATACTGTACAGGGAATTATACAATACTGTACAGGGAATTATACAACACTGTACAGGGAATTATACAATACTGTACAGGGAATTATACAATACTGTACAGGGAATTATACAACACTGTACAGGGAATTATACAACACTGTACAGGGAATTATACAATACTGTACAGGGAATTATACAACACTGTTTTTGTTTTTGTTTTTTGTTTTTTTGGGTTTTTGTACAGGGAATTATACAATAATGTGGGGAATTATACTATGTACAGAGTTTACATTTTTTTTTTTTATTACAAACTGTACAGTTGAATTATACAACACTGTACAGGGAATTATACAATACTGTACAGGGAATTATACAATACTGTACAGGGAATTATACAATACTGTACAGGGAATTATACAATACTGTACAGGGAATTATACAATACTGTACAGGGAATTATACAATACTGTACAGGGAATTATACAATACTGTACAGGGAATTACACAACACTGTACAGGGAATTATACAATACTGTACAGGGAATTATACAATACTGTACAGGGAATTATACAATACTGTACAGGGAATTATACAACACTGTACAGGGAATTATACAATACTGTACAGGGAATTATACAATACTGTACAGGGAATTATACAACACTGTACAGGGAATTATACAATACTGTACAGGGAATTATACAATACTGTACAGGGAATTATACAATACTGTACAGGGACTTATACAATACTGTACAGGGAATTATACAACACTGTACAGGGAATTATACAATACTGTACAGGGAATTATACAACACTGTACAGGGAATTATACAACACTGTACAGGGAATTATACAACACTGTACAGGGAATTATACAATACTGTACAGGGAATTATACAATACTGTACAGGGAATTATACAACACTGTACAGGGAATTATACAACACTATACAGGGAATTATACAATACTGTACAGGGAATTATACAATACTGTACAGGGAATTATACAATACTGTACAGGGAATTATACAATACTGTGCAGGGAATTATACAATACTGTACAGGGAATTACACAACACTGTACAGGGAATTATACAATACTGTACAGGGAATTATACAATACTGTGCAGGGAATTATACAATACTGTGCAGGGAATTATACAATACTGTACAGGGAATTGTACAATACTGTACAGGGAATTGTACAATACTGTGCAGGGAATTATACAACACTGTACAGGGAATTATACAACACTGTACAGGGAATTATACAACACTGTACAGGGAATTATACAACACTGTACAGGGAATTATACAATACTGTACAGGGAATTATACAACACTGTGCAGGGAATTATACAATACTGTACAGGGAATTATACAATACTGTACAGGGAATTATACAACACTGTACAGGGAATTATACAACACTGTACAGGGAATTATACAATACAGTACAGGGAATTATACAACACTGTACAGGGAATTATACAACACTGTACAGGGAATTATACAATACTGTACAGGGAATTATACAATACTGTACAGGGAATTATACAACACTGTACAGGGAATTATACAGGGAATTATACAATACTGTACAGGGAATTATACAATACTGTGCAGGGAATTATACAATACTGTGCAGGGAATTATACAATACTGTACAGGGAATTATACAACACTGTACAGGGAATTGTACAATACTGTACAGGGAAATGTACAACACTGTACAGGGAATTATACAATACTGTACAGGGAATTATACAATACTGTACAGGGAATTATACAACACTGTACAGGGAATTGTACAACACTGTACAGGGAATTATACAATACTGTACAGGGAATTATACAACACTGTACAGGGAATTATACAACACTGTACAGGGAATTATACAACACTGTACAGGGAATTATACAATACTGTACAGGGAATTATACAATACTGTACAGGGAATTATACAGAGAATTATACAACACTGTACAGGGAATTATACAATACTGTACAGGGAATTATACAATACTGTACAGGGAATTATACAATACTGTACAGGGAATTATACAACACTGTACAGGGAATTATACAGGGAATTATACAACACTGTACAGGGAATTATACAATACTGTACAGGGAATTATACAATACTGTACAGGGATTTATACAATACTGTACAGGGAATTATACAACACTGTACAGGGAATTATACAGGGAATTATACAATACTGTACAGGGAATTATACAATACAGTACAGGGAATTATACAACACTGTACAGGGAATTATACAACACTGTACAGGGAATTATACAATACTGTACAGGGAATTATACAATACTGTACAGGGAATTATACAATACTGTGCAGGGAATTATACAACACTGTACAGGGAATTGTACAATACTGTACAGGGAATTGTACAATACTGTACAGAGAATTATACAATACTGTATAGGGAATAATACAATACTGTACAGGGAATTATACAACACTGTACAGGGAATTATACAATACTGTACAGGGAATTATACAATACTGCACAGGACTTATACAATACTGTACAGGGAATTATACAACACTATACAGGGAATTATACAGGGAATTATACAATACTGTACAGGGAATTATACAATACTGTACAGGGAATTATACAATACTATTATACAATACTGTACAGGGAATTATACAATACTGTACAGGGAATTATACAACACTGTACAGGGAATTATACAACACTGTACAGGGAATTATACAATACTGTACAGGGAATTATACAACACTGTGCAGGGAATTATACAATACTGTACAGGGAATTATACAACACTGTACAGGGAATTATACAATACTGTACAGGGAATTATACAATACTGTACAGGGAATTATACAACACTGTGCAGGGAATTATACAATACTGTACAGGGAATTATACAATACTGTACAGGGAATTATACAATACTGACAGGGAATTATACAACACTGTGCAGGGAATTATACAATACTGTACAGGGAATTATACAATACTGTACAGGGAATTATACAATACTGTACAGGGAATTATACAATACTGTACAGGGAATTATACAATACTGTACAGGGAATTATACAATACTGTACAGGGAATTATACAATACTGTACAGGGAATTATACAATACTGTACAGGGAATTATACAACACTGTACAGGGAATTATACAATACTGTACAGGGAATTATACAATACTGTACAGGGAAGTATATAATACTGTACAGGGAATTATACAACACTGTACAGGGAATTATACAATACTGTACAAGGGAATTATACAATACTGTACAGGGAATTATACAATACTGTACAGGGAATTATACAATACTGTACAGGGAAGTATATAATACTGTACAGGGAATTATACAACACTGTACAGGGAATTATACAACACTGTACAGGGAATTATACAATACTGTACAGGGAATTATACAATACTGTACAGGGAAGTATACAATACTGTACAGGGAATTATACAATACTGTACAGGGAATTATACAATACTGTACAGGGAATTATACAATACTGTACAGGGAATTATACAATACTGTACAGGGAATTATACAACACTGTGCAGGGAATTATACAATACTGTACAGGGAATTATACAATGTATCGACAGAAGTGGTCTATTTGACTATAACAAACTGTAAGCACAATCAATCACATACTTCTTGATCCATGATGACTTCTATGAGTAGAGGTTTCATGACATCGGCTACAAACTGCGGATGGATGTAGGCATCTCGGATCCTGTCGTGCAGCAGCTGGCGTACAGAGCCCTGTGACTTCGGACTGATCTTCTGGGGTTTGTAACTCACATTCAGTATTGGACATTCCCCTGGTGAAATACAGCGGGTTAGTCAATCACTGGGCATTTCAATACTGTTATACCAAATCATACTGGCTGCTTTAGATGCAACCGCATAGCACGACACACGTGCCTTTGATTTTAACCCCAAGAGTGGTAACGGTCCTCGACTTCAAACCACTTGCCCCACAGCTGCTGGGGGTGTCAAATTATTTCATATCGGGAAGCAATATAGCTTGAATGTACATCTGTTCTAGTCAGGTGCCCATCTGTGCCCGAAATACTGCTCAAATGGGCACCCAGTCTTCCACCACCAGTAACACCTGGAGTCGCCATCAGAGGGGCACCCAGTCTTCCCCGCACCAGTAACACCTGGAGTCACCCGCCATCAGAGGGGCACCCAGTCTTCCCCGCACCAGTAACACCTGGAGTCGCCATCAGAGGGGCACCCAGTCTTCCCCGCACCAGTAACACCTGGAGTCGCAATCAGAGGGGCACCCAGTCTTCCACCACCAGTAACACCTGGAGTCGCCATTAGAGGGGCACCCAGTCTTCCCGCACCAGTAACACCTGGAGTCGCCCGCCATTAGAGGGGCACCCAGTCTTCCCGCACCAGTAACACCTGGAGTCGCCCGCCATCAGAGGGGCACCCAGTCTTCCACCACCAGTAACACCTGGAGTCACCCGCCATCAGAGGGGCACCCAGTCTTCCACCACCAGTAACACCTGGAGTCACCCGCCATCAGAGGGGCACCCAGTCTTCCTGCACCAGTAACACCTGGAGTCACCCGCCATCAGAGGGGCACCCAGTCTTCCACCACCAGTAACACCTGGAGTCACCCGCCATCAGAGGGGCACCCAGTCTTCCACCACCAGTAACACCTGGAGTCACCCGCCATCAGAGGGGCACCCAGTCTTCCCCGCACCAGTAACACCTGGAGTCACCCGCCATCAGAGGGGCACCCAGTCTTCCCGCACCAGTAACACCTGGAGTCGCCATCAGAGGGGCACCCAGTCTTCCCCGCACCAGTAACACCTGGAGTCGCCATTAGAGGGGCACCCAGTCTTCCCCGCACCAGTAACACCTGGAGTCGCCATTAGAGGGGCACCCAGTCTTCCCCGCACCAGTAACACCTGGAGTCGCCATTAGAGGGGCACCCAGTCTTCCCCGCACCAGTAACACCTGGAGTCGCCATTAGAGGGGCACCCAGTCTTCCCGCACCAGTAACACCTGGAGTCGCCCGCCATTAGAGGGGCACCCAGTCTTCCCGCACCAGTAACACCTGGAGTCGCCCGCCATCAGAGGGGCACCCAGTCTTCCACCACCAGTAACACCTGGAGTCACCCGCCATCAGAGGGGCACCCAGTCTTCCACCACCAGTAACACCTGGAGTCACCCGCCATCAGAGGGACACCCAGTCTTCCACCACCAGTAACACCTGGAGTCACCCGCCATCAGAGGGACACCCAGTCTTCCACCACCAGTAACACCTGGAGTCACCCGCCATCAGAGGGACACCCAGTCTTCCACCACCAGTAACACCTGGAGTCACCCGCCATCAGAGGGACACCCAGTCTTCCACCACCAGTAACACCTGGAGTCACCCGCCATCAGAGGGGCACCCAGTCTTCCACCACCAGTAACACCTGGAGTCACCCGCCATCAGAGGGGCACCCAGTCTTCCACCATCAGTAACACCTGGAGTCACCCGCCATCAGAGGGGCACCCAGTCTTCCCGCACCAGTAACACCTGGAGTCACCCGCCATCAGAGGGGCACCCAGTCTTCCACCACCAGTAACACCTGGAGTCACCCGCCATCAGAGGGGCACCCAGTCTTCCTGCACCAGTAACACCTGGAGTCACCCGCCATCAGAGGGGCACCCAGTCTTCCACCACCAGTAACACCTGGAGTCGCTATATGACATAAGCTGTTGGTGCAATTTTAAAACAAAAACAAATATCTTAAAGCTAATAATACTGAAATGAAATTAACAATCCAAAATGGTGAATAATTTTACAACCCCCCAAGTCAGGGGCCAGTTTCCCTGCCAACATTCGTTTAAAGGTTGTACTCACCTCCAGAGTCAGGAGCCAGTTTCCCTGCCAACATTCGTATAAAGGTTGTTTTGCCAGTTCCATTCTCCCCCAACATGACCACTATCTCGGAATCTGTAAACTGACCCGGGTTTACCGTCAAACTGAACGTTCCTACAAGCAGAAATAAAGATTACTGGATGTGAAAGTTCCAACTAAATTGACTTGCTGCTAGTGATGTATGCCATGTACATCAGTATAAGCAAAGATTCATTTCAATTGGATGAGAAATGTGTCATTTGTAAGTATGGCAATGAATGGTTATTTTGGCATTCGAACGATCTTCCGAACGAATATTTGCTTATTTGTTCAAATTTGAAACACTGACGTAGCCCTGTCTCCAGTTCCCGATTGAAAACCGTGGTTTGGTAGAATTATACAGCCGTGACAAGTCTTTTTAATTAATAGGCAGGGTCTTCTGTTAGCCTCATATTTATAAACATTGAACATTCATGTTGTGGTTGACAGCATTTCTGAACATTGTGGATGCAAACAGCACGTGTCGTAACAAATAAATATGACCAGTGTTGATTTTTCACTAACAACTGAATCGAAGTAGTTGACCAAGGCGGCTAACAAGAATCTAAGATTTCTCTGTATCATTTGTATGGGAAAGTTTGAAGAAATAAACAATTTTAATTAAGCAACTCTTTGTTTTGGCTTCCGATGGAACTGGAACCGGACCTTCCAGAAATGTCTGTGCTACTTGCGGATATGCGTGTTCATTTCGAATCGGCCATCCATGAAGCCAGTGCCGGTCTATTTTATTCACAGCAAGTATCAATTGACCTTTCTGCCGATTTTGATTGACAGCTGGCGTTAGCCAATCGCATCGCACCATTCGCGCACACCCCCGGCAACGGTTTATCGCCGCCATCTTGTTAGACAAACAATGCATATTAGACAAACTAGTAGACAAATTTGAAAAGGCGTGAATTTGATCGAAAATACGGGTTTAAAATTGCTTTTCAAATGATGTTGAAAATGTGTCGTTTTGGTGTGTGGGTTAGTTATAGTACTAACTTAGTCGATATCCTGGTGATCGACGTTAAATTCAACCCATTTCAAAATCCTTGGACAAATCTAAGTGTGTATATGAACCACAAAATACCAGACAGCTGCTTTAAAAACAATGCATCTATAAAAACACCGACTGACCCCATATAGTCATTCTTTTCTCGCGTCACACAGCAATCAAATTTAAGCGCGTCACACTGTTTATTGGGAGTAATCAACAACTTACCGACTACCGGTACATCACAGAGACCGCCGACTTATAATATCCCGATAGGGGCCTACTGCTATTATCAAGATCAAAGTATTGCACATCGGAATTTAGCACTGATTGTGCTAATTGGTCAATTATAAAATGTGTGCACATAATTATAGTATTGATTACTACACCGAGTCATTGTTTTATCGTTCTGTCAGACAAACGAGTTATTTAGTAAAATTTTAATCAAATCTAATAACGAGTGATCGTGATCTGAAATTACAAATTAATTAATGCTGTCTGTCATTGACAATGGTGAACAGATGTAGTTACGGGCTGTGTGACAGTGATAGTAGATATCCAGAACGATTGATAGGCGACGTTAAATTCGTGCCATTTCCAAAACCTAAGACAAATCTTGAAAAATGTCTAAGGTGGATTAAGTTGTGTGGATGACCAAACGACCAGCTGAATACATCCAAAATTAATGCAAACAGATATATTTGCACAAAAGTAAGTTGAAATTAATTTATTTATGTATAATAAAATATTTCGAAAAAATATATTCTGCATTTATAGATCTACTGTTCACAAGAGATATGTGAGTATAATGGTGATTACAATTATACATGTGGTTCATACATATTGTCGTGGATGGTGGACTAGGGATCAGATAGTAGTAATAATACCCATGCATGTGCAGAGCTGTGGGATTCCCATATTAGCTCAGTGAACGTACTGGTGTTCAGTTTAATGTTCGAGTCTTCTAGGAGGCATAGGGTCGAGTCTCTCAAGACGGTGGCATATTTCATTTCTTTTGATGTCAAAGTTGACACGATATGGTTGTTCACTCTTCCGTTGACTGCGAAAGCATTTTCCACGAACACTTAACACGTCCTCAACCGTTAAATATATCTGTACTTTAGAGAAATAACCTTCACTGTAGAACCTAAACCCTTGCTGTCTTGCTTTCAACGAGATATTCTTATCTGGGTGAAATAAAACCGAGAAATTGAATTTTATCTAGATTAACTTGATGCAGGTCTGCGTTAGACGCCATTTTGTTAGATAGCTGGTCTCGCGTGGTTACCTAGCGAGCACCTGTAACTATGGGGGGTGTGCCTAAGTAGCGTTTGCAGAAAGGTCAATTCCTTCCTAGCAATTATAATGGTCAAACGTGTGTAAATACCTAGATTTTTCAGCATTTTCGGGTACTCGTATCGACACATCCGCTTAATCTCCTCCTCCATAGCCGTCTCGGCGACCTTGAACGTCAACGATACCTCCCTGAATCGGAGGTTCTCCGTCGGCACAAAACCATCCAAAAATATGTTGATTCCTAAAAGATGACAAATATTTACTCCACAAGTCTGATTAAGACTCAAATTAATAGTAGGTCCATCATGGAATGTAATTATTACAAAGATTTACACTTCTGTTAATTAATACAAATGTATTTTAACTCGATTGTGAAACAAGTTCTTACAACTTATATTAATCATTCTCGAGACTTCATACCTGATGGAATCCATCGCAACAAGGGAGAGAGAAGCGGCAACATGGAATTTAAATGCCTTGCCTAAGGGCACAATCACAACGGCTCCGCTCCAGCAGTGCTCGAACTCCGGACCGTTCGCACCTGAAACGACTTCCACACTTCTGTTGTATATATACACTCAACAAAATCCCTAATCAGTCAGCTGGCGTTTTCTATTTGGAGCCCACTAAACACCATACAATATAAATAGATGTATTTTAATGTATATTGCAATATAAAGCAATTTATTCCAGATGAATACTTGTATATAGTAATTAATTGCATAAATACCTTTAATAGATATACCAAATAAGATGATATGAATATTGATATAATATGGTTATTAGTTGCCTCTAAATATATAAAACGACCGATTAGGAATTTTGTTGAGTATATATCCAGGGCTCGAATTTAGCACTCGCACACTCGCATTTTGTTAGTAGAAATACAAAAATGCGAGTTGAACTTTCTGGCACTAGCAAAATTTTGCAAGTTCAAATAAAAACCTGTGAAATGTATAATTAACATGCCTGATTGTCTACGTTTTCTGATTGTAAACACACATAAAACTATGACATAGATCACAACTGTTTGTGCCTGATTGTCTACGTTTTCTGATTGTAAACACACATAAAACTATGACATAGATCACAACTGTTTGTGCCTGATTGTCTACGTTTTCTGATTGTAAACACACATAAAACTATGACATAGATCACAACTGTTTGTGCCTGATTGTCTACGTTTTCTGATTGTAAACACACATAAAACTATGACATAGATCACAACTGTTTGTGCCTGATTGTCTACGTTTTCCGATTGTAAACACACATAAAACTATGACATAGATCACAACTGTTTGTGCCTGATTGTCTACGTTTTCTGATTGTAAACACACATAAAACTATGACATAGATCACAACTGTTTGTGCCTGATTGTCTACGTTTTCTGATTATAAACACACATAAAACTATGACATAGATCACATCTGTTTGACTTGGTTTTTCATTTTGTTCCATTTGGGCCAATTGGCACGGATTTTTGAATATTCTAGTCAATAATAAAATCCAGTCTGCATAATTTTTCTAGTAATAGATATTCCAAGACAAAATGTCTAAAATAACCAATTTTTTAAAATAATGTCAGTAACAGTGGTGAGAGGAGGCAACAATCGCAAGTTCATGTACCCGAGTCTAGTTGGGCGATTCTGCTCTTAAAAAGACAATTTGCCCCATCTCCAAACACAATAAAAAAAGTGAACATCGAGACAAATCGTGATGAAACGACCCACACTTGATTCGCCCAGTCGGACCCAGTAGATCTAATTGAAAAATAAAATGACATTTTATAAAAATTGCGAGAAGAATTCAACTATTGCGAGTTGATAATTTAGGTACTCGCAAAAATTTGCCAGTGCACAAAAAAGTTAAATTCTAGCCCTTATTTATAGTGTGTATTCCTTTTGAAGAGTAGTTGGAATCATATATTGTACTCTCATTTTGAATCGTATACTCTGTTCCCAAATCTTCTCATTTCTAACTTGCCACCGCATAAACAAAAGTTTAACATACATTTAACATTTTTATTGTTAAACACCACTATAAAAATTCAAACTTGCGTGATAGCTTTAATGCTAGCTCTGCAACAAGTGTACACTTTGGTGAATGCTAAAAATAAATGGAAAGTTTTGCTCATTTAGCGAATGTTTTCAAGTGTTTTAATTAGAATCGGTAAAAAAACACACAATGGAATTTTACTCTTCGATACGACCGATATCCGCGATACAGACCCTCCCGATACGCGTATACGTTCGTCAGCGTACCGCGGTATATCGCCGCAGCCCTATATTTTACTTGCCCAGTAGGAAAACCACCTTGCTCTGAGGAAAATCTACGATTATATAAAAAAACAAAATTTCATGAATGAAACGCTGAATCAATATCACTATTAAAAAACTAACTCACCTTCCCGGACACCAAAAGGCATAGTTACTACACCGTAAGCACCTGGTACCCCGTATAGACAACATATAAAATCTGATAAATAGTCCAACACTGACAAGTCGTGCTCCACCACAATCACATATTTGTCGGAGGCTATAAGGTGGCGGATGGCTATAGCGGCTTTCAGACGCTGTTTGACATCCAAGTAACTAGAAGGTTCATCAAACATGAATCTGTAACAGAAAAGTCAGGGTGAATAATATAACGAGCAGATGTATGTGTATATATACCCAGGGTTCAATATAGGTCAGAAGTTTTGGGAGAAGTGAAAGCGCGGATCTGAGTCCTTAAATGGTGTTATTTAATAAATTTCAATAAAATATGGTTAAAATGCACAGTATGACCAGTAAATACAACATTTGAATAGGAGTGCTTTATAATGGGCCAGTATATCTTAATGGCCAAAATTTGTAAAAAAAATTTTAGGGAAAAGTAGGCCCCCAAGGGGGCGAAGATTCCGTCCGTTCTTGGGCGTCTCTCCCCTAAATCAAAAAGTATATATTTTCACAAGATTTCAATAGAAAATTCACATTAAGCTACTGGTAAAAAAACCTGTGTATTCCATGATTTCAGGGCTGAAATTTTGCTTTTGGTGCGCCTTAGATGGGGGTCTATCTACATTTACTAGGCGCTTGGTGTACTGGCAACTGAAGCACTGTAAAGCATTTTGGATCGTACAGGTGGATTTACTCCGGGTACTCCGGTTTCCTCCCACACGAATGACCACATTTACGTGTTGATCCGCACCAACGAGAGTGATTAATAGAAGTTGTTAAAACTTGCTTTGCAATCGTTGTAAAATAAATAGCTTAAACAAAACCATTTCGTCACTTGTATTGTATTATATCGAGTAATAGGAAAACCATGTCAACTCATTTCCCCACTTCTTGGTCATTAACAGTCCTCGTGAGGGGACACAACCCCATTCCCCAAACTGTGACACAATAAAGCAATCTTTCCCTCGGTGTTAATCAGAACATAATCAATAGCGACACCTACTGTCCATGACTAATGTTCATAGCGACACCTACTGTCCATGACTAATGTTCATAGCGACACCTACTGTCCATGACTAATGTTCATAGCGACACCTACTGTCCATGACTAATGTTCATAGCGACACCTACTGGCCAGGACATAGCGACACCTACTGTCCATGACTAATGTTCATAGCGACACCTACTGTCCATGACTAATGTTCATAGCGACACCTACTGTCCATGACTAATGTTAATAGCGACACCTACTGTCCATGACTAATGTTCATAGCGACACCTACTGTCCATGACTAATGTTCATAGCGACACCTACTGTCCATAGCGACACCTACTGTCCATGACTAATGTCCATAGCGACACCTACTGTCCATGACTAATGTCCATAGCGACACCTACTGTCCATGACTAATGTTCATAGCGACACCTACTGTCCATGACTAATGTTCATAGCAACACCTACTGTCCATGACTAATGTTCATAGCGACACCTACTGTCCATGACTAATGTTCATAGCGACACCTACTGTCCATGACTAATGTTCATAGTGACACCTACTGTCCATGACTAATGTCCATAGCGACACCTACTGTCCATGACTAATGTTCATAGCGACACCTACTGTCCATGACTAATGGTCATAGCGACACCTACTGTCCATGACTAATGTTCATAGCGACACCTACTGTCCATGACTAATGTTCATAGCGACACCTACTGTCCATGACTAATGTTCATAGCGACACCTACTGTCCATGACTAATGTTCATAGCGACACCTACTGTCCATGACTAATGTTCATAGCGACACCTACTGTCCATGACTAATGTTCATAGCGACACCTACTGTCCATGACTAATGTTCATAGCGACACCTACTGTCCATGACTAATGTTCATAGCGACACCTACTGTCCATGACTAATGTTCATAGCGACACCTACTGTCCATGACTAATGTTCATAGCGACACCTACTGTCCATGACTACTGTTCATAGCGACACCTACTGTTCATAGCGACACCTACTGTCCATGACTAATGTTCATAGCGACACCTACTGCCCATGACTAATGTTCATAGCGACACCTACTGTCCATGACTAATGTTCATAGCGACACCTACTGTCCATGGCTGATGTTCATAGCGACACCTACTGTCCATGACTAATGGTCATAGCGACACCTACTGCCCATGACTAATGTTCATAGCAACACCTACTGTCCATGACTAATGTTCATAGCGACACCTACTGTCCATGACTAATGTTCATAGCGACACCTACTGTCCATGACTAATGTTCATAGCGACACCTACTGTCCATGACTAATGTTCATAGCGACACCTACTGTCCATGACTAATGTTCATAGCGACACCTACTGTCCATGACTAATGTTCATAGCGACACCTACTGTCCATGACTGATGTTCATAGCGACACCTACTGTCCATGGCTGATGTTCATAGCGACACCTACTGTCCATGGCTGATGTTCATAGCGACATCTAATGTCCATGGCTGATGTTCATAGCGACACCTACTGTCCATGGCTGATGTTCATAGCGACACCTACTGTCCATGACTAATGTTCATAGCGACACCTACTGCCCATGACTAATGTTCATAGCGACACCTACTGTCCATGACAAATGTTCATAGCGACACCTACTGCCCATGACTAATGTTCATAGCGACACCTACTGTCCATGACTAATGTTCATAGCGACACCTACTGCCCATGACTAATGTTCATAGCGACACCTACTGTCCATGACTAATGTTCATAGCGACACCTACTGTCCATGACTAATGTTCATAGCGACACCTACTGTCCATGACTAATGTTCATAGCGACACCTACTGTCCATGACTAATGTTCATAGCGACACCTACTGTCCATGACTAATGTTCATAGCGACACCTACTGTCCATGACTAATGTTCATAGCGACACCTACTGCCCATGACTAATGTTCATAGCGACACCTACTGTCCATGACTAATGTTCATAGCGACACCTACTGTCCATGACTAATGTTCATAGCGACACCTAGTGTCCATGACTAATGTTCATAGCGACACCTAGTGTCCATGACTAATGCTCATAGCGACACCTACTGTCCATGACTAATGCTCATAGCGACACCTACTGTCCATGACTAATGTTCATAGCGACACCTACTGCCCATGACTAATGTTCATAGCGACACCTACTGTCCATGACTAATGTTCATAGCGACACCTACTGTCCATGACTAATGTTCATAGCGACACCTACTGCCCATGACTAATGTTCATAGCGATACCTACTGTCCATGACTAATGTTCATAGCGACACCTACTGCCCATGACTAATGTTCATAGCGATACCTACTGTCCATGACTAATGTTCATAGCGACACCTACTGTCCATGACTAATGTTCATAGCGATACCTACTGTCCATGACTAATGTTCATAGCGACACCTAGTGTCCATGACTAATGTTCATACTGTACACACAATGCTTGATAAGTAACTGTTATTGATCGAACACGTTATATATTCGAGATTGAGCATAGGTGTCTCGTGTGAATCGATCTAAATCCAGCGGCACTCTATAACCCAGTGGCTACGAGGAGGTAATTCCCAGGTGTGTGTCGAGGCCATGATGTTAATAACTCGGCCGTGGATGCACCAGAGAAATATGTAGCAATGTGGACAACAAAATGTCATGCGGATCTTGGAAGTGAAACACTTACATATCAGCTCTCTGTATACACACCATAGCACAGGCGAATCTCTGCAGCTCTCCTCCGGACAAGTCCTCAACATTACGGTCACGTACATGCATCAAATCTACAAAGCATGCACACACCATCATTTAAACTTCATTTATATTTAGCTCACTAATATCACGTACTTATATGCACTGGAAACGTTCAAAATTATATTCATATTCACTGATTTACTGCCAGTAAAAAAATATATGAAATAATCTATCAGTGTTATATTGCTTTCAATGCTTATCCCTGTGAACTATAATTTAAACATACATTTAAGCCAACAACTAGCTTCCATTCTTACCCAGCTGTTTGCATACTTCAATTTGACTGCCAGTGTCATCTTTTTTGTCCAGTAACTGCTGTACAGATCCCTAAAAACACAAGACGTTTAAAAATGTTAATGTTTCGGGTTTTACGCCTGCATCAGCACCATTTCGGGCTATATCGCCGGCGGGCAGTTTACTTAACAACACCTTTCCTGGGCAGGCTCCAGCGGTTAACCAGTACTTGGGTACTCCTCCGTAAGAAACTGCCAACTTTTTCATATAAATGAGACACGGCCTGAGCGGGGCTTGAACCCATGACCATCAGTGATGATAGGTTACAGTTACAAGTCAGCGACATTAATGAGTCGACACGGAGGACGTTTAAAAATGTAAATGCAACCATGTAGAGATAAAAACAATATTTTATTGACGTTATTACACATTTATTCTATCTGACGTTCAGCAGATTTCGAAGCGTACACACCTCGCTCCAATACATTTCCACAATTCCAGCAAGTGTGAATATTTGGTGTATATACATATATTTAGAGGTGTATCGATAGGTCGCGATAGTGGAGCTGGCGATAGCAAAACTCCAAGTCGATAACTATCGCCGATAGTCCATCGAACTATCGATAGTTCATTTAAAATTAAATTTTGTCGAATGTTTTCACTTACAATTGACAGCGATGCTTTTGAAAGTGTATATAACTACTCCAGTTCGCACAGGCGCTTATTTGATTGTATTGTGTACCCGCTGAAAGCTCCCTGGCGATATGATCGCGCAATTGCCCTAGAGGGGTGCGGTAAATGGTCAATACCCTGTAGTGTACTAGACGACCGCTATGCAATCGTAACTGGAAGCAGTGAACTGTGTATGACAATGGCATGATGAGATTGATGACGAGTAATGACAAGTTAAATGTTATCCTCCTGCCGGGTACATGTGCCATGCGCAGACAGCAGGGCCCGCGCTGCCACTGGCTACAATATTGCAAAATTGGCTAATAAAAACTCAGTTTGGCGAAAATTATAAAAACGGCGAAAATCTGTAAAATATCCGAAAATTGGAAATTCCCCACCCGAGTCTATTTGTGGAAAATTACTCGGGTCAAGGTGAAATCATGTCGCGCGTGACTAATATCTTGGACTATAATCGATAATTAGCTCGAGAATCATACAAGCGTGTTGTTTGTTTATTTAGCGGGGCATAATGTTTGATCAGTGTGCAAACACGGGACACTATGAATGCTTATTATATTGAGCAGGTGATAATTAAGAGCAGGGCGGCATTACATTGTTGTCCAAATCCTTTGTAGACGAAAATTATGCTACCAAATTGAAAAGCTTTACACGACTGTTAGACGTAGAGTGGTGGAACCTATGCTCGGCGTAAATCCTACATATCATGGCCTATAAAAACAGTTAAATGAACTTGTCGTATATTATTATTTTCTTAAAGCAGCATTACATCGTAATAAAGGATGTTTTGGGTAAAATATAAATACTAATGTGTGTGTGTTTACAAAAATCGAAATAGTCGCTCAGAAACGATAAAATTCCAATAAATTTAAACCGCCGTATACGCGAATTTGTTTATCAACACACGGAATGTAAAACGCACAGCGCGCATGCGTGAAACAACAGGATGTAGAAAACAACGTAAATATTTTGAACATGAAAGACTATCTATCTATCTTCCTCTAATGTCGAACCCCTCGCGGGGATGTAGACATGCCCCTAAAAGACTTAGCTAACAGAGGTATGAATCAACATATAAAGTAATTTTGTTAAAAAAGACAACGTGGGACAAATTGGGACGATGCATTCCGAATATAAACAAGTGCGGACGATGCGTTCCGGTTGTAAACAAGTGCGTGACCGATCGACTCGGAAAATCATACTTTCGGTTTCGAGATTGTTTTATCGCAAAAATACACTGTTTACCAAATGAACATAAGCATACAAAGTATAATGTTTGAATGTGTAGCAGCATTGCTACCCAAAAATAAAAATTGATTTTTTCAAATATCTTTGATTTCATATGATGTAATGGTGCTTTAAGTCGTGAACACAACTTTCAACAAATTGTTGTTGAAAATTTTAGCTTTATTACGTTGACCATGTGCCTCAATACAGCTATCGCAATAGCACCTGTTTCCATGGGGAACTAGATACTTTAGGGCACCTATGCACAGCATACATGAATCACTGCGCCAATGCGCAGGCTGATCTGGAGCAACACTGTTCGCATATAGCATGTGACAAATGCTACCTGTGGCAGGTTAAGTGTTAAAGAGTTAGACATGTTTGTTTAAGTTTCATACAAAGTATAAGTCAGTGTTCTAGCTACTTAACCTATTCTAGTCATATTAAACTCTTTTTTGCATTGATATAGATTCATTAAATCAAGTGTCAAACCAATATTACCTGTGTTTAACCAAACTATCGCAATAGTATCGCGATAGCATAGTGACTATCGCAATAGTATCGCGATAGCATAGTGACTATCGCAATAGTATCGTGATAGTATTTTCAACTATTGTGATATTCATTTTGGTCTCAATAGTCACCTCTACATATATTACACATTAATTCTATCCGACGTGCAGCAGGTTTCCGAGCGAGTACAAGATTTTCAATAGTTGGTTTTCGTAATTAATCAATCACCTATCGAGGTAATCTCAGAAATAAGCAACACTACCATTACTATTATGTTGTTTTTGATGCTCAAGGTCGCACCAACATCTTCGGTCATACATGTATACCGACTCTCGGCCATTATAGGTGCAGAATACACCCCCAGAGCAATGTTTCAGACACGGACCAACATCTGGGTTGAAGAACGACTTACTGCAAGCCAACTTCCTCACATGAATGAATTCTCACACCCCAGTGGGATTCGAACCCACAGCAATGAGGGGCAATGGTCATAACCATTGCCACTGAGGCCCCTGCAACACTGAAATGTGTTTCATCTCTATACGACCAAAGTTATACATATTTTTGCACAAATCCAGGGATCCCGCTGTCTGAATGTTTGTCTGCACCACTTCTGTCGCCAATTGAAAAACACTGTGGAGTCAATTTAAAAAACTTGGAACCAACCAAGAGCCATATAGTTCACAAATAAATATTTGAAGCCATGTATTTGACAAAACATGTGCAGCAAAAAAAAAGTTGCGCCAAATATTTTCGCCAATTTACAAAATTTAGCGGCAATATTTTTTTTTGTCGCATGTGACGCCATTGGCGACCGACGGCAGGAACCCTGCAAACCTCTGTAAGAAACAATGTTTTATATATTTACCTTAACAGCCTTTGGAATTTGATCCACATACTGTGGCTTGATGATTGCTTTCAGGTCATCTTCCAGGATTTTGGTGAAGAAGTTTTGTAACTCGGAACCACGGAAATATGTCAGTATCTCCGTCCAGTCAGGCGGATCCTAAAATATATAAATACTGGCAATTGTTTCTGACTTGCTTCCAGAACCGTCGACACAATTCTGGTTATACAGAGCAACCCTGAGAGAGTCGAGAGAGAAATAGTGCCCTGGTGTGACACAAGACAGGAACCATTGTCTGACAACACCTCCATAGTCCAACCCAGGCAAATGCTTCAGATTTGGTTGGGCACCTGTGTACAACAGTCGCCATCTAAGGCCTCCAGCATTGCTGCAGATATGGATGGGCACCCGTGTCCAGCAGCAACCCTTCTACAAGCCAACTGGATAGCTATCTGGCTTAAAAGAATCTAAGCACTCGAACCCACAGCAATACTACGTAATCCGTAATCAAAACATTTAGTGCCGAATCAATGTTATATTTCAGGTTTTACGCCTGCATCAGCACCATTTTGGGCTATATCTCCGGCGGGCAGCAGTTTACCTAACACCTTTCCTGGGCAGGCTCCAGCGGTTAACCAGTACTTGGGTGCACCAACCTCCGTAAGAAACTGCCAACTTTTTCATATAAATGAGACACGGCCTGAGCGGGGCTCGAACCCGTGACCATCAGTGATGATAGGTTACAGTGGTATACAAGTCAGCGACCTTAACCACTCGACCACGGAGGCGGACCGCCAAATCAAACGTTCAATCATAATTGTATTGGGAGTGCTTGGGCAACTAATTAACACTTTACCCGTCCATTTAATGTTATCACCAGTAAATCAATGTTTGCTCAGTTACAAAATTAAAAACTTCCATCTCAGTTTTAACTGACAGTGAATTGTTCAGAGCTTACAGCAAATCGCCCGAGGTTGGGTTTCTGTTTGCCCGCCAGGATCTTGAGCGCTGTAGATTTACCGATACCGTTAGTTCCTACCAGCCCTAGAACTTCTCCCGGACGTGGAGTTGGTAATCTAAAGTGGACGAAAAACAAAAAATATTAAACTTGCCGATTTGAACGAACCAAAGAGCAAGTTCAAAGACTTTCATGTTGGTTTATAATGTGTCAGGGGTGTGGAAATACTGAATTTTCCCACTTGTCCATGGACGAGTCGACAACAAAAACGAGCGTTCTGATTGGATTATGATTATTCTTCATATATAAAAAAACATCTTGTTACATTCTAATAATCCAATCAGAACGCTCGTTTCAACGCGAATTGCGCCGCTTTAGAATTTTTCAAAACAAATTGAAAATGCTACGAAATCTCTTTTTGACGTACATTTTTGCCGAATAAACCTACACGTTAAGTGTAAACACATTTTATTGATATTCATAGTTAAAACTCTCCCGTCGAAGATTATTTTTTTTGCTGACAGAACCCGTGTCCTAGTACGGAAATGTGATCTGCTATGGCCAATGTTTGTGGCAATTGTTTGCAAAGTATACATGCATGCAGCTTAAAGTTGTGTTTTATTTGAAGAACAATATAAAGACTCGGGATAGGCGTTATATTTGGACAGCTTTGTACAAAATTGTCTCAGATAGGGCCATTTTACTGATCGATGCGAAATCTGACATCCCACAGAGTAGAATCCCTGTACTTAAATATATATACTAGTACCACCAAACGTGCCGAATCCCTGTGGTCCCGATCAGCCATTGATTTTCTTTTTAACAGTTTCAAGTTTACTTGGGCATGGCCCTGCCTTTGGCTCTTTGATTAAACAACGATCCATTTAATCATTTGTAAACATCCGGAACAAAAAATATTGACGAAGAGCCGTCACAGATCGGATATCGTCCGCTGACATGGCGCCTTTATCGGGACTTTATATATTTTATACATAACCCAATATGGTTTGCTGCTTACATTTTCGACTTCCACCGACAAATTAATTGGTTTAAGCAGCATTTATTCGTGTAATAGCATGTATACAATAAAATACGCAAATGAAATGCCACCTTGCCTAGCGCGAGTCAAAGATGGAAGAAGACATCTTACCTGTGAAGTTTGAAGCTATTAGCGCTGTATCTGTGTGTGGTATCCTTTGCCAGGTTACTGGGTAGGTTGATAATGGTGATGGCTTCAAAAGGACATTTCTACAAGAACCAGAATTATAATGTAAAGACACACCACTAAGAAGAGGGCATGCCAGTAAGAGAAGTACAGTACAGTTCCCGACTATAAATAGACGTTAAATTCCTCATCCAGAAATGTGATGGAAGTACTACGTTGACTTATGGACGAGAGAGGAAAAGGAAAGAAAGAAATGCAAAAAAGAACTTTTCTTTTATGCTTTCCAATGAATGATCACGTTTTCTCAGTGAAAGAAAACTCCATCTTCCACTGCTTTGAAACAGTGAAAGATGGCATTTTCTCTGCCACTGGTTGTGTTTCGCATTCCGGTACTTTTTGTATTTTAGCTATTATATGACTATCGTGAACAGTTAATTATTAAGTAAAATATTCTATTGATTTGTTTTGTCTGTACATTTTGTAGTTTTTAAATTTGACATGAAACTGTAACTAACATGAAAATTATACCAGAACTATTTCTTATTAAGGACGTTTACTCAACAGAAATGGTTGTGTCATGTAATGAGGCTCCAGACAGGGCAGCTAAAATGAATACAATTTGAAAACAAATATTATATTAGCATGTCATTGCAGGGATCGACAAATCCTATTGCCCGACGCAAGTCAAAACCCATGTCCGAGCAAGTGGCCGTCAACCAGAGTTTAGTCCCGGGCAAGTCAAAATTCCATGGATGTGATTATCGGACAGGTGTCGAATAAACATATCAATTAACAGAATAAACAAACTAATCAACTGTTTCTTGTCATTAACGATTATAAACCCTGCACACTACATGCTATGAATGACGGGTATCACCAGAAATGTTTGACCAATCAAAGCTCTCGCTACGTTTCAATTGTGTTTTATTTGCACGGCGAAACATCAAAGAATCTGTCAATACCATGTTTATATACTTGTTAATTACACCTTACTCATAGCAAGCACATTATCCACGACTACATACATGGTAAGTACATGTTTTCTACACCAATAGTGTTGATTAATCTCGGAATACAGGCCGATTTCATTGATTTATTGTATTTGTAAGACAATAATTGACAAAGTTAAAACAGTTAGAACTTGGGTAATTATCATATTATACAAAATGTTGTTTTATAATAAACCCCAAAATCCCCTGTCATCATTCAAATAACAAATACATATACAATTACAATGAGTTTGCTAAAAAACGGAAATCCAAGGAAAATGAAAGTAAAAAACGTTAACTAGATTTAAAATGTGTCCCTATTTCTAAGAAAGTGAAACACACCGAGAGTAAAAAGGATATTAACCCTTTCAACCCCACAGGCCTCTAAATAGGCGTATGAAAAGTGTAGATCCAGATGAGCCGGCTCGTGACGACCGTCTCATCAGGATCTGCATGCACCAGTCCATGTCAGTTACTTGGGGTTGAATGGGTTAAATATGATGCAAAAGGATGTTTCAAGTAAAGTGGCAAGATGATAATTCACTGGCTCGTTCATGATGAAAATAAAAATATGTTCTGCAAGTGCCGTCAAAAACATCCAAAGCTTTCAGAAGCAAAAATTAAACAGAAAGTGGTATTTGTGAGTGGTTCCAACACTTTCTGGATAGAACCAATACGTCAGGAAACAGTGGAATGGGAGGTCAATACTCCCGTACATGAAAGTCAAACTACTTCAGAAGTTGGAAATGTATGAATGAAAGTGCTATTCAAATGTGCTTACTGTATTGGTTAATTTGGTTAGTTAAATCAGTAAACCATTTAGTGACATGACCATTCTGTTCAGTCTTGTGTGTAAAAATGGTGAGAATTATGGTAATGATCACAGGGCCAGTGAATTCCATTACTATTATATACGATGATGTTAAAAATAAAACTACATATAAAACTGTATATATATATTTCTATTTCATAAGATTTAGTGTAAGCCATCATTCGACATTTAGCATAATAATTGGGGCAAGTCAAATTCACATTGGGGCAAGTCAGTTTGCCAGTGTCACATGTCGCCGACAAGTCAATTTGAAAAGAATTAGTAGAGCCCTGCATTGGAAATCATAAAAGAAAAAGAAGATTTGTGTTTATTAGTGTAAAATAGGATTTTATTTCATCGAGTGATCCAACGACATTTGGATTTTTACTTGTTAACCCATTCAACACCAAGTAACTCACATGGACTGGTCCATGATATTCATAAACCAATAAATGAATCAGAAAATCACATTTGGACAAGTTCATTTATCAAAATGGGTAATTATGTCTAAAAATAGTCATATCACTGACAAAAAGTGCAGATCCTGATGAGACGGCTCGTCACGAGCCGGCTCATCTGGATCTACACTTTTTGTAAGCCTATTTAGAGGTATGTGGTGTTGAAAGGGTTAATATCATTATAATAAACGTCTGTTTGAAGACGCCGAGGATTTGTAAATAAACCTATGTGGTGGCATTCAGTAGCATATACTTATCTTTTACTTCATTTGCCGAGGCTTTTCGTCTTAAACAAAACAATCATAAATAACGTTTTTCTAGAGTGGAATGACGAGGCGTATCATCGCTTATCATGCTCATTTACCTTCGGTCGCACATACATCTATATACTCTCAAAATTGTCCGCCATTTTGTCCGATATGTATGGCTCCAATACCTCTTTGATCAAACATAATTAGCCGGTCAACCAATATAAGCTAGCAAAACTTCCTAGTTATGAAAAAAACCCAAATTACCCCTTCCCGCACTCACAGATTGCCACTCATAATGTACCCTGCCCATCTTCTGACACACCCTGCCCGTTATCCCACTCGAGAATAAACAAATCCTATAAAGGTATGTATTTTTCTTGTAATTTTCGGACAGATATTTAGCCGTCAAAATACATATACAAATTTTTATTGAGGCCATGACAGTGACTAAAATCGGTTGGGATTTATAAAAATGAAATGAATGTCTTTTATTATTATGTGTGAATGAACCATTCTTTCTTAGAATATTCGAAGACTATTTTAATATCTAAAACAAAGACTGTTTTTTTTATATAATGTAGCACAAACAGCCTGGTCATATAGCAACTCTCCAGCTATTATTGGTGGAGGCAGACCCCGGATGTGCTACGAGCAATATTTCAGGCACGGACGGACACACTAGTAGAACGACAGACCTATCGCAAGCCAGCTGGATAGCTTCCTCACTGGAAATAACTCGACACCCCAAGTCAGATTCTATCCTACAGCGGTGAGCAGCAAGTGATTTCAAGTCAACGACCGTAACCACTAGGGCAGTGGTCTTCAGATAAAATGTACAAATACATGTAGCTGTGAAAACATACCTTGGCACAGATGCCGCATCCGATGCACAAATCCTCAGATATAAAGGCGATCTTGTCTGTTGGGCTCACTTCAATGCAAAGCTTACCTAAATGAATAAAGACCAGATTTCAAGTTAAATGTACTCCTACGCTGTTGGCAAAGTGGAGTGGGTATTGATATCAGATTCTGCAATTGATACAAGCGATGTGCCAAGTGACCGTGCAATGTCAGTTATATTATTATATTTCAGGTTTTACGCCTGCATCAGCACCATTTGTGGGCTATATCGCCGGCGGGCAGTTTACCGAAAAACACCTTTCCTGGGCAGGCTCCAGCAGTTAACCAGTACTTGGGTGCACCAACCTCCGTAAGAAACTGCCAACATTTTCATGCAATGTCAACAGAACACTACGCTAGCTGGAGCAAAATGCGTAACCTAATTCATTATGTAACCAGGGATGAGGTCGAATACTTCAAAATGTATTGAATACAAATACTTCCCAAAAGCTTTAATACGAATACAGCAATTTTTAAAAGTAATTGAATACGAGAGCTTACAGAAGCACCTGTTGGTCAAGGTGGCAACATAACATACCCTCGGCTTAATGAAATTTTCATAATTGAGACGACTGTGCAAGATGTGTTACTGTGTGCTAACCGGGCTTAACACATCCATCCCTTCAAGCTGCAATAGCAGGGTTCCCTCTGTCTGAATGTTTTCTGCGCCACTTGTTGTCAATTGAAAAACACTGGAGCCAACTAAGAGCCATATAGTTCACAAATAAATATTTGAAGCCATGTATTTGACAAAACATGTGCCAAAAAAAAAGGTTGCGCCAAATCACAAAATTTAGCGCCAATATTAGTTTTTTGTCCGACAGCAGGAACCCTGAATAGCACGCACAATAACGAGCGCAATGTACGATTTATATAAATTATTAAAGATGGATATATCATACCCATTCGGACGACAGGACAAGATTTTTTGCACTCTTGTCGACATTTCTTGGGTTTACACTTGTCGTTGCTCACAATGGCAATCCTGGTCAGCTTGTCTTTCTCCTCCTCCACACGTGGCCTTCTCTTCGACATTTTGGTATTTGTTATCTATCGATCTAAAAACACATATGGTCACATAAAGGTAAAATTTAGAATAATGATAGCGCCGAGTGTAATAATATGGAATTACCGTGGACGTTTCTTACCCAATGTACTTGACGATTCGTACCCAGTTTGGACACTCCATAACCAATGTCTGAGAATCGTCTACCACATTGGGTACGAAACGTCCAGGGTACCAATTGACCTGCACCCATAAGAATCAACTGCCAAATGTATCAGTTTCTGCACTTGTAAACAAATGTTTATTGATAAATATGAAGCTTTAGGTATTGATTGAACCCACGCAACCTGGATTCGCAGTACAACATGTTAACCACTGGATTAATATGATTACTAATGGATTTGCAGTCAGTCCAACATGTTAACCACTGGATTAATATGATTACTGGATTAATATGATTACTAAGGAGTTGATGAATATTTATTGGTGTATTTTTAAAGTGTTTGATTCATGTTGTTTGAACCGACATTAAATTGCTATCATTTTTTAGGAGTATGTATCTTATGCATGTTCCATTAATGTCCAACCCCTCTCGGGGACCTAGACATGTTTCCTGGGCAGGCTTAGCCGACCTAAGCGATTAACCAGTACTAAACAATGTGTGTGAGGTGCTTTGCTCAATGACACTACATACGTGGCCTGTCCGAGTATCGAACACGGGACCGTTCGATTCCAAATCCGACGCTCTACCACTGGACGCCACAGTATCTATGTTCCATCAATCATATGTCCAACCCCTTGTGGGGACCTAGACATGTTTTCCTGTGCAGTCTTAACCAGTACTACTTAGTCTACTAAACAAGCTGAATGTTAGTCCAAATAATTAGAGTTGAAAAATCCAACATTTTACTATCTCGGCATTTTTCAAAGTCTAAACCTCAATTACGCGTAGCATATTTTATATTCCAAAAAGTTGTTTACAAATCCGTGTTCCTTTGCAATACCCTTCGGCCAAGCTGGTTCTAAAAATATACACAGGCCCACACTTATATAATTTCCATAAATACCCCACACACTCGAAAATGGAAATTGACATATGGTTTGAAGAAAGGAGTTTTCTGAAAATTCCGAGGATAATCAAGCATAATTATCACTGCCATCTGAAATTACAGACTGTATTACCTGGGTATTTAGTTAGACAATCAAGTTATGATTCAATTACTGCCTGGTGTAGAAATGAAATACGCCGACAATTAGCGCGAAAATGGCTGCCTCCGTGATGTCCACATGCATGTGCAATACCGGTGTCATCATGCAATATTTCTCCAATGAATAGTCCTTTGATAAGGCTTCATACCCCTATAGAAATTATACTTCTGTCTACTGACTGCCGTGATGATCAGCTAAAGAAACAGTTTAAACATTATTTATTTTACAACGATTGCGAAGCAAGTTCTAACAACTTATATTAATCACTCTCGTTGCCGCGTATGAAAGCGTAAATGTTGTCATTATTGTGGGAGGAAACCGGAGTACCCGGAGAAAACCCACCTGCCCGATCTGGCGACCACCTCACAATCTCGTATACTTCCCGGTTCGAGGATTGAACCCGGGTTGCATGTAAGAAGCGAGCGCGCTAACCACTGCGTTAATCGGACAGCCAAACGTATCAAGGGAGGGAGGACGGACGGACGAGCACAGGCACGAGAACAGAGATTGGTGCATGCAGGAGATAGACAGGAAGAGGCATACAGGAGGCAAGCAGGCAGGCAGGCAGAGGCTCGATTCCTCATACAAGCATGCAGCTCCAGTCACCACTAGGCAAAGACACACCATACTCCGAACAATATATTTAGCATTTTATTAATCAAAGTAGTTGATTTTCTACAAATAAACTGTGTATTTTACGTTTATTTATCGTCTCTACCGGTTGTCTATATGAGCGACGCCTCCTGAAGAGATTAGTCATTTTAGATTATTTAGAGGATACTGCAATGATACAGACAGAGACCCATTCCAGAGTCTCCTTTTGGTTCTTTTACTTGCACGGTGAATAGCACCGACACGAGACCTCGGATTAAAGTCGCATCTGAAAGACGGTCAGACGGGGGCGCGAACCGGCGATCCCTAGAGCACTAGCAACGTGTATACTTATTTATTATAAACGCGTACGCGTGGAACTGGAGAATACTGCTATTAGCGAAATATGGTCCTGTGCTGTCACAATTTCCGTGCAAGGTAAGCACAGTACACACGTCATGCAAACAAAATGCTATCGACATCGGTCGTTTAATAAGATTCGAAAGTCTAACACGTACATTAAAATGCTTGCACCATAGTCGTTCTAGGATTCAAAAAATCTTCTGGTGGAGCATGCACCAACACCACCGTACCTTCGGTCAGGGTAGTAGATCGAGTCAAATTGAAAATACGCACATCGAGGCGTGTCGCGGTTAGATGTGGTAGGTTTGGTGGGGGTACCGAGGGTTTACTGGAAATTTGTGTAATGTATATTAAAATTGGTGCATTCTGGTGCCATCTAGGTAAGTATAAAGTAAATACATTATCGGGCGAATTTTCAATAGGAAACTATTTTTTACGTTGATAAACATTGAAGAACATGTAGTTTTTAATCGTTGCATGTGGAAGTCTACAGACTGGGATGGGCTCATCCGGGATTATATTGCTGTCTATGCATGTTAAACAAGGAACTGCTCTGAGGAAGCAGACTTTAGAAATAATTAAATAATCTATATTGAAGAATTATATAAGCTAGAAGAATTAAATAAACTAGAAGAATGAAATAAGCTAGAGGAGTTAAATAAAGTAGAGGAATTAAATAAGCTAGAGGAATTAAATAACCTAGACGAATTAAATAAGCTAGAGGAATTAAATAGCCTAGACGAATTAAATAAGCTAGAGGAATTAAATAACCTAGACGAATTAAATAAGCTAGAGGAATTAAATAAACTAGACATTTTCTTGATAATCGAGCTAAACTAACGTCCACATTGGTTTGAATGGAGTCTCCGTAGCGTTTCGTAATCGATTGGTTGTGAGTTCGAACACCACAAGAAATACGGTAGCCCGTATGCAAGACCCTTCTCTCTCCGTAATGGCGGTGACTTCCATCAGGAATGAGGTATCGAGAGAGATTAAACAACTGTTGCATGAACTTGCTAGTGGTGAATGGATTTTAATATTGATCTATCAAATATTATATTTGGTGTGTATGTACTTGAGACTGAATAATGTTACGCTACATCATTATATAAATGACGTCACGACGTAATAATTAACAGTACGGTCGCCAGGCATTGACGTCCGCATCTCTACAAGCATATGTGCACAGAGTCTACAGTCACGTTGCATGTTCATTAGAAATCTTACACTTAAATAAGATGAACCCTGATGAAATCAAAAGTTTTTACCAAGAATTAGATAGTAAGTGCATTTATATTTTGCGAAGTACATAATTACATGTATATGTGCAGGCACGGGCCGGTGGCAACTGAATGTGAATTGATACCCTCCATATATTAAATTTGTTGTCTATCTCCAATCCAATAGTATCATCTATATAGTCAAGTGTGGTTGCTTAGTTTGATGATACTCAATACATGTACACGCATTTGATAGTAATTTTATTGCCTAATATAACGGTATGTTTTGTAAATGATTCCTAGGAAAGAGGTAACCCTACAAGCAGGTTGCTTTCTCCTCAATCCTACATATGCATATTATTTATACTAGCAGACCGATCTGTAGTTCAGTTGGGCTGGTAATCCAGGGATCGCAGGTTCGATCAGCCTTCTGACACAAATAAAATTAACAGTCTTTCAGGTGGGTCTTTAAGCAGAGGTCCAATTAGTGCAGTGGTTCCAATGCACCCCGGGTTCGATCCTCGGATCGGGAAGTATGTGAGATGGTACGGTGGTCGCCAGATCGGACAGGTGGGTTTTCTCCGTGTACTCAGGTTTCCTCCACATAAATGACCACATTTACACTTTCATCCGCGCAAACGAGAGTTGTTAGAAATGTGCTGTATAAATTACAGATGTTTAGAACTAATGCTGTACAGGCTGTATCAATTACATATGCTTTAGAACTAATGCTGTACAGGCTGCATACATTACAGATGCTTTAGAACTAATGGTGTACAGGCTGTATACATTACAGATGCTTTAGAACTAATGGTGTACAGGCTGTATACATTACAGATGCTTTGTAGTAATGTTGTACAGGCTATATACATTACAGATGCTTTAGAACTAATGCTGTACAGGCTGTATACATTACATGCTTTATAACTAATGGTGTAAATACTGTATACATTACATGTGCTTTAGAACTAATGCTGTACAGGCTGTATACATTACAGATGCTTTAGAACTAATGCTGTACAGGCTGTATACATTACATGCTTTAGAACTAATGGTGTACATACTGTATAAATTACATGTGCTTTAGAACTAATGCTGTACATGCTGTATACATTACATGCCTTAGAACTAATGCTACAACGAGTACATATACGTTCACATCTTCCTAACGAATCTTTTCTTCTTTTCAGGATTACCTCTCCTCATTAAACTGAGCACCCCTCTTGATGAATTCGCTTCTAGATCCCAGGTATAGTTCATATATTTCGTCTCTTACCTTTCTTAGCTCTTTGCACACTAGATTTGAAACCAATTGTCAAATGTGTCATGCAATATCATTAGAATCGTTTCATCCTCGGACCGTGAAGTATGTGAGATGGTACGGTCGTCGCCAGATCGGACATGTGGGTTTTATCCGGGTACTACGGTTTCCTCACACACGAATAACCACATATCCGCGCAAACGAGAGTGATTAATATAAGTTGTTAGAACTTTTTTCGCAATCATTGTAAAATAAATAGACTTTAAACTTGGCTAATACAAAATGGCCGCCTCCATGATATTTTATTTCAGATAATCAATCTGTCATAGCATCTTTATTTGCTGTGTGATTTTCAAAATTCGTTCACCGTATTCTATGTTATAGTTTGCTTTATTGTTCAGGTTACCATGCAACTTGTTAATGGTTTTCCGTTACGCAATATTTATGATATTTGTAGGATCAGAATGCTACACCTCGTGTACAGATACCACGCATGGGAGATAAGCGTATGCTAAATGCTATCACTGGTGCACAGAATCGCGTACCAAGCACGATAAGCGAGAGATATAGGACGAAATATACGAGGGGTAAGTGTATGCTAAAGATTGTAGATAAACTATAGGCACAGCACATAGATCACACCCACCCACACATCCACCCGCACGCGTACGCCCACGCACGCACGTACGCACGCACAATTATATATAGAGAGATAATTCACACACCACACACACCACGCACCACAAACACGCGCCACATGCACGGGATGGAATGCATACATGTGAACCACGCACGCACGCACGCACGCACGCACGCACGCACGCACGCACGCACGCACGCATGGGATGGATGGATGGATGGATGTATATAATATTTCCATTCACAATAACAGTTTATTGAGATATATGTCAATTTTACTCTGATGTCGTATGCGTACAGTATGTGTAGACTGTATACAGGTGAACCTTCTTATCTTAGAACCTTTCTATCTTATTATCTTACAGCCTTCCAAAGACAACCAAAGAATGTTAAGAGACCCAAGAATTATAATTGCAAGTCATATTGGTCCTTGCCACAGTTCCCAGACAGTGCCGGTAAATATAATTGGGTTTTCCTTGCTTTTGTGATCATTTGAGTGTATATACAGTCAGACTTGTGTTAGTGGTCATCTCTATTAAGCAGCCAACCTACATTAAGCAGTATGTTTTCAGATTCCTAATATGTCACTTTTTATACATTTAACCTTATTAAGCAGCCACTTTCTGTGATTGCCTTTTCTGGCTGTTCAAGACAGTTGGACTGTATACTATTTCCGATTCTCATTAACAGTTTATTGCGATATATATTGTATGTCAATTCTACTATGATGTCGTGTACGTACAGTATGTTTTAAACTTTATTTTCTTTACAACGATTGGGAAGCAAGTTATAGCAACTTATATTAATCACTCTCGTTGGCGCGGATGAAAGCGTACATGTGGTCATTCGTGTGGGAGGAAACCGGAGTACCCGGAGAAAACCCACCTTCCGACTGGCGACCACCGTACCATCTCACATACTTCCCGGTCCGAGGATTGAACCCGGGTTACATTGGTGAGAAGCCAGCACGCTAACCACTGCGCTAATCAGACATAATGTGTAGAATGTACACCATTATCTTGCAGTCTCACAAGAAGAACCTATGGAGGTAGATCAAGTCTGGGCCGTTCCACAGACAGTATACCAGCCACGCCTTATCGGTAAAAATCTTCTTGTGTTTTACTTTCATTCTGTCGATTAGTAAAGTTAAATACCCTATACTGTGATTCATATTTGCAAGACCAAGAAAAGTATGCTCCCTTAACGCTCTTCTTTGAAGACAAAGCCATATTACGTACTTTACTTTGTTACTACCATGATTTGTTAAGGGGCTATGCCTTCTATGATGTGCTATATATTGACCTAACGCAAATGCTTTGAAAATCAACAACACAAAAGCATTGTCACCTCGCTCATTTTTAAAAAATAAATATTAGCCCAACGACAATATTTAGAAATAGAACCTTGAGCTTGAAAAGATAGATCGTCCATACGGAATGAATCTTTAGAACAGTGGGTTATTTATTGAGATCGACATCGTCCATAAGGAATGAATCTCCAGAACAATGGATTATTTATTGAGATCGACATCGTCCATAAGGAATGAATCTCCAGAACAATGGATTATTTATTGAGATCGACATCGTCCATAAGGAATGAATCTCTAGAACAATGGGTTATTTATTGAGATCGACATCGTCCATAAGGAATGAATCTCTAGAACAATGGGTTATTTATTGAGATCGACATCGTCCATAAGGAATGAACAGTCTATATAAATATTGTACAGCATTATGCTACTGGTAACTATCTAGAGCTTCTAAGAGTTGTACGCATTCAGTGAATACATGCTTGACCTTTGTTTGTTTTTGGCACGAACTTAGGTAACAATGTTGTAGATCAAGAATAATACAACAGTTACTACAGCACCATTAATAGCGGTTGTATCTTGTATCAGCCACTGCAATACATGTTGTGTACGAAGTATGCCAACTATGCATTTCACTCATAGCGCCATTTTCCACAAGCGTGTTTGTGCATAGAAATATAATAATAATAATACTAATTGTATTATTTACAGAGCCGCTGGACAACAGCATTATCAGACGCATTGAGTGGATTCACATCACTGACTAGCTGGACATCATACCACTATATCTCTTTATCAGACCAACCTTTAGAAATGGACTATTACTTTTAAAAACAATTTATGAATAAAAATATAGTATTTGGAAGATTTAAGTTTTGTGTCGATATTAAACAACATATATCTTTAGTGACATAGTATATACTTATTAAAATACCGCAACATGGATATACAGTCAAACCTGTGTTAGTGGTAAACTCCATTAAGCATCACACCTGTATTAAACAGCCGTGGTAAACTCCATTAAGCAATCAGCCTGTATTAAACAGCAGTGGTAAACTCCATTAAGCATCACACCTGTATTAAACAGCAGTGGTAAACTCCAATAAGCAGCCAACCTGTATTAAACAGCAGTAATAAACTCCATTAAGCAACCAACCTGTACTAAACAGCAGTGGTAAACTCCATTAAGCGACCAACCTGTATTAAACAGCAGTGGTAGATTCCATTAAGCAACACACCTGTATTAAACAGCAGTGGTAGACTCCATTAAGCAACCAACATGTATTAAACAGCCGTGGTAGACTCCATTAAGCAACCAACCTGTATTAAACAGCCGTGGTAGACTCCATTAAGCAACCAACCTCTATTGAACAGCAGTGGTAAACTCCAATAAGCAACCAACCTGTATTAAACAGCAGTAGTAAACTCCATTAAGCAACAAACCTGTATTAAACAGCAGTGGTAAACTCCATTAAGCAACCAACCTGTATTAAACAGTAGTGGTAAACTTCATTACGCAACCAACCTGTATTAAACAGCAGTGGTAGACTCCATTAAGCAACCAACCTGTATTAAACAACAGTGATATACTCCATTAAGCAATCAACCTGTATTAAACAGCAGTGGTATACTCAATTACGCAACCAACCTGTATTAAACAACAGTGGTAGACTCCAGTAAGCAACTAACCTGTATTAAACAGCAGTGGTATACTCCATTAAGCAACCAACCTGTATTAAACAGCCGTAGTAAACCCCATTAAGCAATCAACCTGTATTAAACAGCAGTGGTATACTCAATTACGCAACCAACCTGTATTAAACAACAGTGGTAATCTCCATTAAGCAACCAACCTGTATTAAACAGCAATGGCAAACTCCACTAAGAAGCAAACCTGTATTAAGCTGCCAGTTGCCATATTGCCATTGTATTTTTTTTTATAAATTTGTCCTCTACCAAGCAGCCACTTTCTGTGATTCCAATGACTGGCTGTTTAAGACAGGTTTTACTGTATAATATAACTAAACATAGCAACCGATATCTGCAAAAATAAATTGGTATATTGTAACGTAGGTCACAACATTGTAATTTGCAGACTTTGAATGGAATTTGTAGTCGTTAATTTCTTTTAGATAACTGATTTTATTTTGAAAGCCACATACAGTCAACCCTGTCTTAAGCAGCCAGCCAAGGGAGTCAGAGAAAGTGGCTGCTTAGCACAGGTGACTGCTTAATAGAGGTCAAATGTATAGTAAAACAACACTTAGGGAATCTGGAAACTGGCTGCTTAATACAGGTTAGCTGCTTAATGGAGGTGACCACTAACACAGGTTTGACTGTACTTATATATCATTTCCGCATAGCCTATTGTTATGCTTCTAAGAAGATTAATATACGCAACGTGTAGATATTCAGCGGAATAATACAGTTACCCATTAAACTACAGTCAGGGGATATGTTATTTCTCTTTATTTAAAATTCACACGGTCTAACCCGGGTTCTATGGTTCTTCAGAAGTAGCGTACGTAGTTACGTATTGGAATATAAGAATAAAATAATTATACATGAATTGTATAGACAATAAATTGAAACACACACATACGCACACGGGCGACCGAACTTACAGTGCCTTCGTGCTGACAGACCTTTCCAACCACGGTTTCCCCGCGCACACTACGTCCTCAATCGGCTCATTTACAGTTTACGCGAGCACAAAACTGACTCAATGTGAAGATTTGAGAAGACACATGACGTAACTTCGCTGACTTAAATGTTTGGATATTTATGAAGCTCTAGAAATGAGTGTCATGGAAGCATATTCGGCTGCAGTGAACAGTAATTTTCACTCTAAAGGCCACTCGCATCGGTATCAATTCTACAATTTCTCCGAGAAAATATTCTGCGCGCAGCCTCAAAGAAAGAAATCATTCAATTATGACCACAGTGACTACAGCTTCACAAAAACATGACAGAAAGATACCAATTGAAACCTGTTTCACTTTTGATGTGCTGCCATTTTCAGACCACAAATACAGACCATAGCCGAGGCTATTTTCCACACGTCCGTCCAATCCAGTCAACATAAACAGATTGCAGGAGTTTTGGTTCCCCCCTTCATCGTATGATTGAAAGAAACCGTGCAAATAGGTGGTCGACCACCAACTTGTTTTGATATTTCCATTTTTGTTCAATTGTGTCTGCAAATGGTCATCCGAGCCATGAAATCCTCAGTTTCGCCTTTCGAGCACATGCTCGATACAGTACCATCAAGATCACAAATGATAACGTTCACTAATTCTAAACATCCATTTTCAGCACCAACAAATAACTGTTATAAAGATCATACATATACACAAACGTTAATCTTACCTACTCTTTCATAACTTCTCCACGGCCAATGCGAAAATGTGGCTCGAAAACTGTTCACTACCGCCTTACAAGTACAAAAACAACCTCGAATTTTCATTAGAAGAATCTAGCTGGAACAATCCTAAGTTCTACTGGAAAACGGTAAAATTGCTAATAAAAAACAACAATAATTGTAACCCAATACCTTTGCTACTAATAGAAAATGATGGAAACGACAAATCAACCATTATGAACGCATGTGGTTGAAGGTAGCAGTGAGCAGTGAGTAGGGTAATCCAGCAGTGATTTGTGTATTCTAATAGTGGATGAGTAAATGCCAATTTTCGAAAATAAATAAACAAAAATAATAAAAGTGTATCCCAGAAGTGAATGGCGTATTCTAGTAGTGGATGATGTGCAAATGCCAACTTTCTGGCAGTGAAATGTACAACTGTACGAGCAATGTATTCCAACAGTGGGAAGTGTAATCCAGCAGTGAGTGGTATATTGTAGTAGCGAATGAAGTGTAAATGCAAATTTTCGAGGGGGAAACATTTTTTCCCCCCGAAAATTGTTTACGGGTAAGTGGGGTAACCGGAAACAGGCACATATACTGCTGGCAGTGAGCAGTGGGCAATGTACGAGTAGTGTAATCCAGCAGTGGGTAGTGTAATCCAGTAGTGAGTTGCGTATTCTAGTAGTGGATGATGTGCAAATGCCAATTTTCGGAAGAAATAAATAAAAATAATAATAAGTTTTTACATTTTTTCCATACTTGCGTTTTTGGCAGTGAGCAGTACGCGTAGTGCATTTAAGCAGCGGGTAGTGTAATCCAGCAGCGAGTGGTGTATTCTAGTAGTGAATGATGTGTAAATGCAAATTTTAGAGAGAGAAAAAAATATTTTCGAAAATTGTTTACGGGTAGGTTGGTTAACCGGAACAGACCAAATAGGCTTTACTTCAGCGATGAGCAGTGTTATTTAAATGCTATTTGATTTGCATCAGTAAAGCTAAGCTTTGCCTTACTAACTAAACATCCTTTTGGAATATATCTCGTATTTATTGACAGTATTTCAAAAACATAATAAAATGATTAAGCTCTTGAACATATAACGAATAAACCATGAACACAATTTGGTGTGATATATTTTAAGTCAGGTATTGTGGAGTGTGACCTCCGAGAGCCGTGTCATTTCGCATAGAGATCCTATGGAGCGATATGCTTTAGTGAAACACACATAGGGCACCCGAGACCTGTATTGGTCGACGGAACACATCAACTTTAAAATGGGGTCTTACCCTGACGCTTTTAGACCTGTATTGGTCGACGGAACACATCAACTTTAAAATGGGGTCTTATCCCTGACGCTTGTAGACCTGTATTGGTCGACGGAACACATCAACTTTAAAATGGGGTCTTATCCCTGACGCTTGTAGATCTGTATTGGTCGACGGAACACATCAACTTTAAAATGGGGTCTTATCCCTGACGCTTTTAGACCTGTATTGGTCGACGGAACACATCAACTTTAAAATGGGGTCTTATTCCTGACGCTTGTAGACCTGTATTGGTCGACGGAACACATCAACTTTAAACTGGGGTCTTATCCCTGACGCTTTTGCCATAATTTAGAGGTTGAGATTACCTGTACGAGTACGTATAGATACAAATACCCACACGAAGTGTAAGTTTAAACAAAGGCACCTATGAGTTGTAAGATTAAACAAATGGTGTGCTGTGAGCTGTATAAGGTATATTGGTGCATATTTAGACGAGAATCTCAGTTTTAAAGATCACATAAAACGAAAATGTCAGACCGCAATGTTTAATTTTCTCAGAATAAAAAATATTAGAAAATACCTTACCAAAGAAGCAACTGAAATTCTGGTGTTATCACTTGTCATCTCGCATCTGGATTATTGCAATGGAATTCTATTTGGTGTTCCCAAATGTGATATCAAAAAAATGCAAAGAATACAAAATATGTGCGCTAAACTTGTTTTAAAGCTCAGGAAATATGATAGTTCAAAACAAGCACTGTACCAACTTCACTGGCTTCCCATCAGTGAATATATTATGTGTAAAATTAGGCGTTTTATCAAATTAAACAGTTTCAGTTTCAGATTGGCAGCACTTCTGGACTGTTCTGGGCTGCTCATTCAACCAGTAGGTCATGCTTATGGTATATGCAAACAGTTTCAATTGGTTTTTCATATACCTTTCTATAGTTATATTCTGTACAAGAAATGACGGACGAAGGAACGTACGGACAGACAAATTGGCAACTGTATGCTATCCATTTTGGGACCATACATATAGTAGTTTAATATGTTTAAGTAGATGACAACAGGTGAGCTGAATGCAGGAAGATCGGGAGTATTGGCGCATATAGGTCCATGGAAGATCGGGAGTATTGGCGCATATAGGTCCATGGAAGATCGGGAGTATTGGCGCATATAGGTCCATGGAAGATCGGGAGTATTGGCGCATATAGGTCCATGGAAGATCGGGAGTATTGGCGCATATAGGTCCATGGAAGATCGGGAGTATTGGCGCATATAGGTCCATGGAAGATCGGGAGTATTGGCGCATATAGGTCCATGGAAGATCGGGAGTATTGGCGCATATAGGTCCATGGAAGATCGGGAGTATTGGCGCATATAGGTCCATGGAAGATCGGGAGTATTGGCGCATATAGGTCCATGGAAGATCGGGAGTATTGGCGCATATAGGTCCATGGAAGATCGGGAGTATTGGCGCATATAGGTCCATGGAAGATCGGGAGTATTGGCGCATATAGGTCCATGGAAGATCGGGAGTATTGGCGCATATAGGTCCATGGAAGATCGGGAGTATTGGCGCATATAGGTCCATGGAAGATCGGGAGTATTGGGCTATAGGTCCATGGAAGATCGGGAGTATTGGCGCATATAGGTCCATGGAAGATCGGGAGTATTGGCGCATATAGGTCCATGGAAGATCGGGAGTATTGGCGCATATAGGTCCATGGAAGATCGGGAGTATTGGCGCATATAGGTCCATGGAAGATCGGGAGTATTGGCGCTATAGGTCCATGAAGATCGGAGTATTGGCGCATATAGGTCCATGGAAGATCGGGAGTATTGGCGCATTATAGGTCCATGGAAGATCGGGAGTATTGGCGCATATAGGTCCATGGAAGATCGGGAGTATTGGCGCATATAGGTCCATGGAAGATCGGGAGTATTGGCGCATATAGGTCCATGGAAGATCGGGAGTATTGGCGCATATAGGTCCATGGAAGGCTTCAAGCTCTGTGGAATATGAACTATCTGCAGTTCTTTTTCTTTTTTTTAATACTTTATTTATTTTACAACGATTGCGGAGCAAGTTTGAACAACTTATATTAATCATTCTCGTTGGCTCAGCTGTACGCGTATATGTGGTCATTTATGTGGGAGGAAACCGGAGTACCCGGAGAAAACCCACATGTCCGATCTGGCGACCATCGTACCATCTCACATACTTCCCTGTCCGCAGTTCTTTAGCGAAGCCTAGAGCTCCTGGCAGTAATTATGTCCATAATTACTCTGATAGTGATGGGATGTCATTTTTAAATATGCTTCGATATGGCCTAAAAGTGTATGTATAGTGACAAGCCTATGGGTTATCATATTGTTCTTAAAATTAAAAAAATATTTGGTTTTGAACCCGCAACAACTTGTCCAGACATGCGTCTGTGATATCGCCCACTTCCGCATAAAGATGACGTATTGGTGTCTTCCTGAAACCCCCACTTTTCAAATTTTGATAACAACAAAAGTGGGTGTTTCAGGAATTTTGCTTTTTCCAATTAACACCTTCCTACGGCCTTAGGTCAAATTATAGCTATGGTCTGTTTCTTAGGATGATTTAATAAAACAAGACAAGTTTTTTATACATTTATATCATCTTTAAACACAGATTCATCTGCAGTACTCATCAGTCAATCAATCACTAATGATGAATCAGTCAGTCATTCACTTGAGGTGAAGAAGTTGCGATGCTGCGTCAGAGTATTCCATCGCCGTCATGTCTCCGTTTTCCAAACGTGTTTTCAGGGCTGCTAGTCTTTGCTCGAGCTGACGATACTTTCTTTTTTTGACTGGACGAACGCCCCCTGCCTGGTATTGAAGAACCCTAATGTAGCAAGCAGCTTCAATCCGCTGTAGTATGGAAATGATACCGAAGATGTTTGGATGGGCATGTCGTACGGCCTTCTTCAATTTACTGTGCCACCCTTCACAATGGTTTGTTGTCCTGGGACCCACAGTTGTATAATGATTCCAAAGTGGCTTATCACCCTCAACCCACTGTTCTGTTACGTAGTCTGTGAAGGCAGTAACGCTCGCAGGAAGATCCTCCTCCCCTATGGCCACTAACGCTTGAAACCAAATGTCCTCTACCTCAGCTATTGGAACTAATGGCAACACCGATGCTCGTCTAACCAGTCGATGGATTGTGTCATTTTCCTTGTAGGCTGTAGAGAGTCCTAAAGCTTGAACTTTTCGCCAAACGCACTGTGTGTAATGAAAAAAGCAAGCTTTCACATTGGTGTCTGGAAAAACTCTCTGTGCGCCGTTACGGGAAGCCACCTCGTGGTCTAGAAATACAGTTTCAGGTTGAAGTTCAAAACCGTACTCCTCACATTTCTGTTTTAGTTGGCTGAAAAATGTCACGTAGACGTCAGTTGATTTTCCTGGGAGAAACGCGAATACTAGCGGATACATTTCACCGTCAATAAATCCATGTAACGTAAACAACTGGTGAAATAAACTTGGGCACGTGTAAAATGTTCCGTCGGCGTAAATAGTGTTGGCTGCACACAGATGTTGTAGTCCAGTTCTAGTTGCGAAGACGAGCATTTTGTTGTTTTCGTCGATGTTGATTTGAAGGAATTCGCCGCCTGCTGTTGTCTGTGTCCATTCTCCTTCTAACTGGATGTTAGCAGTTGACGTTGGAAGTACGGGACGAAGTTTACTCCGCTCTTTGTACAGTGCAGTCTTACACGTTTGGAACGTTGGTATATGTCTTGCCACTTGTTCTGTCTCTTCATCCCAATCTTTTCCGCGGATGTTGGCAATTTCTTCCTCGTAGATTGTTGGAATAGGGGTAAGTTCATCCCGACAACGTTTGCGAATATCTCCCATGATGTTTCTAATGTAATTGTCTACGTTATTGGGCGGGTGTGTGTGGTTGTCAGTATGTTTGGTTAATCTACCATCAACTGTTGTTGCCCTTGTTCCGCATCCTTGTTGACAACATGACCAATAAATACGATCAGGTTTACGTGATTTCATCTGAAGGGAAAAGTTTGTATACAGACAGAGGAAGGACACATATCATATTGTGTATAGACAGACAGACGGACGTACTGACAGACGGACAAACATCATATTGACAGACGGACAAACATCATATCGTGTTAAGACAGACAGACGGACAGACATTATATTATGTAAATACAGACAGACAGACGTACAGACATTATATTATTTAAATACAGACAGACAGTCGGACGGATGGACTCACAACACATTGTGTACAGACAGACGGACAGACATTATATTATGTAAATACAGACAGACAGATGTACATACATTATATTATTTAAATACAGACAGACAGACGGATGGATGGACTCACAACACATGTACAGACGGACGGACAAACATCATATTGTGTTAAGACAGACAGACCGACAGACAGACAGACAGACGGATGGACTTACAGACAGACAGACAGATGGACGAACATACATCACATTATATAGACAGACAGACGGACACACATCAGGAGAGAAAGAAAAAAGTATACTTACATTAAATCTGAATCCACCTATCAAAAGACTTTCACCACCTTTCTGATTATTAACAAATCGTATTTGTACTTGTGCATTAGCCATTATGTTACATGTATCTAGGATAATCGTGTACACAAATGAAACTAAATTATATCAGTATCAATTTATATAAAAATTAATGGTCTTGTATCTTGTTTTTAATACATTAATTATCGCCTTTAATATACTCAAATAAATATTTCTTTGTTTAGATATTGCTCTGTTGAATTTATATGAAACATCAAAGTATTCAAAAAGATAAACAGTAAACTTAAATACCAATAAATTAACACTATTGATTGCAAACTATTAATCTTATTTCTTTAATAACATCATCATCGTGTATCAATTATCAGTTTTAATTAAGAAAACTGCTTGCAAACTGTTAATCTTGTCTTTTTCAATGTATCAATTATCAGTTTTAAACTATAACTAATATATTTTAAAAAAAGATCAAAGAAACCTAATTAATCTTAATTAATTGATATAAACTGTTATACTTTGATATAATAATAATAATAATAATAATAATTAATTGGCAATTCTGATTATTTAATATCAATATTAATTTATGGTCCTAATAATATTAATGTATTTAGACATAATTTATCAAATCTTAAATTATAAATATTTTACATTTATATCTCCTTATGCAGCAAATATTACACCAATAGGTAAAACAGACTATAGTCCGTAACCATGGGTTACATAAATTAAAAGTGGGTGTTTCAGGAATTTGAAAATTAAAATGTGGGGGTTTCAGGAATATGAAAATTAGAAAGTGGGTGTTTCAGGAATAAACCCGCATTGATGTCTAGCTGGGGTGCTTCTGTGATTATTTGGACAAAGACAATTAGCACCATCTTCCACTGAAGCACGCGATTGTTTTGTTATGTTTTTCAATATTAAATTATTACGATAAAAAGTAAATTTTTAAATATTTTCTACAAACGAACCTGAGTTTGTGAAATAACCATTTGTAAATTACCTCCCTTTATGGATACTTTTTATCTAACTCGCCAATGACTTCGTACATGGTGATTTATTAAAGTTAACACTAGAATAAATTGATAAGTTTGCATATGAATTATTTTTCATACTAAAGAACAAAAACGCTTAAAAATACTTTAAGTCATGTAATTTGTATAAACGAGAACAAGTTTTAAACCATAAATATATGTACTAAAAGTACTATAAGCCAAACGCACAGGAGAAAAATGGACCGATTCTTGCAACTGACTAGGGGTACGGAGAAAATTACATAACCGTAGAACAAATCGGTAGCCATTAATAAATCCCCAGTCACGACTACAATGCTTGTAGTTCTTTCTGTGGCATATAATCTAGCTCATACATTAAAATCCATTTCTTAGTAAAACAGGCAGTACGAATGAACATAAAACTTTCAGATGTAACAACATTTTTTTTTTAGATTTTTAGAACTTCAACGATTCGAAATTCGAAAATTAACACAAGTGAATCGATCCCGGACTACAGAGAACAATAATGCGGTCGAAACCCAGGATACACGTCTATAAACATAAAGAAACAAGAGTAGGACCAACGGAAGCACATTACACTGGTTTCATTAACCTTCAGTGCAACCGTCATACTTTGAGATTAAATTATACAAACTTTAGGCATTAAATACACAGCGCCAAAATCAGCTGTTTTTATGAAAATTTATCCCTTTGGTATTACAAAATATATCTTTAAGACGTGAGGGATACACGTCGGGGTCAAGCCTCAACAGGTGAGCATACCTTGTACGCTCACTTACAGTGCCTCCGGGCGGGCAGACCTTCATAAACTCGAAAAACAACAACTATTCTGGACTGGTAATCCAGGGATCGCAGGTTCGACGACCCCCGTCTGACCGTAATAAAAGTCTTTCAGATGGGACGTTAAACCGAGATCTCGTGTCGGTGCTTTACACCGTGCACGCAAAAGAACCAGAGAATGCTCTGGAATGGGTCTCTGTCTGTATCATTACACTATCCTCCAAAAACCTAAAATTACTAATCTCTTCAGGAGGCGTCGCTCATATGGGCAACCGGTAACGCCGATAAATAAACGTAAAACACACACACACTGGACTGGTAATCCAGGGATCGCAGGTTCGACGATCCCCCGTCTGACCCTAATAAAATTAACAGTCTTTCCGATGGGACTTTAAACCGAGGTCTCGTGTCGGTGCTTTACACCGTGCACGCAAAAGAACCAGAGGAGACTCTGGAATGGGTCTCTGTCTGTATCATTGCACTATCCTCCAAAAACCTAAAATTACTAATCTCTTCAGGAGGCGTCGCTCATATGGACAACCGGTAGCGACGATAAATAAACGTAAAACACACACACTATTCTGAATATCACGCGAATGTGTACTATGCTTTTCTATAAACACCAATATACTATTGACTTCAAATAAGACCGCCTCCGTAGTCGAGTGGTTAAGGTCGCTGACTTTTATACCACTGTAACGAGCCCCGCTCAGACCGTGTCTCATGTATATGAACAAGTTGGCAGTTTCTTACGGAGGTTGGTGCACCAAGTACTTGTTAACCGCTGGAGTTTGCCCAGGAAAGGTCAAATCAAATCAAATCAAATGTAATCACTCAGTGCATCATACATGATACAAACATGAGGTATATATATAGTAATACGGTGTTGTTAGGTAAACTGCATGTCGCTCAAATAGGAAACCGGTAGCGACGTTAATAAACTTAAATAAAAAAAACAACAAAAAACCTTCAAATAATCCAATAAGGGTACCTAACTTTATTATTACCAGAGTTGGGGCCCTTATGCTGTGCCATATGGGCAATGTCAAATTCTATACTTTTTGGATTATATGTGCTCAGTAAAACTATCGTATGCGTGTTTGTTGGGATACATATCCTATGTATAGAATATAACACTATACTTATTGCATAGAATATAACACTATACTTATTGCATAGAATATAACACTATACTTATTGCATAGAATATAACACTATACTTATTGCATAGAATATAACACTATACTTATTGCAAGTTGTTGTAATCTTCCCCCTACCCCCTAGACCCGCACCTGAAATAACTCTTTCTGGTCCGCATGTTGGGTCCCACGCTCACAAAGGTCAACTCGGTACACATTTCTGAGATAGAGAGATATCTGACCCAATTACAGTAAATAAAACACATTCGGAGCTTCTCAATGTTAATTAGTCCCCACACAATGTACACTATGAACATAGTAAATCCACTCTTAAATATGTTTAAAAAGATGTCCAAACGACACACAGACGGATCTGGTAATCCAGGGATCGCAGGTTCCGTCTGACCCTAATAAAATTAATAGTCTATCAGATGGGACGTTAAACCTAGGTCTCGTGTCGGTGCTTTACACCGTGTACGTAAAAGAACCAGAGGAGACTCTGTAATGGGTCTCTTTCTGTATCATTGCACTATCCTCCAAAATCTAAAATGACTAATCTCTTCAGGAGGCGTCGCTCATATGGGCAACCGGTAGCGACTATAAATAAACGTAAAACACACACTCCAAACGACATAGTGGGCTGAAGTTATGAATGTGATATGTAAGCCCAATTATAACTAAAAGTATTTTAGTACATAACTTTGTAATGTTAATGTCTACAGTCGGATGCTAGATGGATATGGGTACACAAATATTTTATTGTATTGTGGTATGTCGATCACAGTAATATAGCATAATGCGACATTGCACGTGTATCAAGGTCTTCTCGTCACATAACCGTAGTAGAAATGGTAAAAATATATTTATATATATGCAGTCTTAAGCCATCTTAGAAGTATACATGCACCGGGTATTGTATTCACCCGGTCTACCCCCGACTATCGCTGGCACACATTCTTGTGCTAGCGACAGTCGGAGATATGAAAACCGAACACACACTGAAATTACAACAGCCCTCATAGCCCCCTAAACATCTAGCTATAATAATTACAGTCGATTTACGATTCCCCACACTGGTACCACAATGGTACTGAGATAGTTATTTTTTTAAAAATATGTTTATTTATTTTTTCGAAAATTTGCATTTACATTTCATTCACTACTACAATACGCCACTCACTGCTGGATTACACTTCCCACCGTTGGAATACACTGCTCGTAGAGTCGTACATTTCCTCCACTGCTAACTGCCAGAAAAACAAGTACTGGAAAAAATAAATACATGGCATTTACTCATCATTCACTACTAGAATACACAACTCACTGCTGGATTACACAACTCACTGCTGGATTACACTACTCACTGCTGGATTACACAACTCACTGCTGGATTACACAACTCACTGCTGGATTACACTACTCACTGCTGGATTACACAACTCACTGCTGGATTACACTACTCACTGCTGGATTACACAACTCACTGCTGGATTACACTACTCACTGCTGGAGTACACAACTCACTGCTGGATTACACTACTCACTGCTGGAGTACACAACTCACAGCTGGATTACACTACTCACTGCTGGAGTACACAACTCACTGCTGGATTACACTACTCACTGCTGGAGTACACAACCCACTGCTGGATTACACTACTCACTGCTGGATTACACTACTCACTGCTGGAGTACACAACTCACTGCTGGATTACACTACTCACTGCTGGAGTACACAACTCATTGCTGGATTACACTACTCACTGCTGGAGTACACAACTCACTGCTGGATTACACTACTCACTGCTGGATTACACTACTCACTGCTGGAGTACACAACTCACTGCTGGATTACACAACTCACTGCTGGATTACACAACTCACTGCTGGATTACACTACTCACTGCTGGATTACACTACTCACTGCTGGATTACACAACTCACTACTGGATTACACTACTCATTGCTGGAGTACACAACTCACTGCTGGATTACACAACTCACTGCTGGATTACACAACTCACTGCTGGATTACACAACTCACTGCTGGATTACACAACTCACTGCTGGATTACACAACTCACTGCTGGATTACACTACTCACTGCTGGATTACACTACTCACTGCTGGATTACACAACTCACTGCTGGATTACACAACTCACTGCTGGATTACACTACTCACTGCTGGATTACACTACTCACTGCTGGATTACACTACTCACTGCTGGATTACACTACTCACTGCTGGATTACACCACTGCTGGATACACAACTCACTGCTGGATTACACTACTCACTGCTGGATTACACAACTCACTGCTGGATTACACTACTCACTGCTGGATTACACTACTCACTGCTGGATTACACAACTCACTGCTGGATTACACTACTCACTGCTGGATTACACTACTCACTGCTGGATTACACTACTCACTGCTGGATTACAAACCACTGCTGGATTACACTACTCACTGCTGGATTACACTACTCACTGCTGGATTACACAACTCACTGCTGGATTACACTACTCACTGCTGGATTACACTACTCACTGCTGGATTACACAACTCACTGCTGGATTACACTACTCACTGCTGGATTACACTACTCACTGCTGGATTACACTACTCACTGCTGGATTACACTACTCACTGCTGGATTACACTACCCACTGCTGGATTACACAACTCACTGCTGGATTACACTACTCACTGCTGGATTACACTACTCACTGCTGGATTACACTACTCACTGCTGGATTACACTACTCACTGCTGGATTACACTACTCACTGCTGGATTACACTACTCACTGCTGGATTACACTACTCACTGCTGGATTACACAACTCACTGCTGGATTACACTACTCACTGCTGGATTACACTACTCACTGCTGGATTACACTACTCACTGCTGGATTACACTACTCACTGCTGGATTACACAACTCACTGCTGGATTACACTACTCACTGCTGGATTACACAACTCACTGCTGGATTACACTACTCACTGCTGGATTACACTACTCACTGCTGGATTACACTACTCACTGCTGGATTACACTACTCACTGCTGGATTACACAACTCACTGCTGGATTACACTACTCACTGCTGGATTACACAACTCACTGCTGGATTACACAACTCACTGCTGGATTACACTACTCACTGCTGGATTACACTACTCACTGCTGGATTACACAACCCACTGCTGGATTACACAACTCACTGCTGGATTACACAACTCACTGCTGGATTACACTACCCACTGCTGGATTACACTACTCACTGCTGGATTACACTACCCACTGCTGGATTACACAACTCACTGCTGGATTACACTACACTGCTGGATACAACCGGATTACACTACTCACTGCTGGATTACACTACCCACTGCTGGATTACACTACCACTGCTGGATTACACAACTCACTGCTGGATTACACTACCCACTGCTGGATTACACTACTCACTGCTGGAACCACTCACTGCTGGATTACACTACTCACTGCTGGATTACACTACCCACTGCTGGATTACACTACTCACTGCTGGATTACACAACCCACTGCTGGATTACACTACTCACTGCTGGATTACACTACTCACTGCTGGATTACACTACTCACTGCTGGATTACACTACCCACTGCTGGATTACACTACCCACTGCTGGATTACACTACCCACTGCTGGATTACACTACCCACTGCTGGATTACACAACCCACTGCTGGATTACACTACCCACTGCTGGATTACACTACCCACTGCTGGATTACACTACCCACTGCTGGATTACACTACCCACTGCTGGATTACACTACCCACTGCTGGATTACACTACCCACTGCTGGATTACACAACTCACTGCTCACCACTGCTGGATTACCGCTGGATTACACTACCCACTGCTGGATTACACTACCCACTGCTGGATTACACAACCCACTGCTGGATTACACTACCCACTGCTGGATTACACAACTCACTGCTGGATTACACTACTCACTGCTGGATTACACTACCCACTGCTGGATTACCGCTGGATTACACTACCCACTGCTGGATTACACAACCCACTGCTGGATTACACAACCCACTCATACCGCTGGATTACACAACTCACTGCTGGATTACACAACCCACTGCTGGATTACACTACTCACTGCTGGATTACACAACCCACTGCTGGATTACACAACCACTGCTGGATTACACAACTCACTGCTGGATTACACTACCCATGCTGGATTAACAACACTGCTGGATTACACTACCCACTGCTGGATTACACAACTCACTGCTGGATTACACTACTCACTGCTGGATTACACAACTCACTGCTGGATTACACAACTCACTGCTGGATTACACAACTCACTGCTGGATTACACTACTCACTGCTGGATTACACAACTCACTGGATTACACTACTCACTGCTGGAATACACAACTCACTGCTGGATTACACTACTCACTGCTGGAATACACAACTCACTGCTGGATTACACTACTCACTGCTGGATACACAACTCACTGCTGTTTACTCTCTGCTGGATTACACAACTCACTGCTGGATTACACTACCCACTGCTGGATTACACTACTCACTGCTGGATTACACTACCCACTGCTGGATTACACTACTCACTGCTGGATTACACTACTCACTGCTGGATTACACTACTCACTGCTGGATTACACTACTCACTGCTAGCAGTACAGCAGTACACCGCTCACTGCTGGATTACACTACTCACTGCTAGCAGTACAGCAGTACACCGCTCACTGCTGGATTACACTACTCACTGCT
>CM026391.1:80793819-80852559 GCA_014843695.1 Archivesica marissinica
GCAATCGAGCTAAAACAAATTTGTATAAACTAAGTCACTACATATGAGAGCTTGTTTCGCAATCGAGCTAAAACAAATTTGTATAAACTAAGTCACTACATATGAGAGCTTGTTTCGCAATCGAGCTAAAACAAATTTGTATAAACTAATTCACTACATATGAGAGCTTGTTTCGCAATCGAGCTAAAACAAATTTGTATAAACTAAGTCACTACATATGAGAGCTTGTTTAGCAATCGAGCTAAAACAAATTTGTATAAACTAAGTCACTACATATGAGAGCTTGTTTCGCAATCGAGCTAAAACAAATTTGTATAAACTAAGTCACTACATATGAGAGCGTGTTTAGCAATCGAGCTATGAGATACATGAGATTCTGAAAAAATCCGCCCATGTGGTCGAGTGGTTACGGTCGCTGACTTGTATACCACTGTAATCTATCATCTCTGATAGTCACAGTTTCGAGCCCCGCTCAGACCGTTTCTCGTTTATATGAAAAAGTTGGCAGTTTCTTACGGAGGTTGCTGCACCAAGTACTGGTTAACCGCTGGAGCCTGCCCAAGAAAGGTGTTGTTAGGTAAACTGACCGTCGCTCAAATGGGAAACCGGTAGCGATGTTAAATAAACTTAAATTTAAAACAAATTAAGATTGTGGCACGTATTCGTTCCATGAGACGGCGATGCATTGTAGTGAGAGATATCAACCGTAATCATACACGATACGACGACTACTATGTGAATGTTCCACGGGCTCCATTGGGTCACACATGACGTCACAACGCAACAGATAAGACACTAATGTGATGATGGAATTTTCAACCTGGTGTTTGACTCTCAGTATACGACATTACATATGCATTGTTTACTTAGTAATGAATAGTTGCTATACGGTCGAGAAGGTATTCGAATATTCGGACGAGAAGGTATTCGAATATTCGGTCGAGAAGGTATTCTAATATTCGGTCGTAAAGGTACGCAATCAAATATTCGGACGAGAAGATATTCGAATATTCGGTTAGGAAGGTATTAATTCTAATATTTGGTCGAGAAGGTATTCATTCGAATATTTGGTCCAGAAGGCATTCTTTCGAATATTCGGTCAAGCTGGTATTTATTCGAATATTCGGTCACGAAAAGTGAAAGTTATTATTATTATTATTCGGTCACGAATGTATTCAGTCGAATATTTGGTCGGAAAGGTATTCATTCGCATAGTCTGTCCAGAAGGTATTCTTTCGACAATTCGGTCGAGTTTTTATTTATTCGAATATTCGGCCGAGCAGGTATTCGATTATTTATTTAATATATATATATATACTATAATAATATCGTGTCTTCTTTGACTCGGTGTTTTCATTTAGTGCTTCTTGTCCCAAAAAGGGGTAACTCCATTTATTTACATTATTTACACACTCATTATATTTATTGTTATGATTTAGTCTCTAAATATAGCATATACACTAACTGTATGCTCATTAGGCGGCATTGATAAAGCAGCGACTATAAACTATTGTTTGTGAAATCTTCCACACCAGATAGTTGATGTCTTTGATTGTAGTTCATTTGCAAAGCAAACCATATATTATTAAACATGAGAGGAGAAACATTATTACAAAATAGCTATGTGGTATCTTCCAATATAGTTCTCATTACGGCGAGTTGGTGTATCGTTATTTTGTAGATTACTATTGGCCAAAGCCGTGGCCGCCGGGGGATCAATGGTCATACAAAATATAGCATTGGGATTACCGTGTTATAAATCATTCATAATAGAATCTACGAAGTAATTAAGGACTGTAGTCTGTAGTCTTTTACTCTTCACCGACAATGCATTCCCTGGATAGCGGATATTTAAGGCCATGTCTTCTGCATTTGGCATTTTGGTAATCCAAATAAGTAAACACTCGTGGTTTATAAATGACATTTGAAGGCAGAATTTGTTATATTATATATGTTACACTAGTAAGACAGACAGACAGACAGACAGACAGACAGACAGACAGACAGACAGACAGACAGACAGACAGACAGACAGACAGACAGACAGACAGACAGACAGACAGACAGACAGACAGACAGACAGACAGACAGACAGACAGACAGACAGACAGACAGACAGACAGACAGACAGACAGACAGACAGACAGACAGACAGACAGACAGACAGACAGACAGACAGACAGACAGACAGACAGACAGACAGACAGACAGACAGACAGACAGACAAGACAGACAGACAGACAGACAGACAGACAGACAGACAGACAGACAGACAGACAGACAGACAGACAGACAGACAGACAGACAGACAGACAGACAGACAGACAGACAGACAGACAGACAGACAGACAGACAGACAGACAGACAGACAGACAGACAGACAGACAGACAGACAGACAGACAGACAGACAGACAGACAGACAGACAGACAGACAGACAGACAGACAGACAGACAGACAGACAGACAGACAGACAGACAGACAGACAGACAGACAGACAGACAGACAGACATCAGTAACCATTAACTGGCGGCTAACTAGACTCATAACAGAATGTGGTTCGAACCTTCGACCTCCCGCTTCGTAGGCGGATGGGTTTACCGCTAGGCGACGGGGACGGTCAATATGGCTTATACAAGTAAATCGTCTTACCATATGCCCTATACTGATGCGAAATCTGGTCAGAAATAAACAGTATGGAGTACGGGAGTAGCTTATAAACACATGTTAACACATGGTCCTTATAGCGACACTACATCGCAAACAGCAAATCAACTATAACAGTCTTCTGAATACATTCGAACACTAACATTGAATCAATACACAGTGTTTTTGTGGTATACAAACTTTCAAAAGTGAAATTAGGATTTCATATAACGGTCATCCGCGCTCCTGAGTTGAGGTTTGTTTGTCATTGGAGTCAATACTAAGGCTTAAAGCACGCGATAATTTCGATTAGAGATAATTTAACTGAGATTAGTCTACACATAAATATGCATAGGCACACATGTGAGATATCACGGTAAATAGGTAGCATAACTCGTGCTATTTAGGATACACGCTTTGTATTACGCATGAATGTCGACCCATTTACATTATTTTGTTATGTCAACAAGCCGCGTATACGACGTTTGTTTATTTGTTGAAATACTCAGTTTTTGAGGCAAATATTTGGGAATGAATTATACCATACGACATTCTGTAGATGTTTGCTTTTTCACAGATGTTAATGTCGCTTTAACTTATCCAATGTCACCTAATACTCTCAACATCAGATATGACATATTTCGGATACAACTGTTACCTATTATAACTGTACACCCATTAAAAATATCAGTGTCAGGCCTGGATTCATTGCCGACACTATCAAATAATAGTTTAGAAGACGTGTTCCATACTTACGTCAAAGACAAATACTTCCCAGAACTGACAACAAGCATGCAGACTGGCAATAAAGGAGAGTATCGTAAACATACGTCACTGTTTATACGAGTTACATATTCCTGGGCGTCCTGTAGTGACATGTTCAACAGTCGACCCGACACTAGATATTCACGCAACAATTCAAATTTCATATTTATTGGTCTGGATATGACCCTGGACAGAGTCTCGCAATACGCTCAATATCAGATATGACATATTTCGCATAAAAACGCAATTTACAATAGTATAATGTAAATTTGTTTATAATTTCTACAATGCTTAAAGTGTAGTAACTACTGTTCGCACGGGGTGTCAGTATATACGCTCAGCCGGACACCGGTTTTTAGCGAGGAGGTCATTTTGCATAACACACACTACAGAAGCCTAATGTTAACCAATCACAGTCGTCCTTGTCACGTGTGTGGCTTCATCCGGGAACTTCGCCATCTTTTTCGTGGAGGCAGAATTTTTCTCTCCGCAATCTTCTGGAATTCTGAGTATACCACCTCGCATTTTACTGAGTCTGGGCTTTATTACCAGCTCGCATACATTTTGAGTCTAGGCTTTATTACCAGCTCGCATACATTTTGAGTCTAGGCTTTATTACCAGCTCGCATACATGTTGAGTCTAGGCTTTATTACCAGCTCGCATACATTTTGAGTCTAGGCTTTATTACCAGCTCGCATATATTTTGAGTCTAGACTTTATTACCAGCTCGCATACATTTTGAGTCTAGGCTTTATTACCAGCTCGCATACATTTTGAGTCTAGGCTTTATTACCAGCTCGCATACATTTTGAGTCTGGGCTTTATTACCAGCTCGCATATTATTGAGTCTGGGCTTGCATGCAATTAGCAACTATATGTCTTGTTAGATTTATTGGTCTGGTCATGACCCTGGACAACAGCGTTTCGCGTGTGTAGCGAGTTGAAACGGTGAATACACACGGACACTGCATGCAATTAGCCACTGTTTGTCTTTTTTATTATTTAAGTTTATTTAACGTCGCTACCGGTTGCCCATTTGAGCGACGGGCAGTTTACCTAACAACACCTTTCCTGGACAGGCTACAGTGGTTAACCAGTACTTGGTGCACCAAGCTCCATAAGAAACTGCCAACTTTTTCATATAAATGAAGCACGGTCTGAGCGGGGCTCGAACCCGTGACTATCAGTGATGATAGGTTACAGTAGTATACAAGTCAGCGATCTTAAATAAAGTATGTCTTGCTATATACTAACATACTATATACGTGATATCATTTTTATTTTGTTATACCTTTCTGGTGATATGACAAGCATAGGTAGCACAGTCCTCATGTTTTGCAATAGAGGTTATCTTTACTTAAAACATACCGTGACAGGTGGGGATTGCAACTAAATATTGTTTGGCAATATTAAACTGAGACATTTGCATATTCCGTGAACTTACTTCGTTAATAATCGGATTTCTGAAGTAAAATATGAGCTTTAAATTATGGTACACTTACTTACTGACTTGATTCAAATATTAGCGGTAAAAACCTAACGTATGTCCTGGTTGTAGTTCACGGAAACTTACGAAGGCTTTGGCGGAGATTAATGAGTCTCAGTTTAATGTTGCCAAGCAATACAGAACACAGTAAAGTTGTTTGGAAATCGTGAACGCTATGGAAACATCAATGTTGGTCACATAATAAACAATGTCTTAGAGATAGTGAATAATTCTAAATACCGGTCCATTTGAACATAGCCAGTAAACGTTGACGTATAAATGCCTCAACGCTCTAAATGTTTTGCTAAATGATCTGCGTAACTTAGTACCCACAACCCACAAATAAAACTAAGTGTCAGCTATGGATGTTGAATTTGGGGTTTTGGCATTTCAAAAGAAATATAGTGGATTCACCTAAAAACAATATTAGATTGTAACCTACATAGTGGCTGTTTATAGTGTGTCATTTACGGACATGTATGCCCTTGTAGCATCCCCACATCCACATTACTACCCTGCAAGATATAAACAGTGTGTTTATATTCTATATGAAAGCGCTGAGCTCGGTGCTACCCGGTAAGATATAAACTGTGTGTTTATGTTCTATATGAAAGCGCTGAGCTCGGTGCTACCCGGTAAGATATAAACAGTATGTTTATGTTCTATATGAAAGCGCTGAGCTCGGTGCTACCCGGTAAGATATAAACTGTGTGTTTATGTTCTATATGAAAGCGCTAAGCTCGGTGCTACCCGGTAAGATATAAACAGTGTGTTTATGTTCTATATGAAAGCGCTAAGCCCGGTGCTACCCGGTAAGATATAAACAGTGTGTTTATGTTCTATATGAAAGGGCTAAGCCCGGTGCTACCCTGTAAGATATAAACAGTGCGTTTATGTTCTATATGAAAGGGCTAAGCCCGGTGCTACCCGGTAAGATATAAACAGTGTGTTTATGTTCTATATGAAAGCGCTAAGCTCGGTGCTACCCGGTAAGATATAAACAGTGTGTTTATATTCTATATGAAAGCACTAAGCCCAGTGCTACCCGGTAAGATATGAACAGTGTGTTTATGTTCTATATGAAAGCACTAAGCTCGGTGCTACCCGGGAAGATATAAACAGTGCGTTTATGTTCTATATGAAAGGGCTAAGCCCGGTGCTACCCGGTAAGATATAAACTGTGTGTTTATGTTCTATATGACAGCACTGAGCTCGGTGCTACCCGGGAAGATGTAAACAGTGCGTCTATATTCCATATGAAAGCGCTAAGCTCGGTGCTACCTGGTAAGATATAAACAGTGTGTTTATGTTCTATATGAAAGCGCTGAGCTTGGTGCTACCCGGTATGATATAAACTGTGTGTTTATGTTCTATATGAAAACACTGAGCTCGGTGCTACCCGGGAAGATGTAAACAGTGCGTCTATATTCCATATGAAAGCACTAAGCTCGGTGCTACACGAGAATATATAAACAGTGCGTTTATGTTCTATATGAAAGCGCTAAGCTCGGTGCTACCCAGTAAGATATAAACTGTGTGTTTATGTTCTATATGAAAGCGCTGAGCCCGGTGCTACCCGGTAAGATATAAACTGTGTGTTTATGTTCTATATGAAAGCACTGAGCTCGGTGCTACCCGGGAAGATATCAACTGTGTGTTTATGTTCTATATGAAAGCGCTAAGCCCGGTGCTACCCGGTAATAAACAGTGTGTTTATGTTCTATATGAAAAAAGCGCTGTGCTTCGTGCGATATATATGGTACAGCTTGATTGTTGCATCTAGACATTACATGGAATAATATATTGTACCTGCTAAAAGAAACCATTAAAACTACCATTCTTTTAGCGGAGAAAATGATCTCTCATATGAGGTGTCTATTTCAGCCACTATTCAGAATCAGCTGAATACAAATCCCCAACGGAGAACGGAGGTATTGAGCACGCCACGGGTTACATGTATCACAAAGCAAGCGACTACTGCAACACAGATCGTTTATGCGATCTTTCCTGCTGAGACACTTGTCTGTATAAAACCATATATCCATTTGCATCACACACGCTTATGAATATTTAATGGCAAGGGCCGGTTATAACGTCAATCACAACTGTACAGAAATGTCAACAGCAATGCTTCCGTAAATGACAATCGGATCAAAGCATACCTCACACAGAGTACACGGATGACACTAAAGTCCACATTAATATGCCTAGTGGAGATGGGATTTTCCCCGGAATCAGGTACCGAGAACGATTAGACTTGATTCGAAGGAAACGAATTCAAATAAATGAGAATAGATTATTTGAGCATTTTAAGGAAACTATTTATATTGAAATTTAGTTTTTAATATTTATTATTAACCTCCGCCGGGTGTTATTGTTAAGCCCAGCTATGAGAAACTAAACTTATTGGTTTTGTCTGAGTCTGTCTGTAGACAAGATAACTCGATAAAGTTGTCGATGAATGTTGTGAATCTTTGTGGATATATAGACGGTTGATTTAGGAGGAATTGAATCTATATTGGGAGAAATCGGCCAAGACCTGTGGATATGGTGGTCTGTGATGTGACCACTCCCCCGCTGACCTCTATGTATAGGATATAAGGCTTATATAAAGAGACCACTTCGTCCGAATCGCCCTCTAGCGAAAACGATCCAATATGTAAAATATTGGACTGTGTGAGGCGCGTAGCACCGAATATAGTACCAATAGTTTACATATTGGATCCGTTTGATGCAATATCTTACTTAAAACACACACTTATATAGCAAGGCCTACTAATTGTTAGAAATCTTTAAAACAATTCAATATGTAAAATATTGGACTTTGTGAGGCGCATAGCGCCGAAGACAGTAACCATAGTTTTACATATTGGATCCATTTGAGACTTATATCTTACTTAAAATACACACTTATAATCCTACTAATTGTTCATTTCGTACGTGTACGCGTTGGATTTAATAGAATACTCTGGCCGTTTGACAGCAGTCCAATATTAATAATGGACTGCAAGTACAAAGGTATGACGTCACGTCAATGTTTTAAGGTAAACTATAAATTAATCATGCCTGTATCTTTGTTTGTGTCCATCTCCGGGGTCCAGTGATTAAGGTCGCTGAGTTGTGTACCACTGTAATCTATCATCACTGATGGTCACGGGTTCGAGTCCCGCCGAGACCGTGTATTTTTATATGGAACATATTGGCAGTTTCCTACGGCGGTTTGTGCAGGAATTACTCGTTAACAGCTGGAGCCTGCCCAGGAAATGTGTTGTTATATAAGCCGATCGTCGCTCACATGGACAAGCAGTAACGAAGTAAAACAAACAAACAAACAACTTGTGTTTTGTGAGACTCGGCGGCTTCGTTTTTGTTCTATCAATATATACAGTATGTACAAAACGTACAACGGATTTTAGTAACATTGCAAAACATAATATGTATGTAGATGTAGATGATAGAACTGATTGTATGCATGAAGTATTCAGTCATGTTTTACATTCAGTTGAAATAATGTATTTATATATCGAATTCCTTCGCAATTTCGTATTTATAAAGTGATGCTTTGGATAATAAATTGTATAATCAAACTTCCCATGTACCGTGACAGATGCATCAATCCGAACCAGTGCCTGTAACTGAAATGGAATAGTTCCAATGGAACATCTCTGAATCCTCATATGACCTTTCTAATAAGCCATCCCGCACGAGCGTGGTCTCTAATTAGCTTGAATATTATGCTAAATGCATTTGGGTATGCAGCGGAAACTTCATGGCCTTTAAATCGGGCTATGGCATATGGCATTGGCATACTATTGAAAGGTCAAACTCAAGGTCATGCGAATAGATACCACTGTTGGATCAAACATTTGTTCCTGTTTATTATGTATTCTTCAATATTATTTGCATTACGTAATGCATCCAACTGCTAGTAATATTACTAGCGATGTGGATAATCTTTAACACCAACAGTGAAGTTAGCTGTATTAACATCAACAGTGAAGTTAGCTGTATTAACATCAACAGTGAAGTTAGCTGTGTTAACATTAGTAGTGAAGTTAGTTGTATTAACATCAACCGTGAAGTTAGCTGTATTAACATCAACAGTGACGTTAGCTGTATTAACATCAACAGTGAAGTTAGCTGTATTAACATCAACAGTGAAGTTAGCTGTATTAACATCAACAGTGAAGTTAGCTGTATTAGCATCAACAGTGAAGTTAGCTGTATTAGCATCAACAGTGACGTTAGCTGTATTAACATCAACAGTGAAGTTAGCTGTATTAACATCAACAGTGAAGTTAGCTGTATTAGCATCAACAGTGAAGTTAGCTGTATTAGCATCAACAGTGAAGTTAGCTGTATTAGCATCAACAGTGAAGTTAGCGGTATTAACATTAGTAATGAAGTTGGGTATATTAACATCAGTAGTGAAGTTAGCTGTATTAACATCAGTAGTGAAGTTAGCTGTATTAACATCAGTAGTGAAGTTAGCTGTACTAACATTAGTAGTGAAGTTAGCTGTATTAACATCAAAGTTAGCGGTATTAACATCAGTAGTGAAGTTGGGTGTATTAACATTAGCAGTGAAGTTAGCTGTATTAACATCAGAAGTGAAGTTGGGTGTATTAACATCAGTAGTGAAGTTGGGTGTATTAACATCAGTAGTGAAGTTGGGTGTATTAACATCAGTAGTGAAGTTGGGTGTATTAACATCAGTAGTGAAGTTGGGTGTATTAACATCAGTAGTGAAGTTAGGTATATTAACATCAGCAGTGAAGTTAGCTGTATTAACATCAGTAGTGAAGTTGGGTGTATTAACATTAGTAGTGAAGTTAGGTATATTAACATCAGCAGTGAAGTTAGCTCTATTAACATCAACAGTGAAGTTAGCTGTATTAACATCAGCAGTGAAGTTAGCTGTATTAACATCAGCAGTGGAGTCAGCTGTATTAACATCAGTAGTGAAGTTAGCTGTATTAACATCAGTAGTGAAGTTAGCTGTATTAACATCAGTAGTGAAGTTAGCTGTATTAACATCAGCAGTGAAGTTAGCTGTATTAACATCAGTAGTGAAGTTAGCTGTATTAACATCAAAGTTAGCGGTATTAACATCAGTAGTGAAGTTGGGTGTATTAACATCAGCAGTGAAGTTAGCTGTATTAACATCAAAGTTAGCGGTATTAACATCAGTAGTGAAGTTGGGTGTATTAACATCAGCAGTGAAGTTAGCTGTATTAACATCAGTAGTGAGGTTAGCTGTATTAACACCAGTAGTGAAGTTAGCTGTATTAACATCAGTAGTGAAGTTAGTTGTATTAACATCAGTAGTGAAGTTAGTTGTATTAACATCAGTAGTGAAGTTAGCTGTATTAACATCAGTAGTGAAGTTAGTTGTATTAACATCAGTAGTGAAGTTAGCTGTATTAACATCAGTAGTGAAGTTAACTGTATTAACATCAGTAGTGAAGTTAGTTGTATTAACATCAGTAGTGAAGTTAGCTGTATTAACACCAGTAGTGAAGTTAGTTGTATTAACATCAGTAGTGAAGTTAGCTGTACTAACATTAGTAGTGAAGTTAGCTGTATTAACATCAAAGTTAGCGGTATTAACATCAGTAGTGAAGTTGGGTGTATTAACATCAGCAGTGAAGTTAGCTGTATTAACATCAGAAGTGAAGTTGGGTGTATTAACATCAGTAGTGAAGTTGGGTGTATTAACATCAGTAGTGAAGTTGGGTGTATTAACATCAGTAGTGAAGTTGGGTGTATTAACATCAGTAGTGAAGTTAGGTATATTAACATCAGCAGTGAAGTTAGCTGTATTAACATCAACAGTGAAGTTAGCTGTATTAACATCAGCAGTGAAGTTAGCTGTATTAACATCAGTAGTGAAGTTGGGTGTATTAACATTAGTAGTGAAGTTAGGTATATTAACATCAGCAGTGAAGTTAGCTCTATTAACATCAACAGTGAAGTTAGCTGTATTAACATCAGCAGTGAAGTTAGCTGTATTAACATCAGCAGTGGAGTCAGCTGTATTAACATCAGTAGTGAAGTTAGCTGTATTAACATCAGTAGTGAAGTTAGCTGTATTAACATCAGTAGTGAAGTTAGCTGTATTAACATCAGCAGTGAAGTTAGCTGTATTAACATCAGTAGTGAAGTTAGCTGTATTAACATCAAAGTTAGCGGTATTAACATCAGTAGTGAAGTTGGGTGTATTAACATCAGCAGTGAAGTTAGCTGTATTAACATCATTTGTTGAAGTTAGCTGTATTAACATCAGTAGTGAAGTTAGTTGTATTAACATCAGTAGTGAAGTTAGTTGTATTAACATCAGTAGTGAAGTTAGCTGTATTAACATCAGTAGTGAAGTTAGTTGTATTAACATCAGTAGTGAAGTTAGCTGTATTAACATCAGTAGTGAAGTTAACTGTATTAACATCAGTAGTGAAGTTAGTTGTATTAACATCAGTAGTGAAGTTAGCTGTATTAACACCAGAAGTGAAGTTGGGTGTATTAACATCAGTAGTGAAGTTGGGTGTATTAACATCAGTAGTGAAGTTGGGTGTATTAACATCAGTAGTGAAGTTGGGTGTATTAACATCAGTAGTGAAGTTAGGTATATTATATTTGATGGAACATTCTAGTAGGTTTTTTGTTTGATGTGTTATTCCTATTTGGTTTGATGGAACGTACTAGGTGTTTGTTTGTTTGATGTGTTATTCCTAGTTGGTTTGAGGGAACATACTAGGAGTTTGTTTGTTTGATGTGTTATTCCTAGTTGGTTTGATGGAACATACTAGGGGTTTGTTTGATGTGTTATTCCTAGTTGGTTTGATGGAACATACTAGGTGTTTGTTTGTTTGATGTGTTATTCCTAGTTGGTTTGAGGGAACATACTAGGAGTTTGTTTGATGTGTTATTCCTAGTTGGTTTGATGGAACATACTAGGAGTTTGTTTGATGTGTTATTCCTAGTTGTTTTGATCGAACATATTAGTAGTTTGTTTGATGTGTTATTCCTAGTTATTTTGATGGAACATACTAGGAGTTTGTTTGATGTGTTATTCCTAGTTGGTTTGATGGAACATACTAGGGGTTTGTTTGATGTGTTATTCCTAGTTGTTTTGATGGAATATACTAGGGGGTTGTTTGATGTGTTATTCCTAGTTGGTTTGATGGAAAATACTAGGAGTGTGTTTGATGTGTTATTCCTAGTTGTGTTTGATGGAACATACTAGGAGTTTGTTTGTTGATGTGTTATTCCTAGTTGTGTTTGATGGACCATACTAGGAGTTTGTTTATGTGTTATTCCTAGTCGGTTTGATGGAACATACTAGGAGTTTGTTTGATGTGTTATTCCTAGTTGGTTTGATGGAACGTACTAGGAGTTTGTTTGATGTGTTATTCCTAGTTGGTTTGATGGAAAATACTAGTAGTTTGTTTGATGTGTTATTCCTAGTTGGTTTGATGGAACATACTAGGAGTTTGTTTGATGTGTTATTCCTAGTTGTTTTGGTGGAACATACTAGGAATGTGTTTGATGTGTTATTCCTAGTTGTTTTGATGGAACATACTAGGTGTTTGTTTGATGTGTTATTCCTAGTTGGTTTGATGGAACATACTGGGACTGTGTTTGATGTGTTATTCATAGTTGGTTTGATGCAACATACTAGGGGTTTGTTTGTTTGATGTGTTATTCCTAGTTGTTTTGATGGATCATACTAGGAGTTTGTTTGATGTGTTATTCATAGTTGGTTTGATGCAACATACTAGGGGTTTGTTTGTTTGATGTGTTATTCCTAGTTGGTTTGATGGAACATACTAGGAGTTTGTTTGATGAGTTATTCCTAGTTGTTTTGATGGAACATACTTGGGGTTTGTTTGATGTGTTATTCCTAGTTGTTTTGGTGGAACATACTAGGAGTTTGTTTGATGTGTTATTCCTAGTTGTGTTTGATGGAACATACTAGGAGTTTGTTTGATGTGTTATTCCTAGTTGGTTTGATGGAACATACTAGGAGTTTGTTTGTTTGATGTGTTATTCCTAGTTGGTTTGATGGAACATACTAGGAGTTTGTTTGATGTGTTATTCCTAGTTGGTTTGATGGAACATAATAGGAGTTTGTTTGTTTGATGTGTTATTCTTAGTTGGTTTGATGGAACATACTAGGAGGTATTTTGTTTGATGTGTTATTCCTAGTTGGTTTGATGGAACGTACTAGGAGGTATTTTGTTTGATGTGTTATTCCTAGTTGGTTTGATGGAACATTCTAGTAGGTTTTTTGTTTGATGTGTTATTCCTATTTGGTTTGATGGAACGTACTAGGTGTTTGTTTGTTTGATGTGTTATTCCTAGTTGGTTTGAGGGAACATACTAGGAGTTTGTTTGTTTGATGTGTTATTCCTAGTTGTTTTGGTGGAACATACTAGGAGTTTGTTTGATGTGTTATTCCTAGTTGTGTTTGATGGAACATACTAGGGGTTTGTTTGATGTGTTATTCCTAGTTGTGTTTGATGGAACATACTAGGAGTTTGTTTGATGTGTTATTCCTAGTTGTTTTGGTGGAACATACTAGGAGTTTGTTTGATGTGTTATTCCTAGTTGGTTTGATGGAACATACTAGGAGTTTGTTTGATGTGTTATTCCTAGTTGTTTTGATGAAACGTACTAGGAGTTTGTTTGATGTGTTATTCCTAGTTGTGTTTGATGGATCATACTAGGAGTTTGTTTGATGTGTTATTCCTAGTTGTTTTGATGAAAGGTACTAGGTGTTTGTTTGATGTGTTATTCCTAGTTGGTTTGATGGAACATACTAGGAGTTTGTTTGATGTGTTATTCCTAGTTGGTTTGATGGAACATACTAGGAGTTTTTTTGATGTGTTATTCCTAGTTGGTTTGATGGAACATACTAGGAGTTTGTTTGATGTGTTATTCCTAGTTGGTTTGATGGAACATACTAGGAGTTTGTTTGATGTGTTATTCCTAGTTGTGTTTGATGGAACATACTAGGAGTTTGTTTGATGTGTTATTCCTTGTTGTTTTGATGGAACATACTAGGAGGTTTTTTGTTTCATGTGTTATTCCTAGTTGGTTTGATGGAACGTACTAGGTGTTTGTTTGTTTGATGTGTTATTCCTAGTTGGTTTGAGGGAACATACTAGGAGTTTGTTTGTTTGATGTGTTATTCCTAGTTGGTTTGATGGAACATACTAAGAGTTTGTTTGTTTGATGTTTTATTCCTAGTTGTTTTGATGGAACATACTAGGCGTTTGTTTGATGTGTTATTCCTAGTTGGTTTGATGGAACATACTAGGTGTTTGTTTGATGTGTTATTCCTAGTTGGTTTGATGGAACATACTAGGAGTTTGTTTGTTTGATGTGTTACTCCTAGTTGGTTTGATGGAACATACTAGGGGTTTGTTTGATGTGTTATTCCTAGTTGGTTTGATGGAACATACTAGGAGTTTGTTTGTTTGATGTCTTATTCCTAGTTGTTTTGATGGAACATACTAGGAGTTTGTTTGTTTGATGTGTTATTCCTAGTTGTGTTTGATGTGTTATTCCTAGTTGGTTTGATGGAGCATACTAGGAATTTGTTTGATGTGTTATTCCTAGTTGTGCTTGATGGAACATACTAGGAGTTTGTTTGATGTGTTATTCCTAGTTGTTTTGATGAAAGGTAATAGGTGTTTGTTTGATGTGTTATTCCTTGTTGTGTTTGATGGAACATACTAGGAGTTTGTTTGATGTGTTATTCCTAGTTGTGTTTGATGGAACATACTAGGAGTTTGTTTGATGTGTTATTCCTAGTTGTGTTTGATGGATCATACTAGGAGTTTGTTTGATGTGTTATTCCTAGTTGGTTTGATGAAAGGTACTAGGTGTTTGTTTGATGTGTTATTCCTAGTTGGTTTGATGAAAGGTACTAGGTGTTTGTTTGATGTGTTATTCCTAGTTGGTTTGATGAAAGGTACTAGGTGTTTGTTTGATGTGTTATTCCTAGTTGTGTTTGATGGAACATACTAGGAGTTTGTTTGATGTGTTATTCATAGTTGGTTTGATGAAAGGTACTAGGTGTTTGTTTGATGTGTTATTCCTAGTTGTTTTGATGAAAGGTACTAGGTGTTTGTTTGATGTGTTATTCCTAGTTGGTTTGATGGACAAGAGTTTGTTTGAACATATATTGCTAGAACATATATGTCCACTTCTTCGACGGCTGGTATTTTTAGCAGTTCTTTACCCCAACTGCTGACAATATTAGTAATTTACTAAACTAACTACTGGCAATATCAGTAATGAACTAAACCAACTGCTGGCTATATCAATAATACACTAAACCAACTCAATATCAGCAATGAACTAAACCAACTGCTGGCAATATCAATAATAAACTAAACCAACTCAATATCAGTAATTAACTAAGCCAACTGCTGGCAATATCAGTAATGAACTAAACCAACTGCTGGCAATATCAATAATAAACTAAACCAACTCAATATCAGTAATTAACTAAGCCAACTGCTGGCAATAGCAGCAATGAACTAAACCAACTGCTGGCAATATCAGTAATTAACTAAACCAACTGCTGGCAATATCAGTAATGAACTAAACCAACTGCTGCCAATATCAATAATAAACTAAACCAACTCAATATCAGTAATTAACTAAGCCAACTGCTGGCAATATCAGCAATGAACTAAACCAACTGCTGGCAATATCAGTAATTAACTAAACCAACTGCTGGCAATATCAGTAATTAACTAAACCAACTGCTGGCAATATCAGTAATTAACTGAACCAACTGCTGGCAATATCAGTAATTAACTGAACCAACTGCTGGCAATATCAGTAATTAACTAAACCAACTACTGGCAATATCAGTAATTAACTGAACCAACTGCTGGCAATATCAGTAATTAACTAAACCAACTGCTGGCAATATCAGTAATTAACTGAACCAACTGCTGGCAATATCGTAATTAACTGAACCAACTGCTGGCAATATCAGTAATTAACTAAACCAACTACTGGCAATATCAGTAATTAACTGAACCAACTGCTGGCAATATCAGTAATTAACTGAACCAACTGCTGGCAATATCAGTAATTAACTAAACCAACTGCTGGCAATATCAGTAATTAACTGAACCAACTGCTGTCAATATCAGTAATTAACTAAACCAACTGCTGGCAATATCAGTAATTAACTGAACCAACTGCTGGCAATATCAGTAATTAACTAAACCAACTGCTGGCAATATCAGTAATTAACTGAACCAACTGCTGGCAATATCAACAATTAACTATAGGAGATAACTATATAAGCTTTGCTTCCGTTTTAATCGTTTACTATATACTGACGTCTTTGAATTATTGTACACGTATTGTTTTGTGCATGTATATAGTGGAATAAATAAGTTTAAATCAGATATTAACTAAACAAGCATCTGGCAATATCAGCAATTAACTAAACAAGCATCTGGCAATATCAGCAATTAACTAAACCAACATCTGGCTATACCAACAATTAAATAAACCAACAGCTGGCTATATCAGCAATTAAATAAACCAACATCTGGCTATATCAGCAATTACTTAATTACCTAAAACAATTGCCTGGCAGTATCAGTAATTAACCTAACCAAATACTAGTAATGTCAGCAATTAACTAAACCAGCTGCTAGTAATTTCAGTAAATAACTAATCGACGGCCAGTACTTTCAGTAAATAACTAAACCAGCTGCTAGTAATTTCAGTAAATAAATAACCAACTGCTAGTAATTTCAGTAAATAATTAAACCAACTGCTAGTAATTTCAGTAAATAACTAAACCAACTGCTAGTAATTTCAGTAATTAACTAATCGACAGCTAGTAATTTCAGTAAATAATTAAACCAACTGCTAGTAATTTCAGTAAATAACTAAACCAACTGCTAGTAATGTCAGTAAATAACTAAACCAACTGCTAGTAATTTCAGTAAATAACTAAACCAACTGCTAGTAATTTCAGTAATTAACTAATCGACTGCTAGTAATTTCAGTAAATAACTAAACCAACTGCTAGTAATTTCAGTAAATAACTAAACCAACTGCTAGTAATTTCAGTAAATAACTAAACCAACTGCTAGTAATTTCAGTAATTAACTAATCGTCTGTTAGTAATTTCAGTAATTAACTAATCAACTGCTAGTATTTTCAGTAATTAACTAATCGACTGCTAGTAATTTCAGTAATTAACTAATCGACTGCTAGTAATTTCAGTAATTAACTACTCGACTGCTAGTAATTTCTGTAATTAACTAAACAAACTGCTGGCAACATCAGTAATTAACTAAACCAACAGCTAGTATTGTCAGTAATAAACTCAGTAATTAACTAAACTTACTGCTATTAATGTATGTAGTTGACTAAGCCAACTGCTGGCAACATCAGAAATTAACTAAACCGATTGTTAGTAATTCCAGTAATTAACTAAACCTACATCATGTACACAGCAAAATGGTTAATGTACATCGTCAAGCGTAACTAGGGGCGACGAAAAATAAACGTAGACAACAACTAAACTGATTAAAGAAGCATTGGATGAAACGTTCTTTACATCATTACATATATCATCGTAGAGGTATTGCGATTTTTAAATAGCATTGGTATGTGTAGGGTTTGTTAAAGACAGTGTCACAGAAGACGCAACGGCATAATATGTCTCAGAATAATGCTTATCATAAATGTGCTATTTACTTGAACTGTGCCGAGAAAACGGCGTCTCTCTTATTTAAATTAAACATATCGGAAGATGTAAGTATACCTCCAATTGTTCTGTTCGTCTCAGTGTGATCGATTCATTTGATATTAATTCAATTAGAATTCAGCCCCACGCAGACAGCGCATCACCGTTTCTTGCAGTATTACAATCAGTATCTCTATACTGATACATTCAGTCGTGCCTTTAAATATTAATGAATATCCAAGCACAACGGCCTACTGAAATTAATTGCAAAAGAAATAAGGAAAAGCTTTTACTCGTGTATGTGTTGCCAGTAGGTTGCCATGCGGTTGCCACTAGCTTGACAAGTTGCGTTTGCTCTTGACGGATACTCTCATAACACGAGTCGCCCATTGTGATTGGACAAGCGCTTTAAAAACAAAGCTCAGAATCAGATATAGGAAAGTTCGGCGATGGAAGTATTAAACGCACGGCTAAGTGGAATTGGATGTTTCTCGGAATATATTCTCTAAAGGGAAGATGTTACAATATCTCATTTCACAAGTTTGATCTAAAGAAAATGTTACTGGACGGTGCACAAATGAAATTATTAGTGGTATATATAACATAATTATCTTTCTGTATAGCGCAAAAGAAAGAAACGCGCTTCTAGACGTATATTCAAATAGTTCGTAATTGTGTCAGCTTATTCTGGTATACACAAATTGATGATAATAATAATAATACATGTTGCTAGATATTTCAAAAAATTTCAAAGCGGACTGTCGAAAGATTCAAATGAGAATAAAGTCTTCAGCCTAAAAAGGCGTGTTTGTAAATAGTTATTAAAAGGCATTGTATTGTTCGAATTTATTGACGAGTGTATTAACTTGCCTACTCGAATTCGTTTCGAGGTCCGTTTTTATGGTGATTTCAATTGTAGAATAAACCTTTAATCGTTTTCATTGATCATGTTGCAGGATGGAAGGAGAGATATGTTTGTAAGGGAGTAGGACACAATCAATGACACTACTATCATTTCATTTAACTACGGACCAATTACGCATTAATTGCACATTAATTGTTCGTAGTACAATTTACTAATGAGTGAAATTTAATTCTGAAATGGATTTATCTGAGATAGTTTGTAGAGTGCTACTCAAAGTGTAAATAAACTGAATACATAATCAATGTGTCCACATCACATTTGTCATGAAAGGTAAACGAGATTAAAACAGTTGTCAAGTTCCAAACCATGGATACATATTTGTAAAATTCGTGAAACATCAGACAACGACAGGGTTCGAAATCAGGTATTACCTCCGGAGCCTATGTTTTAAACGTACTCTTTTATTTGAAATTTACTTTGAAACTGGGTTTGATGACGACTGTATATAGATAAGGAAGGAAGCCGTCTATAATAATATTAGTTTTTGGATACGTGTTATATTAATGATCTGTGTTCGAGATTGACATCTATACAGGTTACTGGTATATTGATGTATTGATATTTAAGGAAGTTAAACACGTGTCGATGATTGCACATATGTTGAAATTGAGATAAACGCAAAGTGCTATGAGAGTGATGGATATGAGATTCACTAACTTGACTTTACATAGACTGTTGCTGACATTTCTCTTGGTTATTCTGCAATCGGAAACAGGTAAGCGTTTAAATTTGTTCATATGCATTAGCGATATGTCGTTATTCAATGTTTGTCTTTTATTTTCTTATAGTTGATGCACGGAAATGTGGCGGGAATTACCATAAGCCCCTGTAGCTTTCAATTCAATCCACTTGTCTTGATAGTTGTATTGTATGGATGTTATATGTACAGATGTTATATGTCATGCTTATCTTGATACATAAAATATGTTTAAACAAATTATGCACGGACGACGAGTTTTTAATATGTTCCAGTTAACCAGTACAAATTAATGTTCGCTTTGGCAATGTAACAATACACAAGTTCCCACAATGCACACTCAGCGATCTATGAGTATTCTCTCTTTAAAAGTATATTCTATTATTATTTATTATTAGTCCGTTTAGCATTAAGAATTATACAGAGTTCATAGAATGTCACTTGCTGTCTTGCCTGTCCCGATTAAATTATGTTTCTAGCTGTATCACATCAAAATGCTTGTGGTGCTTTACGTTTATTTATCGTAGCTACCGGTTGCCCATATGAGCGACGCCTCCTGAAGAGATTAGTCATTTTAGATTTTTGGAGGATAGTGCAATGATACAGACCCATTCCAGAGTCTCCTCTGGTTCTTTTACGTGCACGATGTAAAGTACCGACACGAGACCTCGGTTTAAAATCCCATCTGAGAGACTGTTAATTTTATTATGGTCAGACGGGGGATCGTATCTGCGATCGCTGGATTACAAGTTCAACGTGTTAACCACTGGACTACAGATCCGTATGTGTCAACATGCTAGGTGTCGCTCATATGGGCAACCGGTAGCGACGATAAATAAACAACGTGAAACACACACTCAAAATGCTATACTTATAAGTTAAGTCAAATAGTCTATTTTCGTCTCTTCATATGTAACCCATTATATAAAACATTTATAACAAAACCACATACGCCTCCGAGGTCTCGTGTCGGTGCGTTACGCCGTGCACGTAAAAGAACCAGAGGAGATTCTGGAATGGGTCTCTGTCTGTATCATGCACTATTCTCCAAAATCTAAAATAACTAATCTCTTCAGGAGGCGTCGCTCATATGGGCAACCGGTAGCGACGATAAATAAACGTAAAACAGACACATACGCCTTTCTTAACAGAAATATAAGAGACGGTAAAATATATCACAGGAATCATATGAGCTGTGTTATATGACAACCAACATTGCTATGATAGGGTCACACAATCGAAGAACAACAGCCAGGACGACACATTTAGTTGTCATATGACATGACCCACATTACTAAGTATGCATACATTTAACTCAACATAGAATAACTGCAGCATGCCAACTGTATATGTCGTATTCAGCAATATATTATGTACCTGTACTTTTGTGGTTCGAATAATTGATAAAACAGAACAGATCACAAGTTTATTCATGACGTATGTATGTTCCTTTAATGTCAAACCCCTCGCGGGTCTTAGACATGTTTTCCTGGGCAGGCTTAGCCGATCTACGCGATTAACCAGTACTAAGCAATGTGTGTGAGGTGCCTTGCTTGCTCAATGGCACTACATACGTGGCCTGACCGAGTATCGAACCCGGGACCGTTCGATTCCAAATCCGAAGCTCTACCACTGGACCACGGACGCCACACGTATACATACGTACACATTCATAATATATACATACAATTATATACAAATCAACAAGTGATCAATAAAGCTGTGGTATTGCTACTGTATTCTAATTTAAAATAGACGATGAACATTCTAGTTGGTTGGTGTTTTGGAAATGTGTAATTAAGAAGACAAAGCATTCAGTATCGATTTCCTATCATTTAAAGTATTCTTAAGAAAACCAGCCAAGTTTAATAACACCTTTCTGTTATCACTGTTCATGAAACTACACAACTGTATGCACGTTTGGTCTCATGTAGCAGTACTTATTAAATTAATGAGTTCTTTCCTCAATGCTGAGCAACATGGACACATTAAAATAAAATGATACCCATCATCAATATCTCTAATATTACAATATTGTCAATAACGCTTATTTCTCTGTATACATAATTATATGCTAAAGTCATATTTTTGTTCACAAAATGAGATTGCATTGTATGTGAGTGTCCCGTTTTAATGAAACATGCTCATAGTGATGTCTGCTAGTATTATCTGCTACGGAGAAACATGCTAACAGTGATTTATGCTAGTATTATCTGCTACGGAGAAACATGCTAACAGTGATTTATGCTAGTATTATCTGCTACGGAGAAACATGCTAACAGTGATTTATGCTAGTATTATCTGCTACGGAGAAACATGCTAACAGTGATGTATGCTAGTACTATCTGCTACGGAGAAACATGCTAACAGTGATGTATGCTAGTATTATCTGCTACGGAGAAACATGCTAACAGTGATGTATGCTAGTATTATCTGCTACGGAGAAACATGCTCATAGTGATGTATGCTAGTATTATCTGTTACGGAGAAACATGCTAACAGTGATTTATGCTAGTATTATCTGTTACGGAGAAACATACTAACAGTGATGTATGCTAGTATTATCTGCTACGGAGAAACATGCTAACAGTGATTTATGCTAGTATTATCTGCTACGGAGAAACATGCTAACAGTGATGTATGCTAGTATTATCTGTTACGGAGAAACATGCTAACAGTGATGTATGCTAGTATTATCTGCTACGGAGAAACATGCTAACAGTGATGTATGCTAGTATTATCTGTTACGGAGAAACATGCTAACAGTGATTTATGCTAGTATTATCTGTTACGGAGAAACATGCTCATGGTGATGTATGCTAGTATTATCTGTTACGGAGAAACATGCTAACAGTGATGTATGCTAGTATTATCTGTTACGGAGAAACATGCTCATAGTGATGTATGCTAGTATTATCTGTTACGGAGAAACATGCTAACAGTGATGTATGCTAGTATATCTGCTACGGAGAAACATGCTCATAGTGATGTATGCTAGTATTATCTGCTACGGAGAAACATGCTCATGGTGATTTATGCTAGTATTATCTGCTACGGAGAAACATGCTCATAGGGATGTATGCTAGTATTATCTGTTACGGAGAAACATGCTAACAGTGATGTATGCTAGTATTATCTGTTACGGAGAAACATGCTAACAGTGATGTATGCTAGTATTATCTGTTACGGAGAAACATGCTAACAGTGATGTATGCTAGTATTATCTGTTACGGAGAAACATGCTAACAGTGATGTATGCTAGTATTATCTGTTACGGAGAAACATGCTAACAGTGATGTATGCTAGTATTATCTGTTACGGAGAAACATGCTAACAGTGATGTATGCTAGTATTATCTGTTACGGAGAAACATGCTAACAGTGATGTATGCTAGTATTATCTGTAACGGAGAAACATGCTCATGGTGATGTATGCTAGTATTATCTGTTACGGAGAAACATGCTCATAGTGGTGTATGCTAGTATTATCTGCTACGGAGAAACATGCTAACAGTGATGTATGCTAGTATTATCTGCTACGGAGAAACATGCTCATAGTGGTGTATGCTAGTATTATCTGCTACGGAGAAACATGCTCATAGGGATGTATGCTAGTATTATCTGCTACGGAGAAACATGCTCATAGGGATGTATGCTAGTATTATCTGCTACGGAGAAACATGCTCATAGGGATGTATGCTAGTATTATCTGCTACGGAGAAACATGCTCACAGTGATGTATGCTAGTATTATCTGTTACGGAGAAACATGCTAACAGTGATGTATGCTAGTATTATCTGTTACGGAGAAACATGCTAACAGTGATTTATGCTAGTATTATCTGCTACGGAGAAACATGCTCATAGTGGTGTATGCTAGTAGTATCTGCTACGGAGAAACATGCTCATAGTGGTGTATGCTAGTAGTATCTGCTACGGAGAAACATGCTCACAGTGATGTATGCTAGTATTATCTGTTACGGAGAAACATGCTCATAGTGATGTATGCTAGTATTATCTGTTACGGAGAAACGGATCTACGCAGAATAGAGTCGAAAACAGACTAGTAACAATAAGATTATATATTTGTCTATAACGTTTACCTCCATGAACATGAATCTCATTACTGAAACAGTTTTACGTTTATTTATCGTCGCTACCGGTTGCCCATATGAGCGAAGCCTCCTGAAGAGATTAGTTATTTTAGAAGATCTAGGGCAATCATACAGACAGCGTATTCTCTGGTTCTTTTACGTGCATTGTGTAAATCACCCACACGAGACCTCGGTTTAAAGTCTCATCTGAAAGACTGTTAATTGTATTAGGGTCAGACGGGTGATTGAACCTGCTTTACCTGGATTACCAGTCAAGCGTGTTACCACTGGACTACAGATCCGATGTACTTACAGACAATGGCATGTTAACAACCTTTGCATCAGCCCTCGCCAGGAGACACCCACAACAAAATAACTTTTGTCATACATATCAATGTTGAAAACAAAACCACTCCCAACTGTTATGAGCTTATGTTTTATTCGCTTTAAAACTAGTAAATACAAACACACATATTGCTTAAATGTCATTTTATCTTTTAAATGACGAGAACTATTGGAATATTATTTAATAATAATAATAATACAGACTTTATTTTACGAGAGAACTCATTTAACAAAAGTTAATCAACAATGAGCAGGCTCTCAACAGATTTACAAATCAAATGCAATCAAATGATAGGACTACACGTGAAAACAATTAATGACAATAACTCTGTATATAACAATGTGCAGATATGACGTATAGTGGCATCATAACCTTCATTCTCATTTGAAAATTGATTTGTCATTGCTTATCATGAGATTGTGTAATTCAAAATGTTTATTAGTTAGAATAAGAAGAAGATACTTTTATTGTATACGTTAAATAAATACAATTCTGTTGTTCTGTTCTGTTCTGGTAACATAACCACAGCGTGATCCTTTCAAATGAAATATCAAGCATGTATTATGTATGTATGTTCCTTTAATGTCAAACCCCTCACGGGGATTTAGACATGTTTTCCTGGGCAGGCTTAGCCGTCCTAAGCGATTAACCAGTACTAAGCAATGTATGTGAGGTGCCTTGCTCAATGACACTACATACGTGGCCTGACCGAGTATCGAACCCGGGACCGTTCGATTCCAAATCCGACGCTCTACCACATGCACGGTATCCCTTGCATCTATCTATCTTCCTGTAATGTCGACGGTTTCCAGTAGTAATTATATACGTTTTGTGTAAAAGACAATTGTTTCAAATAAAATATATTAAAGTATGTAGCTCAATAGTGTACAACTGATTTGTGATGACAACGAATAATGACTTTTAAATTATTGCATATAACGACAGACATCACATGTCGTCACGGGGCATGTTTCTGTGTCGGAAACTGCTTTGCCTGCATTTCATAATATTGGAGTTATTAACAAGATGGAAAGAATGTTCTCGGAGTATATTCCGATTTTTACAATGTCAAGCTTAATTCTAGTTACAAATGCAATCAAATTATAAGTGAAAACTGCACGTTGCAATTATATAGTAATGTTCAAGCTGAAAAGTACAGAAACTATGCTCACACGAAAAAGAAAGTGTGCACTTTGTTAGAGGGAAAATTATATACTAATAGTCACACGTAAAACAGTGTTCTGATAATTATCAAATTTCAATTAAAAATAAAACATCGTGTAGCCAATACATTTTTGCACATTTTGATACTAAATTTGCATATTTAGTGCTTCTATATATACGTATACATGTTCCCTCTAATATGTTATGGAATATGATGCTGTATGGAATTGGCTAGTAGAAAAGGGGAATGAGAAAAGTAACGACAATAAATCTATGCTGACACCAAAAAGAAGATGTGCACTTGCCTTAGAGGTAAAATTTATATCCTTTAAGAAAACAAAAATATCGGCAAATTTGGACGTCTACGTGAATAAATATTGGGTAAATTCGTGCAATGTGTGAAGGATTATTTTCTTCACTCATGATAGTAAAATCCATAACTCTAAAATGTGTATCGAAACAGTAACGCTCAATATAAAAGCGCACAGTTATTTTATGGTGTATTTATTGCATTTATAACAATGTGCAGATATGACATAATTATAGGGTTATCATTACTGACTATAAATCTAAGTAACCTTATATAGGTGAATTCTAAGTAACAAAGAAATACCTAACAACTAATCCATCTACACTTTGAAACGGTCGTGTACGTATAGAATATAAGCCGAAAACGATCCAATATGTAAAATATTGGACTGTGTGAGGTGCGTAGAGCCGAGACAGTACCACTATTTTACATATTGGATCCGTTTAAGTCTGATATCTTACACACTTATATAACCAAATACTACTAATTAAAATTGTTTATTTCGTACATGCACGCGTAGGATTTAATATAATACCCTTTTGACAGCAGTCCAATATTAATAATACTGGACTACAAGTACAAAGGTATGACGTCAGTCAGACGATAGTGTTTTATATTCAGATTGTCGTGGTTTATATATGTTAGAAATATGACGGTAATAATATTGTGATATCTAGTTGTAAATTGTGTTATTCGCATTGTGAAAATGTTGCAATTAAATATTATTAGACTAAATTAAATAACAGGGCCAGATTACGCCACGTCTACAATTGACTGGTGATGCTGAATGTGCATACAAGTTTGCTATTAGTAAATGGAAACATACTGTATGTGAGCGTTGAGAATATAATGATGGTGAACACCATGTCTCATAGCATGCCAACCAGTAATGAAACATACTGTATGTGAGCGTTGAGAATATAATGATTGTGACAACCATGTCTCATAGAATGCCAACCAGTAATGAAACATACTGTATGTGAGCGTTGAGAATATAATGATTGTGACAACCATGTCTCATAGAATGCCAACCAGTAATGAAACATACTGTATGTGAGCGTTGAGAATATAATGATTGTGACAACCATGTCTCATAGAATGCCAACCAGTAATGAAACATACTGTATGTGAGCGTTGAGAATATAATGATTGTGACAACCATGTCTCATAGAATGCCAACCAGTAATGAAACATACTGTATGTGAGCGTTGAGAATATAATGATTGTGACAACCATGTCTCATAGAATGCCAACCAGTAATGAAACATACTGTATGTGAGCGTTGAGAATATAATGATTGTGACAACCATGTCTCATAGAATGCCAACCAGTAATGAAACATACTGTATGTGAGCGTTGAGAATATAATGATTGTGACAACCATGTCTCATAGAATGCCAACCAGTAATGAAACATACTGTATGCGAGCGTTGAGAATATACTGCTGGTGAACATCATGTCTCATAGCATGCCAACCAGTAATGAAACATACTGTATACGAGCGTTGAGAATATACTGCTGGTGAACACCATGTCTCATAGTATGCCAACCAGTAATGAAACATACTGTATGCGAGCGTTGAGAATATACTGATGGTGAACATCATGTCTCATGCCAACCAGTAATGAAACATACTGTATGTGAGCGTTGAGAATATACTGCTGGTGAACACCATGTCTCATAGTATGCCAACCAGTAATGAAACATACTGTATGTGAGCGTTGAGAATATACTGCTGGTGAACACCATGTCTCATAGCATGCCAACCAGTAATGAAACATACTGTATGTGAGCGTTGAGAATATACTGCTGGTGAAACCATGTCTCATAGCATGCCAACCAGTAATGAAACATACTGTATGTGAGCGTTGAGAATACAATGATGGTGAACACCATGTCTTATAGCATGCTAACCAGTAATGAAACATACTGTATGTGAGCGTTGAGAATACAATGATGGTGAACACCATGTCTTATAGCATGCTAACCAGTAATGAAACATACTGTATGTGAGCGTTAAGAATACAATGATGGTGAACACCATTTCTTATAGCATGCTAACCAGTAATGAAACATACTTCTCAATCCGCTATATCTATATATTGCATACTATATTTGTGTTTTCTTTCAGGAATGAATCGCGGGTTAATAGTTTCCATCGGGGTATGTACAATATTGGGCGTTCATAAAGTGAGAGACCGAAGGCATCCACGCTAACTTTAAGCACGCCCAATGTAGTTCATACTCGATGGAAAATATTAACTAGCGTTTCATTACTTATATTTACATTAATTATTCTTTTCAATGACACAAATACATTATAGCATACTTGCATTTAAAATGTTTTGGTCAAGATGTGCAACTTACCGCCTGGCGGAACAGGTAAATCGATCATCATTAGAACAGCTTAAACTGTACAAGATAAGCCTTTTCTCGAGACGAACGTTGCCAAACACTGCGAATACGCATGCCCTAAACTTCGTGTAGGCATGTCAGCTGTATATCATTAGTTGGGAACCCTCATGGAAAAATGTATACAACCAGGGCACATACGTAATAGCTATGTAAATATGATGAAATGGGAATATTTTGTCCATCTAATGATCTAGTGTTAGTATAGTTAAACTTGCCATCTGAGGCATATGTTAATAACTGTTTGCGTTCTACGTTAGATTTGATAGCATAATCTTACTTGTAGTAGAGTATCTCACTTGTGGTAGAGTATCTTACTTGTGGTAGAGTATCTTACTTGTAGTAGAGTATCTTACTTGTAGTAGAGTATCTTACTTGTAGTAGAGTATCTTACTTGTGGTAGAGTATCTTACTTGTAGTAGAGTATCTTACTTGTAGTAGAGTATCTCACTTGTGGTAGAGTATCTTACTTGTGGTAGAGTATCTTACTTGTAGTAGAGTATCTTACTTGTAGTAGAGTATCTTACTTGTAGTAGAGTATCTTACTTGTAGTAGAGTATCTTACTTGTAGTAGAGTATCTCACTTGTGGTAGAGTATCTTACTTGTAGTAGAGTATCTTATTTGTGGTAGAGTATCTTACTTGTAGTAGAATATCTTACTTGTGTTAGAGTATCTTACTTGTGGTAGATTATCTTACTTGTAGTAGAATATCTTACTTGTTGTAGAGTATCTTATTTGTGGTAGGGTATCTTACTTGTAGTAGTGTCTCTTACTTGTAGTCGAGTATCTTACTTGTGGTACAGTATCTTACTTGTTGGTACAGTATCTTACTTGACAAAATCAAAACCTAACTTCGGTGTAAATATTATAAAAGAAACAACGACAATGTGGGTAACATTATTGATACTGTTTTAGGTAAACGACGGTTTAGAACACGTTATCACAGCGTTATTTACATGAATATTTTGAAAATTGAACAAAGCCCGTTGAATATTCAATTTTGTGTTAGACTTGTTAGTGTTGTATTGCAACCGTATTCATGTTCTTAGATTGGTGATTTCCACATAGGTGAGAAAGGTATCGCTGTATATTAAAACGATTACCGTAGGATATTCCGTGTGTTTAGGAAATAGCCGTATCTAGTGTAGGATAGTCCGTGTGTTTGGGAAGAGCCGTCTCTAGTGTAGGATATTCCTTGTATTTGGGGAAGAGCTGTTTCTAGTGTAGGATATTCTTTGTATTTGAGATGAGATGTCTCTAGTGTAGGACATACCGTGTATTTGGGAAAGAGCTGACTCTAGTGTAGGACATACCGTGTATTTGGGAAAGAGCTGACTCTAGTGTAGGATATTCCGTGTATTTGGGAAAGGGCTGACTCTAGTGTAGGATAGTCCGTGTATTTGGGAAAGAGCTGACTCTAGTGTAGGATATTCCGTGTATTTGGGAAGAGCTGTTTCTAGTGTAGGATATTCCGTGTGTTTGGGAAAGAGCTGACTCTAGTGTATGATATTCCGTGTATTTGGGAAGAGCTGACTCTAGTGTAGGATATTCCTTGTATTTGGGAAGAGCTGTCTCTAGTGTAGGATATTCCGTTTATTTGGGAAGAGCTGTCTCTAGTGTAGGACATGCCGTGTATTTGGGAAGAGCCGTCTCTAGTGTAAGGTATTCCTTGTGTTGTACAAACTTTGGCTCATATTATAAATAATTTTATATGCTCAAATATTACTTTTTGTGTACTCACACCATAGCAAAACGGTACACTTTTATGTTGAGTGTTACTTTTTCGCTATAAATTTAGAATTATTGTTTTACTATCATAATCACACACAAACTAAATATCTAGTACACTTATGCTGACCCTACTCACGTATGATATACCAGTGGCATGACTTGCCGTTAACATTTTTGTTATAGTTTATACAAATTTATTTTAGCTCGATTGCGAAACAAGTTCTTAGAACTTATATTAATCACTCTCGAGACATCATTCCTGATGGAATCTATCGCCACGAGGGAGAGAGAAGAGGCATCGTGGAATTTAAATGCCTTGCCTAAGGGCACAATCGTAACGGCTCCAGTGGGGCTCGAACTCGATTGTTTTGTTATTGTCGAATTAACTATTAGCAATCATAAATCATTTCATCCTTAAAATTGATGGTCACCGAAATGGTATATTTTGCTTAACCCTTTCAACACTACATACCTCTAAATAGGCTTACACAAATTGTAGATCCAGATGAGCCGGCTCGTGACCAGGTGTCTCAGCAGGATCTGCAGATTTTGCCAGTAATGTTACTATTTTTAGACATAATTACCCATTTTGATAAATGAACTGATCCAAATGTAATTTTCTTATTAATTTACTGGTCTAAAAATATCATTCACAAGTCCATGTCGGTTACTTGGTGTTGAATGGGTTAAATTTTCTGCCACTCTATGTAATTCCTCTGTGGTTTGTATTCAGTCCTTCCTGTTCTGCTGGCAATATTGTGGCAATCCCCAGAGATGACAAATTACTCGCTAATGCGGGCTTAAATGATTTTATGAAACCACAATTACCAGGAATCGTCGTCTAGAAGCGGAATAACGTAATTGTACAATGCTCAATAACGCAATCACCTACTATTTAAGAACAGCACCATTGGTATTAGTCTTGTTAATATACACAATGAACAACATTTACTACAGCATATGCAGCTTCTTCTTGAACGACCCACGTATTAGGTGATTTAGCAATAACAATAATCATTTAGTGACGTGTCCGTGGTCTCTGGCTCGTAACCTAGGGTTGTGAGTTCCAATCCATCCGAAACAACGGTAGCCACTAGACACAATAGGTAAATGCTAAGCATTGCCTCTTCTGACTCCCTCGTGGCTAAGAAGCAGAGTTATCGTTACTTTGACCTGTTCTGAAACACGTATATGCTCAGCATTGCCTCTTCTCTCTCCTTCGTGGCTAGGAAGCAGAGTTATCGCTACATGGATCTGTTCTGAAACACGCAAATGCTCAGCATTGCCTTTTTCTCTCCCTAGTGGCTATGAATCAGCGCTATCGTTACTTTGACCTGTTCTGAAACACGTATATGCTCAGCATTGCCTCTTCTCTCTCCCTCGTGGCTAGGAAGCAGAGCTATCGTTACATGGACCTGTTCTGAAACACGTATATGCTCAGCATTGCCTTTTCTCTCTCCCTCGTGACTTGTTCTGCAATCAAAGCTAAAACAAATGTCTACAATCAATACCAATCACTTTAATAATGTTGAATATTATATCAAGACGAAGCAAGTACACTTGATTGATATCTTACAACGCTTGAGAAATAAGGTCCGTGAAGTTGGTTTGCAGATGGTAGTTGGTTATTCAGAAGTTTACTCAGACATTTATTCAGAAGTTTATTCGTCACTTAACATACCTTGCCAATAAGTACTAAGTAAGGTGTGTGTTTTATGCTTAGTTATCGTCGCTACCGGATGCACATGTGAGTGATGCATCCTGAAGATATATTTTAGATTTTTGGGGGATAGTGCAATGATACAGAGAGAGACCCATTCCAGAGTCTCCTCCGGTTCTTTTACGTGCACGGTGTAAAGCACCGACACGAGACCTCGGCTTAAAGTCCCATCTGAAAGACCGTTAATTGTATTAGGGTCAGACGGGGGATTGAACCTGGAATCCCTGGATTACCAGTCCAGCGTGTTACCACTGGAGTACAGATCCGTCTGTAAATCGTTGGCTAGGTTGAAAGTGTATATGTAGTCCTTTCTGTGGGATGGCCAATGAAACGTGAATGAGATTGTTTACGCATTTAATGGAATATTTTAGAGCAGCTAGTCCAGTGGTAACACGCTGGACTGGTAATCCATGGATCGCAGGTTCGATCCCTCGTCTGACCCTAATACAATTAACAGTCTTTCAGATGGGACTTTAAACCGAGGTATCGTGTCGGTGCTGTACACCGTGCACGTAAAAGAACCAGAGTATACTCTGGAATGGGTCTCTGTCTATATCATTGCACTATCCTCCACAAATCTAAAACGACTAATCTCTTCAGGAGGCGTCGCTAATATGGACAACCGGTAGCGACGATAAATAAACATAAAATAGACACGCTAGCTAAACATATTATTAAAAATATAACACATATAGCTCTTCATTGTGGTATTACATTCAATATGGAATGTATGGATACATTTATTATACATGCGTACGTCGGATAAATGGGTTTATGACAAAGAACAGCTAGGTATCAATATTTCAATAAATGAGAATCGTTCAGTCATATACAAGGCAGTTTAATCATTCAGCAATAAGCGAAGCATTTAGCCGTTACTATTTTTAGAAACAAACCTCACATTGGATTTCGGAAAAAAATAACGAAGAGAAAATTGTGTTGTCTTTTCATTTATTCAATACCCAAAACGTAGCACCTCAAGTAAGATCTAGAGTCGAGTTGCAATGTGATGTTGGTATATATATCATTAAAGGCTTCCACCGTTTATAGGGTTCTCTGTACAATATATTGTATTACATTGAATAAGACCTTTGGCTTCAAGTTTAAACTTTATTTATTTTGCAATGATTGCGATGCAAGTTCTAACAACTTATATTAATCACTCTCGTTGGCGCGGATGAAAGCGTATATGTGGTCATTCGTGTGGGAGGAAACCGGAGTATATACCCGGAGAAAACCAACCTGTCCGATCTGGCGACCACCGTACATACTCACGTACTTCCAGGTCTGAGAATCGAACTCGGGTTGCATTGGTAAGAAGCGAGTGCGCTAACGACTGAGCAAATCGGACAACCTTTGGCTTTGGTATATGTAATTGTAATGTTCCTATTCATAGATAATTTGGTTGTATTTCAATGTACTGTTAGCTATATATAACTATTCAGAGGGATCTGTAATCTAGTAATCCAGTAATCTAGTAATCCTGGTAATCCAGGGATCGCAGGTCCGATCCCCCGTCTGACTCTAATAAAATCAACAGTCTTTCAGATGGGACTTTAAACCGAGATATTGTTTCGGTGATGTACACCGTGCACGTAAAAGAACCAGAGGAGACTCTGGAATGTTTCTCTGTCTGTATCATTGCACTATCCACCAAAAATCTAAAATGATTAATCTCTTCAGGAGGCGTCGCTGATATGGGCATCCGGCAGCGACGATAAATAAACGTAAAACACACATATATAACTATAATAGAAGCTACTGTGCCAGAAAATCCTCAGTACAATATATTGATATACCAGGGTTTTCAGAATCATGCCCTGGATTAGCAAATAATTACTTCTCTTTCCACATGAGGTTTGCAAAGGGAACAACGAAGAACGCCAGTATATCGTCATAAAGCAGTGAGGTATATTGAAGGAAGCTACGAAGTATTGGATAGAGACAGTAGGGAATTATTGACAATTTATGTTTTCATGGATTGGAACCGGCTCTGAATATAGAGACAGTAGGCAGTAGGGAATGGTTGGCCATTTATTTTTTCATGGGTTGGAACCGTGTCTGAATATAGAGACAGTAGGGAATGATTGACTATTTATTATGTCATGGATTGGAACCGAGTCTGAATATAGAGACAGTAGGCAATGATTGGCCATTTATTATGTCAAGAATTTGAACCGAGTCTGAATATAGAGACAGTATGAAATGATTGGCCATTTATTATGTCATGGATTTGAACCGGGTCTGAATATAGAGACAGTAGGGACTGATTGACCATTTATTTTTTCTGAATACATGCTTAAGGAAACGATGTGTGTATGTTTCTGTGTATTTATCAATGTATACATGTATCCTGATAAATAAATATGCTTAAACCAAGGAAATGATTATCTGTGAGAGGTATTTGTGAGGCATTTGTAAGCGGTTGTGGAGGAGCTGGTAGACTGGTTGAGTGACTATGTACAGTGGTCAGATTAGGTATTGTAAAGTAACGGCGCCGTAACGATGCTATTTCGAAATCTAACAAATCCAAGTATACAATTTGACTAGCCACTCACAGGTAGCAACGGTAGCAACGCTTTATCTATTATTGGATTCACCTTTACAATAGTATGTTGTCATTTCGTCTTTTAAACAAATATTTGGTAGAACGAAATGTCCTAGGAATGTGCTAAATCGGTACTGCCGTAACTACACCAGTTAGATGAATGCCGTAACTCGGGCATCAATAAGATGAATGATATACTGCCGTAACTAGGCATCAATAAGATGAATGTTATACTGCCGTAACTCGGCATCAATAAGATGAATGTTATACTGCCGTAACACGGCATCAATAAGATGAATGTTATACTGCCGTAACTCGGCATCAATAAGATGAATGTTATACTGCCGTAACTCGGCATCAATAAGATGAATGTTATACTGCCGTAACTCGGCATCAATAAGATGAATGTTATACTGCCGTAACTCGGCATCAATAAGATGAATGTTATACTGCCGTAACTCGGCATCAATAAGATGAATGTTATACTGCCGTAACTCGGCATCAATAAGATGAATGTTATACTGCCGTAACTCGGCATCAATAAGATGAATGTTATACTGCCGTAACACGGCATCAATAAGATGAATGTTATACTGCCGTAACTCGGCATCAATAAGATGAATGTTATACTGCCGTAACTCGGCATCAATAAGATGAATGTTATACTGCCGTAACTCGGCATCAATAAGATGAATGTTATACTGCCGTAACTCGGCATCAATAAGATGAATGTTATACTGCCGTAACTCGGCATCAATAAGATGAATGTTATACTGCCGTAACTCGGCATCAATAAGATGAATGTTATACTGCCGTAACTCGGCATCAATAAGATGAATGTTATACTGCCGTAACTCGGGCATCAGTAAGATGAATTGCCGTAACTCGGATCAGGTGAAACTAATTATTGGCAACAGTAGAGTGCAAGAGTCAGTGCAACAAATTTTGACCCCTACAGTAGTTGAATTATTCCTAGAATGGAGGCTACATATGCAGACATTAAACATATAACCCCACCCACACAAATCTAACTGCAATATGATCATACGCAGTGTGTCCCCGAGGATTGATTCCTTCTTCCAGTTTGTTAAATGTATTGTTCTGATGCTATTATACCCAGCTACTTAATTGCACACAATGATTATATGACATAGTGAACAATGCATAGCACTAAGACTAATTATAGAAATTGCATTGGGAATACACACATCACACGTCCTACTTCTAACACTAAGACGAACACGAAGTCTATGAAACTGTAATGATTTAATTAACTATATCGTTCGATGCTCGACACGAATACTTATTCACAATATATAGTGAAAACATATATCGAAAGTAGGCCGGTGTATCATGCATGTTATATCAGATGCATATAGTATTGCTCTTGGCAATGTAGTATTGCTCTTGACAGAGCAGTATTGCTCTTGGCAGTGTAGTATTGGTATTGACAGTGTAGTATTGTTATTGACAGTGTAGTAGTGGTATTGACAGTGTAGTATTGCTCTTGACAGTGTAGTATTGCTCTTGACAGTGTAGTATTGCTCTTGACAGTGCAGTATTGCTCTTGACAGTGTAGTATTGCTCTTGACAGTGTAGTATTGCTATTGACAGGGAAGTATTGCTATTGACAGAGCAGTATTGCTTTTGGCAGTGTAGTATTGCTCTTGACAGTGTAGTATTGCTATTGACAGTGTAGTATTGCTGTTGACAGTGTAGTATTGCTGTTGACAGTGTAACATTGCTATTGACAGTGTAGTATTGCTATTGACAGTGTAGTATTGCTGTTGACAGTGTAACATTGCTATTGACAGTGTAGTATTGCTATTGACATTGCATTATTGCTATTGACAGTGTAACATTGCTATTGACAGTGTAGTATTGCTATTGACAGTGTATTATTGCTGTTGACAGTGTAACATTGCTATTGACAGTGTAGTATTGCTATTGACATTGCATTATTGCTATTGACAGTATAACATTGCTATTGACAGTGTAGTATTGCTATTGACAGTGTATTATTGCTCTTGACAGTGTAACATTGCTATTGACAGTGTAGTATTGCTATTGACATTGCATTATTGCTATTGACAGTGTAACATTGCTATTGACAGTGTAGTATTGCTATTGACAGTGTATTGTTGCTGTTGACAGTATAGTATCGTTATTGACAGTGTAGTATTGCTATTGACAGTGTAGTATTGCTATTGACAGTGTAGTATTGCTATTGACAGTGTAGTATTGATATTGACAGTGTAGTATTGTTATTGACAGTGTAGTATTGGTATTGACAGTGTAGTATTGCTATTGACAGTGTAGTATTGGTATTGACAGTGTAGTATTGCTATTGACAGTGTAGTATTGATATTGACAGTGTAGTATTGTTATTGACAGTGTAGTATTGGTATTGACAGTGTAGTATTGCTATTGACAGTGTAGTATTGGTATTGACAGTATATTATTGTTATTGACAGAGTAGTATTGCTATTGACAGTATATTATTGTTTTTGACCGTGTAGTATTGTTATTGGCAGTATAGTATTGCTATTGACAGTGTATTACTGCTCTTGATAGTGTATTATTGCTCTTGACAGTGTAGTATTGCTCTTGACAGTGTAGTATTGCTATTGACAGTGTATTATTGCTCTTGACAGTGTAGTATTGCTCTTGACAGTGTAGTATTGCTATTGACAGTGTAGTATTGCTATTGATAGTGTAGTATTGCCCTTGCCAGTGTAGTATTTTTATTGACATAATAATATTGCTATTGGAAGTGTAGTATTGCTATTGATAGTGTAGTATTGCCCTTGCCAGTGTAGTATTTTTATTGACATAATAGTATTGCTATTGACAGTGTAGTATTGCTATTGATAGTGTAGTATTGCCCTTGCCAGTGTAGTATTTTTATTGACATAATAGTATTGCTATTGAAAGTGTAGTATTGATCTTGACAGTGTCGTATTGCTATTGACAGTGCAGTATTGATCTTGACAATGCAGTATTGATCTTGACAGTTACGTATTGCTATTGACAGTGCAGTATTGATCTTGACAGTGCAGTATTGATCTTGACAGTTACGTATTGCTATTGACAGTGCAGTATTGATCTTGACAGTGCAGTATTGATCTTGACAGTTACGTATTGCTATTGACAGTGCAGTATTGATCTTGACAGTGTAGTATTGATCTTGACAGTTACGTATTGCTATTGACAGTGCAGTATTGCTATTGACAGTGCAGTATTGCTATTGACAGTGCAGTATTGATCTTGACAGTTACGTATTGCTATTGACAGTGCAGTATTGCTATTGACAGTGCAGTATTGCTATTGACAGTGCAGTATTGATCTTCCTTATATTATTTGCAAAGTTGATGTTTGTCTGTGGGTATGATTTATTTTTCGTTTTATTTTATACAATACATTATATTAAGTGCGTGTACCTTTCCGCTAATAACACCACATTGTTTCAATTAATCCGTAACCTGCCGAATAAATTTGACGGAATGTGCAAACAACATAGATCCAGACCATAAGCGGAGCGATGCCGCGTCTAATCACGATCTATGCTGTTTGCTATTCGGACACTTGTTTTAGCTCCACTATCCGAATAGCAAACAGCATATAGCCTGCCCACGTTCTGTGCCCTCTGATCTGGCTCTATGCTGCTTGCAAATGCGACTTTAGTAGTGATTGGCAGGTTACGTGTTTTAAGCATTTTAGGGCCGTTGTTCAGGTGACAAATATAATGTGCGATTCCGTTTCATTTCATAAAGATGTTTTTATTAAACTAGCCCAGAATGGTTGCTTATACAACAATTTCGTGAAGTCGGTTAATAATAATAATAATAAATAATAAAAATGTGAACAATTGAAATGAAATATCGTCACAAATTATGTTATGTTATATTTCGGGTTTTACGCCTGCATCAGCACCATTTCGGGCTATATCGCCGGCGGTACAAATTATGTCTATAGATACAAAATTCAACACAATTATACAAAGATAACATGCACAATTGCACAATTGGTTGCTTTATTCCATTAGGAATACTCTTTCAATGCACAGTTCGTGGAATGTTGGAACCCGTTAGGCTACAGATGTCCACATGAATAAAGATATAACACATTGTGTTTTCATTTAAACTAAATTAATAACTGTATAATTATGAACTAAAATGAATACAAGTGTATGTATTGGATATATTTAGTATTGCCTTGCTTGTCATCATTGCTCAAATATATAGCTTGCTGTTGCCTGTTATTATATTAGTTTATACAAATTAATTTTAGCTCGATTGCGAAACAAGTTCTTATTAATCACTATCGAGACATCATTCCTGATGGAATCCATCGCCATGAAAGAGAGAGAAGAGGCAATGTGGACATTAAATGCCTTGCCTAAGGGCACAATCGTAACCGCTCCAGCGGGGCTCGAACTCCGGGCCTTTCGCACCTGAAGCGAACGCGCATGCACTGCGCTATCACGACTTTCACTGCGCTATCACGAATTCCACTGCGCTATCACGACTTCCACTGCGCTATCACGACTTCCACTGCGCTATCACGACTTCCACTGCGCTATCACGACTTCCACAACTCTGTTATTATATTATTACTGATGAATAACTGCCTTGTTTAGTGTCCGTCTATTGGTAGCTAGTGCAAACAGCATCACTCCGATAAGGGATTTACCAGCAAAGCCGGATAAACACGATTATACGCATACACACATATAACATAGATGATCCTTTGTTCACACTAGGTACAAACACAAATATAACATAGATGATCCTTTGTTCACACTAGGTACAAACACAAATATAACATAGATGATCCTTTGTTCACACTAGGTACAAACACAAATATAACATAGATGATCCTTTGTTCACACTAGGTACAAACACAAATATAACATAGATGATCCTTTGTTCACACTAGGTACAAACACAAATATAACATAGATGATCCTTTGTTCACACTAGGTACAAACACAAATATAACATAGATGATCCTTTGTTCACACTAGGTACAAACACAAATATAACATAGATGATCCTTTGTTCACACTAGGTACAAACACAAATATAACATAGATGATCCTTTGTTCACACTAGGTACAAACACAAATATAACATAGATGATCCTTTGTTCACACTAGGTACAAACACAAATAACATAGATGATCCTTTGTTCACACTAGGTACAAACACAAATATAACATAGATGATCCTTTGTTCACACTAGGTACAAACACAAATATAACATAGATGATCCTTTGTTCACACTAGGTACAAACACAAATATAACATAGATGATCCTTTGTTCACACTAGGTACAAACACAAATATAACATAGATGATCCTTTGTTCACACTAGGTACAAACACAAATATAACATAGATGATCCTTTGTTCACACTAGGTACAAACACAAATATAACATAGATGATCCTTTGTTCACACTAGGTACAAACACACATATAACATAGATGATCCTTTGTTCACACTAGGTCAGAGTAACAATACTTTTGATTAGTCTAGTACAGTTACGAGGTCTAGGTCGATATTTTTCAGTACGCAAACCTGAAGGTTGCCATGTCTCTTGTATGCTTTCCAACGAATGATAGAGTGTGTTCAGTCAAAGGAAAACTCCATCTTCCACTACTTTGAAACAGTGAACGATGGCATTTTCCCTGTCACTGCTTTGAGTCTCGTATTCCTCCGCGGTTGGATGTACTTTTGTATTTTAGCTATTTTCTGACAATCAGGAATGGTTAATTATAAAGTAATACATTCTAATGCATTTGTTTTGTCTGTAGTTTTGAATTTTGACAGCAAACAAAAACTAACTTGAAAATTATACCGGAACTATTTCTTATTACGGACGTTCACACTAACTAAAAGTTGTTGTGTGGTTGTGTATTGTAGTGCAACGAAGCTACCGACAGGGTATTTAAAATGAATAAAATATGAAAATAAATATTATATTAGCCAACAATCATTAGAATTCATAAAAGAAAAAGACGAGTTCTGTTTATTAGTGTAAATTATGATTAAAAACTGATTTTATTGCATCTCGTGGTCAACGACATATGTCCGCAACTCGTGGACATACAAATTTAGGTGATCACGAGATGAAATAGAATCATATCTTACACTACTAAACACAATTATCCACTATTGTCTTTAATCCTATGGGAAAAAACATTGCGTACGTTAAACTTTGCGTACGTATGTATACTTTATTTATTTTACAACGATTGCGAAGCAAGTTTTAACAACTTATATTAATCACTATCGTTGGCTCGGATGAAAGCGTATATGTGATCATTCGTGTGGGAGGAAACCGGTGTAGCCGGAGAAAAGCCACCTGTCCGATCTGGCGACCATCGTGCCATCTCACATACTTCCCTGTCCGAGGATCGAACAAAGGTTGCAATGGTGAGAAGCGAGCGCGCTAACCACTGCGCTAATCGGACAGCCTTAAACGTATATGTATCAAATGCCGACATGAAAGCTTCCATATACATTGTTACCGAATGTTGATGTCTGTATATATACTCACACGAAAAAGAAAGTGTGCACTTAGCTTGGTTAGATGAATATATATATATATATATATATATATATATATATATATATATACTCACACGAAAAAGAAAGTGTACACTTAGCTTGGTTAGATGAATATTGATGTATGTATATATACTCACAAGAAAATGTGTAAAATACAGTTTTAGAACAAGTTAATCTAAACGAAAATGATAAAGAAATGTTGAAAATCGTTTAAGGAAATGACTGAAAAAAACATAATTCTGGAAAAAAACATTTTTTAAAATTTCACTCAATGGGTCCCTTTTGATAAAACGTGTCACACACGCATGTACGCACGCACGTACGCATGCACGAACGCGCGCTCGCGCCCACATACGCGCGCTCACACACACACACATATATATATATTCAGTAGTTATCTTCAGCACGTTGCATGCAGTCTATGGTAGTTAATAACAAGTTGAATCTGTGTGGCACGAGTTGTGACAAATTGCACCTTTGAGGCACTATTTGCGGCTGGTAAGCACACTTGGAGTGTCATAGATATATATCACGAATGAAGGGCACATGCAATATATGGTTATTTAATATGAAAGGATAACCTTTAAACAATTTATCGGAAACATTTATAACATTAGAAGTCGCACAGACTTACCTTTGTGAACGAAACAACTATGTGATACACTGACACCATACAATACTGTGCACGTTTATACCGAGATTAAGAATCGAGTTGCAATGTGATGATGGTATAAATATCATGGCTTCCACAGTTTATAGGGTTCTCTGTACAATATATTGTATTACATTGAATAAGACCTTTGGCTTCAAGTTTAAACTTGATTTATTTTACAACGATTGCGAAGCAAGTCTTAACAACTTATATTAATCACTCGTGTTGGCGCGGATGAAAGCGTAACTGTGGTCATTAGTGTGTGAGGAAACCGGAGTACCCGGAGAAAACACACCTGTCCGATCTGGCGACCACCGTACCATCTCACATACTTTCCGGTGCGAGGATCGAACCCGGGTTGCATTGGTTAGAAACGAGCGCGCTAACCACTGCGCTAATCGGAGAGCGTTACATTTTCGTTATCAATTTTAGGATATTACTATCGTGAGCGATGTATCCAAATGGTAAGCGCGTAGATGTCCTAGTGTATCCAAATGGTAAGCGCGTAGATGTCCTAGTGTATCCAAATGGTAAGAGTGTAGATGTCCTAGTGTATCCAAATGGTAAGCGCGTAGATGTCCTAGTGTATCCAAATGGTAAGAGCGTAGATGTCCTAATGTATCCAACTGGTAAGAGTGTAGATGTCCTAATGTATCCAACTGGTAAGAGTGTAGATGTCCTAATGTATCCAACTGGTAAGAGTGTAGATGTCCTAATGTATCCAAATGGTAAGCGCGTAGATGTCCTAATGTATCCAACTGGTAAGAGTGTAGATGTCCTAATGTATCCAAATGGTAAGAGTGTAGATGTCCTAGTGTATCCAAATGGTAAGCGCGTAGATGTCCTAATTTGCCTATATCTTTTTCTAAAAGGATATAAATTTTAACCACTAAGGCCAGTGCACAGTTTCTTTTTAATGTCAGTATATGTTCACACAATATGCAGGCGTGTGTTGCGTTTATTTGTCGTAGCTACCGGTTGCCCATATGAGCGACGTCTCCTGAAGAGATTAGTCATTTTAGAGGATAGTGCAATGATACTGAAAGCGAACCATTCCAGAGTCTCCTCTGGTTCTTTTACGTGCACGGTTTAAAACACCGACACGAGACCTCGGCTTAAAGTCCCATCTGAAAAACTGTTAATTTTATTAGGCTCAGATGGGGGATCGAACATGCGATCCCTGGATTACCAGTCCAGCGTGTTAACCACTGGACTACAGATCCGTCTGTAATACGCAGGCTGATGAAATTATCAGATTACATAGAGGCTACATTCGAAGCAATACGTCCAATATGAATGAACTACAGTTAGTTATTGAATCAGTGAATATGTGAGATGGTACTGTGGTCGCCAGATCGGACTGGTGGGTTTTCTCCGGGTACTCCTGGTACTCCGGTTTCATCCCACACGAATGAACACATAATTATACGCTCTCATCCGCGCCAACGAGAGTGATTAATATCAGTTGTTAAAACTTGCTTCGCAATCGTTGTAAAATAAATAAAGTTTAAACTAATCAGTCAAGAGTAAGCTCTACTTATCTAGCAATCAAAAGGCACTATTATATTTAGGTAATGAAAATATCATACTTATTTTCTACTTTTTAAGATAGTTAATGAAACGTTCAGACACATGTATAACTTTGTACAACCATTTTCTGCATGAAATAATACATTGACCTGTATGAACTTTATGTTAGTGCAAGCTATTAATGCATTGTTTATTTGCTTTACACCATGCACGTAAAAGAACTTGAGGTTGAGGAGACTCGCAGGTTCGAGTCTAGATTAAAACCCGCTTGGGTCGCCCAGTATACTCATGTACAAATTGAACTTACACTTCATCCGGGCCTTACTAGATTCCCAGTATAAATTCCCAGAAGAAAGTACGACTATGTGTTTGACTTACGTCAATGGCATAACAGATCCAATTCTAATTCGGAGAGAAAACAGTAATATAATTATATCAGTGTAATACAGGTCCCTTGTCATGCACTGACACTTGTATTAAGCATATTTATTCGACATGATATAACATAGTTTAAACTTTATTTAATTTACAACGCTTGCGAAGCAAGTTTTATCAACTTATATTAATCACTCTCGTTGGCGCGGATGAAAACATAAATGTGGTCATTCGTGTGAGAGGAAACCGAAGTACCCGGAGTAAACCAACCTGTCCGAACTGGTGACCATCGTACCATTTCACATACTTCGCGGTCCGAGGATCGAACCCTGGTTACATTGGCGAGAAACGAGCGCGCTAACCACTGTGCTAATCGGACAGCCGATAACATAATTTACAACAAATAATTATTTACACAATAAATGCAAGTGGTTTGAAATGAAGGCTAACAGCTTAATGGATTTCCCTCCACAACACCACGCCCGGAATATTTGCACACTACACCATCTAACGGGTATATCGAGAGAGAGAGAGAGAGAGAGAGATAGAGGGGGGGGGGAGTTAACGAACACACGATGCAATAATTCTTATGTGTATGATGACGATTATATATTAATACCTGGATATATATATCCTGGCTAGATATCCATATAGTTCTAAGCAATTTATTATTAAATATGCACACATTGCGATTTAGCGTTGTTTTCCAAGCAGAACTGTAAGTGCCATCGAATGACCTACTACAGTGATTGGTTAGAACATGTCACATGGACATTGTTAGTATGACCACCTATGAATACATTCTAAAGTGGTTTACGATATACGTTAAGTATGGAACGCCAAAACGATCGATAGACTATACATGATCGATAACCTATGCATGAACGATAACCAATACATGCTCGATAACCTATACACGATCGATAACATATACACGATCGATAACCTATACACGATCGATAACCTATACACGATCGATAACCAATACATGCTCGATAACCTATGCATGATCGATAACCTATACATGATCGATAACCTATACATGCTCGATAACATATACACGATCGATAACCTATACATGCTCGATAACCAATACATGATCGATAACCTATACATGATCGATAACCTATACATGCTCGATAACCTATGCATGATCGATAACCTATACATGATCGATAACCTATACATGATCGATAACCTATACATGCTCGATAACCTATGCATGATCGATAACCTATACATGATCGATAACCAATACATGCTCGATAACCAATACATGATCGATAACCTATACATGATCGATATCCTATGCATGATCGATATCCTATGCATGATCTATAACCTATACATGATCGATAACCTATACATGATCGATAACCTATACATGATCGATAACCTATACATGATCGATAACCTATACACGATCAATAACATATACACGATCGATAACCAATACATGATCGATAACCTATGCATGATCGATAATCTATACATGATCGATAACATTTACAAACCTTTTTTCATTTTGAGGCCCCTAGGGAGTAACCCCTTTTATTTCCAGTTATAGACATATAATGTACAACATGCATACAAGTGATATGGCTATATATATATACAATTGACATGCATAGTTATATATTCACATATTTGATGCAAGGTCATTTCTTTTATAGACTTATTTTGGTAACTTGTCTATATTCGCATGTGTATTGTTTTGTTTTGGAGCGTGATGGAGAAATGAGAGAACTAAAATGGGATGGATGTTTCCTTTGATATTCGAATGAAAGAGGACAAGGGCAATATGAAATATCACTTCGTCTTTTATTGGTCTATAATCACAACACATATAGCCATGTGGGTGCAATCAAAACGCAACGAATCCGTCTACAGCAGCTACTATTTTCAGATGACAATTTGTAAATTAATGCTATATGCTGCAAACTATTCCACTTCAATTAATTGTTATGATCAGATATTTCTAGCATATTCTTCTGCGACAGACAGTATCTATACACTATACTTAATGTTGATCAAACTATGCTATAGAGCCTACGTAGGCCTACATCTATTCTGATTACTATTGAAACAACTCCGTTGCTATGTGGTTACGGTTATTGACTTCAAAAATCACGTTCCCCTCACCGCTGTACGTTCGACTCATATGGGGGGTTTTGACTTATTTCAAGTTATCCTGCTGACTTGCGGAAGGTCGGTAGTTGTACCTGGGTATCAGTACTTGCCTGGAATACTGCGAGCGCCCTGGGTATTTCTCCACCATTATCAGATAGAGAGTCGATATATGATCGTGGGTGTTTGTGTTTTACGTTTATTTATCGTCGCTACCGGTTGCCCATATGAGCGATGCCTCCTGAAGAGATTAGTCATTTTAGATTTTTGGAGGATAGTGCAATGATACAGACAGAGACCCATTCCAGAGTCTCCTCTGGTTCTTTTACGTGCACGGTGTAAAGCACCGACACGAAACCTCGGTTTATCGTCCCATCTGAAAGACTGTTAATTGTATTATGGTCAGACGGGGGATCGAACCTGCGATCACTGGATTACACACACATATGCTCTAAGCTGTTCGTGCAACTTTAAACCCTAAGCAGAAACAAATTAGATGCGTCACGTATTTCGATAACATAACAGTTTACAATGCTATAATACATGACAGTGTGTTGGTGTTAACAGGATAGGAGTAATCCATCTAAAACCATACATACTCTCAATAAAACGTTGTGCACGTAATCTTTCCAAGCAATCTCACGTGTATACATTCTATTTCATACAATGATTAATTACTTGTTCACGTTGCTCGATGTTTTAACGCATCGACATAGACGCACATCTGACATGTCCAATATGTTTCGAACCCACGCGTGCTGTTTGACACATGGCTTCACAGACTCCGATGAGACTTCGTACAGCGTACATGTCTCCTGAATTCTCCCGATAATCTCCTACCGTTAATGTCATCCATTTATTCCCAACAATAACCCATCTGCTATCTCCCATCTGAGGCAAAAATGTAAATACAGCATATTCTGTATCAAATTGACAAGTTCAGAGTGAAACAAACGAGTGTGTATTAATAAAGTCATTGGGGAAATATTGTAAATTGATGCCTTTACTCTCTCTATATATATATGTATCTTTACATTAAAAAAGACAATTTCTATAACATTTCATATTGCGAACAATACCCAAACGTTCAGTCTAGCATATTATACACACACGCCAGAGAATATTACGTTTATTGAAGTATATAATATCAAATGAGTTATTTCCATGTGTGTGTGTGTGTGTGTGTGTGTGTGCGTGCGTGCGAGTGCGTGCGTGCGTGCGTGCGTGTGTGTGTGTGTGCGTGCGTGCGTGTGTGTGTGTACGTTTGTTTATCGTCGCTACCTGTTGCCCATATGAGCGACGCTTCCTGAAGAGATTAGTTATTTTAGATATCTGGTTCGTTTACGTGCACGGCGTACAGCACCGACACGAGACCTCGGTTTAAAGTCCCATCTTAAAGACTGTTAATTGTATTAGGGTCAGACGGGGGATCGAACCTGCATTGCATGAAGATTATGTAATAAATCTGAAATATGATAATATTGTTATTACTATTATATGAATATTAGTTTCCTCCACATACCGTGTAAACCATCAGGTAACCATTAGGAATTGTGTTGAGTGTATACATGCTAGAATTCTCAGATAACCACAGCATATCATGTATACACACCAAGACCAAACTGTGAATTATTTCGTAATACATGTGCACTAGCAGGATCATGTATTTGGAATTCATTGCCTCTCTCATTTCAAAATGCTCCAAATTTGCAACAGTTCAAAATTCTCTACTTGGTTTAAACATATTTATTCATTCATAATGTACAGTACATATCTATTCTATACAGAATGAAAATGGATTTAATAACCTACTTAAGGTGAAACAATAATAATACAAACTAATCACATATTTCTACTATTATTGCTTCATATGATATTGTACACAGTCTTTATAACAAATGTATATTACCATTGCTATCTTTACTAGATTCTGTGAATTGCTGTCATTAAGCGGATTTCATACATACTGATTTCAGTCATATCTGTACATTGTTAGATATATTTATTATCATTAATTGTCTCATTCCCCTTTTCTACTCTACTAGACAATTATATATATCATCATATTCCATAACATATTTTATCCTACCTTCATGCCAAATAACGTACAAAAACGGCCTGGTTAATAATTTTTGCTTTATTAGTCAGTGACTAATATTTCTTTTGCTACATGACACCATAGTATTCTCAAATCAACACATCTCTTAAAAAACCTTAAAAATATTTAGCAATATACAGTGAAACATGTATTATTCAGCAGCCAGCAAAGGGAATCACGGACAGGTGTACATTCGTTATTATAAACACTAATAAAATTTAAAAAATTAAAAGTTTATTTAACGTCGCTACCGGTTTCCCATTTGAGCGATGGGCAGTTTACCTAACAACACCTTTCATGGGCAGGCTCCAGCGGTTAACCAGTACTTGGTGCACCAGCCTCCGTAAGAAACTGCCAACTTTTTCATATAAATGAGACACGGTCTGAGCGGCGCTCGAACCGGTGACCATCAGAGATGATAGGTTACAGTGGTATACAAGTCAGCGACCTTAACCACTCGACCACGGAGGCGGTAGTAAATTATTGACGGTCTATATGGATATATAGTGTCACCAGGGGGGGGGGGGGAGCGAACTGTATTCGTGCACAATATACATCGATATCACTCCTGGTCGGCACTATACCCATATAACCTGTCAAAAAACCAAATAACAATTGCATTATGCTGGAAACATGGTTCTCATCTTAAAAGCAATGTTTTCAGTCACTATTTTTGTTATTCGTGCACAATATACATCGATATCACTCCTGGTCGGCACTATACCCATATAACCTGTCAAAAAACCAAATAACAATTGCATTATGCTGGAAACATGGTTCTCATCTTAAAAGCAATGTTTTCAGTCACTATTTTTGTTATTCGTGCACAATATACATCGATATCACTCCTGGTCGGCACTATACCCATATAACCTGTCAAAAAACCAAATAACAATTGCATTATGCTGGAAACATGGTTCTCATCTTAAAAGCAATGTTTTCAGTCACTATTTTTGTTTCGTGATTTTCATCGATTTTTGTTTTATCATTTTCTACCCCCCCAATTGAGTAAGTTCACGATGGGCGATGCTTATCCTGATTTTGAACCCCCTTAAAAGTCCAATCGATTTTCACTATCGTATTTCTTTTTAGTCTTGTCGCATGTAAATGGTGATGACGATTGAGCTTACTTAACTTCGCCTCCAGCGAACCATGTGTGCGAGCGTTCCGCATGCAAAGGAACTCAACATGACTTAAATGGTAATAACTGTAGAATTACCTCCGAATTTATTTTCGACGACTTGTACAGATGCATTGCGCATAATTCAACCGTATGCGCAGCATCCGTACTTATTTTAAAACTCGCGAGGCACGCGAAATGTATATATTTTACACGTATATCTAAACACGTTCTCTATATCTCCAACTCCATTTAGATGATACGACGTCATGAGTAATTGCGTGACGACATGCCTTAATTAATATGCAAGTTGTATTCATGAGCACAGAGTTAACGAGCTTACACGGAGACAATATATAGTAATTCATTTCATGTCATTGAAAATATCACACACACAGAGATGTGAGTAGACAATTTGCATCTTTATAGAATTTAAAACGGGATATTTGTAAGCATCACATGCATAAGTGACGAATTATACTGATATATTCAAATTACATATATCTCACACTTAAATTTTCCATGTAAAAACAACATGACGGTATAGCTTGAACACCATATTCCATCTAAAGCGAATACAATGAGAGACATTACTGGTTTTCTATTACCTCCCTTGATGGATAAAGTCAAATTTATCCCGAAATGTATATTGGTCCTTTTAGTTGGACTCCTTTGTTTCTACAGTTGTCGTCTAACTAGATGTTGCGTTTGGATAAATGTAATTCTATCAAAATCATGTTAATTAATTGAACCAATTTTTACAATAAGGTATCCATTGGATATGCTAAAGGATATATGTCGAGATTTAATAATTTCATAATTATATGACAAGAATACGGATAAAATGGAAACATGTGGTGCAAAGGAAACAACGATAAAAACAAAGGAAACCAATTAAGAGGACCACTATACTTTTAGGAGTAGTCAGGGGCAGTAACTGACTAATGTTTCTCATTATGCACATGCAGTATGATGGTGTTTACTATCTTCACACGAAAAAGAAAGTGTGCACTTGGTTAGAGGGACAAGTATATACTTATATTCACACGTGCAACAATGTTCTGATAATTATCAAATTTCAATTGAAAGTAAACCACCGTGTTGCCAATACATTTTATATCAATTTTGCCTATATTTTGCTTCTATAGATCTATAAAAGTATAAAATTCTCCCACTAACAATGCCAAGTGCAAACTTTCTTTTTCGTGTGAATATATGATGTCTTTGTGCAGAGCTTCCGTAGCCGAGCGGTCTAGAGCACTGTCGTTAGAACACGCCGTTCATAGCTATCTTCAGGGCAGTATGTTCGCTCCATATCACGGACACGTGCTATCGTTTACTCATAATTTATTTTGCTCTATTATGACATTTGTGTTTTGCGTTTATTTATCGTCGCTACCGGTTGCCCATATGAGCGACGCCTCCTGAAGATATTAGTCATTTTAGATTTTGGAGGATAGTGCAATGATACAGACAGAGACCCATTCCAGAGTCATGTGCACGGTGTAAAGCACTGACACGAGACCTCGGTTTAACGTCCCATCTGAAAGACTGTTAATTTTATTAGGGTCAGACGGGGGATCGAACCTGCGATCCATGGATTACCAGTCCAGCGTGTTACCACTGGGCTACATATCCGTCTGTTCTATTATGACACAGAATCGACATACACTATATACAAAGAAAGCAAAAATGGGTCGAGCCACAATTAGAGACGGTATTATTATCTAGACTATTAGAGGCAAATGATAAATGGTGATATGTGAGGAAGTTGTCAGTCGCTTACGCTTAGGTTGGAGAGTTGAGTACTGGTTTTTACCCAGGAAATGCGAGTGGTCTACTTTCCGCCAATGCGAGTGGTCTACTTTCCGCCACAACAGACTGACCTCCCAGTAATGATCAGAAAATGATTGCTGGGCAGTAATAGAAATAAAATAATTATACCGGCTGTTTTTTCTATTGAACGCGAACATGCTTATTATAATAACTACTGATCACGACATTGGGCCGATAGGTAAGAGCAATAATTATGCCTAGTATCAAGCTGAATGATATATTGCAGTGTTTGTTTATTATCAGCCATATAGGGTCAGTCTTTTCTTTGTTTATTATCAACCATATAGGGTCAGTCTGTTCTGACTTATGACACGCCTCTGATGAACGGCAGTACTTTCCGAATAACATCATTGCCTGGCTAGCAGACGATCAGTAACCATTTAACTAAATGGCGGCTCACCAACCAGCCAAATCAGAATGAACCCCTGATGATATTGGAACCATCGACCTCTGGTTCAGTAGACGGACGCCTTAATCAGTATGCCATATATAAATCGTTATTATGCCATGGAGAAAGTCTACCACATACTGCAGCATATTACAAAACACCAGCAAGATTCAAACAACAAACACCTATGATATTGTCCATTAGCACGAAGAAGCAAGAATTCTTCGTGCAAAACATAGAGCTTCGTTATATTACACTAGAGGAATTTACAAAAACAAATCCCCGTTTGAAAGTCGATACGTTACCTTATTAATGTAAATTGGAACGAGATTTGATAATAACTGAGCTCCAGTCGCTGTGTGGTGATCAATTATCAACTTTCATGGCAATTCATTTATAATGACAGTCGTTTGTAAAACGAAATAGTACCAGTGTGAATGAACTATGGATTTTACGTTCTGAAGCTTGAATATCTACTATTTGACGCCACAAATAACATAAATACAGGCATTCCTCACAACAACCGCCAAATCACCCAGTAGAAAAGCTCATATGCACCGATATAAGATCCGGTTCTTACAGCGCATGCGTGATGTCTTCAATAATCCGGCGAATTAGTTTAATTATTGTTGTCGACTATTGTATTCTGAGATTGTCATTAGTAAGCGCCCGAAGAGACTAATACTGAAGCTACGCATACGTCGGTAGAGCCTACTGATCACATTCAGGTAATTCATTAATTAGTGAATGTAGCAGACAACAACGAAGGTAGGATTAGTGAAGAACATTTGCACGACATGTTCATGAATACAATACTTGTTTTAATGTACAATGAGTTTACTCTACTGTAAAATAACTGCATGGGAGTCGTGATAGCGCGTTCGCGTCAGGTGCGAAAGGCCCGGAGGTTGCGCCACGCTGGAGCTGTTACGATTGTGCCCTTAGGCAAGACATATAGATTCCACATGCCTCTTCTCTCTCCCTCGTGGCGATGGATTTCACCAGGAATGAGGTCTCGAGAGTGATTAATATAAGTAGAATGAACTTGTTTCGCAATCGAGCTAATATGAATTTGTATAAACCAAGCTACAACAAAGGCGTTTTTAATATTGCACACAATGATATACTTAAGAAGGTTCATGAATAAGTGTCGTAATTTCGATGTTCCAAAAGGGAATTTCACCGTGAAAGGCGTAAAAGGGTCATACTTCCCGTGATGCCCCCGTGGTGTAATGGATAGATGGCCGCCTTGTAACTTAGAAATTGTATGTAGGTGTTAGGCTAGGATTAGGTACGCACGTTATCGTTTATTTAGGGGGTTAGGTGTAAGCCTGGGTGCCAGTCTGTCGATTTTTCACTTCTGGCAAAATGACACACGTTGACGTTGATGTGATCAGAAAACTCTATACGACCCAATTAATAATCTCGATGTTAAAATATATTTATTTGATTGACCAAAAAAAATATATCGACGCCTGTTCCCATGCTAGGTTAGGATTAGATACACAGGTTATCGTTTCTTTGGGGGGTATGTGTTAGGATTAGGTATTCAATTTACCCATTATGTGGGGTAGTGATTAATGTAAGGGATATAGGTGAAGTTAGAATTATGTACGCAATTTACAGTTTATTTTGGGGGGAGGGGGTAGGTGTTAGGTTAGAATTAGGTACGACATTTACCTTTTATTTGGGGGTAATGGATTGGGGTGGTAGGGGCTAGCATAAGGTACACATAGTACTGTTAGAAAGAATATGACAAAGATGTAGAAATAATTATGAATCAATTTTTAATTTATTGATACCGTCCTACTCGCCTCTTACCGGGTGTGATATAGTGGAGAGAGAGAGAGCGAGAGTGGAGAGAGAGAGGGAGAGAGAGAGGAGAGAGAGTGGATAGAGAGCGAGAGAGAAAGATCGAGAGAGAGAGAGAGGGAGGGAGAGTGGAGAGAGAGGTAGAGCGAGTGGAGAGAGAGAGGGAGAGAGGAGCGAGCGAGCGAGCGAGGGAGAGAGATAGAGAGAGGGGGAGAGAGAGAGGGAGAGAGAAAGAGAGGGAGAGAGAGAAAGAGGGTGGAGAAGGAGAGAGTGGAGAGGGAGTGGATAAGGAGAGTGTGGAGAGAGTGGAGAGAGAGAGTGGAGAGAGATAGTGGAGAGTAAGAGAGAGAGAGAGAGTGGAGAGTGAGGGAGAGGAGAGATGGGATAGAGAGTGGAGAGAGAGGGAGAGAGGAAGGAGAGAGGGAGAGAGAGGGATAGAGAGGATAGGAGGGAGAGAGAGGGATAAGGTTGGAGAGAGAGGGAGATAGAGGGAGATAGAGGGAGAGAGAGGGATAGAGAGTTGGAGAGAGAGGATAGGATTGAGAGAGAGAGGGAGAAAGGAATAGAGAGGGATATAGAGTGGAGAGAGAGGGAGAAGAGAAAGGGAGAGGGAGAGAGAAAGAGGGAGAGAGAGAAAGAGATAGTGGATAAGGAGAGAGTGGAGAGAGAGGGAGAGTGGAGAGTGAGAGGAGATAGTGGAGAGTGGAGAAGGAGGGGGTGGAGAGAGAGAGTGGGCAGTGGAGAAGAAGAGGAGATAGTGGAGATAGAGAGAGTGGAGAGAGGAGAGGAAAGAGGAAGAAAAGGGGAGTGGAGGAGAGAATAGAGAAAGAGAGAGTGTACTGTAGATTATCCAGATTCTTGTCTATCTATTCACACCTGATACAAGTCCCTTAAAAGCCCTGTAGGCGAATATACTTAAACATTTGATATGATTTCACCCATGGCAGACAGTGGCTGTGTCATATTACCGCAAATTGATGCGATGCATATATTGTATAAATTAAATATTGCAATTAAACGTTTAAATAAAGGCACGTTTGATGTTTACTTACGAATGTAGTAGAATGATGCTAAACAAACAATCCAGACAAATCAATATGATGTATTACAAAAAACACTAAATCATTTGCAATAATCTATCTCTCTGTAGAATTGTGATTATTGAAACCGACATTTGTTATGTTCAGGAAACAAACTCCATACAGCTTCCCATCGTGATTGTCTTCCACGGGATGACGTGGTGCGCTGTTCATACATTATATACTAGAGGACATAGAAAACGCCGCCTACATTATACACTAGATGACATAGAACACGCACAGCTAAATTATAAACTAGATGACATAGAAAACGCACACCTACATTATATACTAGATGATATAGAAAACGCACACCTACATTATATACTAGAGGACATAGAAAACGCACACCTACATTATATACTAGAGGACATAGAAAACGCACACCTACATTATATACTAGAGGACATAGAAAACGCACACCTACATTATATACTAGAGGACATAGAAAACGCACACCTACATTATATACTAGAGGACATAGAAAACGCACACCTACATTATATACTAGAGGACATAGAAAACGCACACCTACATTATATACTAGAGGACCTAGAAAACGCACACCTACATTATATACTAGAGGACATAGAAAACGCACACCTACATTGTATACTAGAGGACATAGAAAACGCACACCTACATTATATACTAGAGGACATAGAAAACGCACACCTACATTATATATTAGAGGACATAGAAAACACACACCTACAGTATATGATTCTTATTAAATGAAAACGAAATACGAAGACTTCCATCAAAGATATATCACATTTATATTACAAAACACAAAGTGAACAACTAAAAATATTTCAAAATGTTTAAAACTATGTATGTATCGGAAGTGTGCGTTGTCTATGTCCTCTAGTATGCGTACTTGTCCCATGTATTGTGTCACAATGAATGTATATCCTGGAATGTACGTGACTAGTTGAACACACGTGGTTCATGTCATTAGAATTATTTCCGTAAACCTGTTAAATAATGCATTGTTGGCGAGCATAAGAAACGATATAGGAAAAAACAGATCAGACGATTGAACACTGGTTTCTCTATATAGTTTGTTTCGACTGACCTTTATAAGGTACACTTGTACAGGTGTGTTTAGTATAAAGTGTATTAGTCTAGTATTAGATTGTGAAACAAGCATTTGCAGCGTATATTAATAACTCTTCTTGTAGTCCAGTGGTAACACGCTGGATTGGTAATCCAGGGGTCGAAGGTTCGATCCCCCGTCTGACCCTAATAAGATTAACAGTCTTTCAGATGGGACTTTAAACCGAGGTCTCGTGTCGGTGCTGTACACCGTGCACGTAAAAGAACCAGATGAGACTCTGGAATGGGTCTCTAGGGTCTCTATCTCTATCATTGCACAATCCTCCAAAAATCTAAAATGAGTAATCTCTTCAGAAGGCGTCGCTCATATGGGCAACAGGTAGCGACGATAAATAAACGTAAAACACACACACGAGGATGAAAACGTACACGTGGTTATCTGTGTGGAATGAAATTGCAGTACCCGAAGAAAACCCCACACTTCCTATACGACGACCTCCATGTCCAGTGATTGAACCAGGGTTGCATTGGTGAGCCTGAATCAGCGAGCGTGTTACCACTGCGCTAATCGGAGAGTCATACACATAGAATAATTTAGTCTTAAATAGTCACATACTTTAAACCTTATTTTGGGTTGGTATACACCAACAAGAAATTGCCTTAGAGGTAAAATGTATATCCTTTTAGAAAATATTTGGTATCAAAATGTGCGAAATATTGGTTACATTTGTGCAATGTGAGAATGACTATTTTATTCACTGATGATAGTAAAATCTATGATTCTAAAAGGCGTAACGCAAAAGTAATGCTCAATATAAGAGTGCACATTATTTCTTTATGGTGTCAGTATCTGTTAATCTGTTTTACAGTTTCACGTAAACAAATAGTAACGTACACCGTCAGTACATTGCGACACACACGCACGCATGCACTCACGCACGAACACATACACCATAGTATCACAGTCAATCAGCACGGATTCCAGGAAATGTGCTCCCGTGACACTCAACTAATCAACAACACCGTCAGCACATTGCGACACGCACGCACGCACGCACACACACAAAATATGATCACAGACCACCATCACGACTTCCAGATAATATGCTCCAGCGACTCTCAACTCATCAACAACACCGTCAGAACACCTCAACACACACGGTTTCCAGAAACGGTGCTCCTTTGACACTCAACTCATCAACAACACCACCAACTATATTGCCATTTCATCGACAACAACCATAAAACGCAGCTCTCCTTGATTTCTCCAAGTTCCTCATTCTCAACCTTTGGCGAAACTTGACTATTGTGTTCGAGGCAACATTTTTTCCTAGATTGAAGACTTCACCTTACACGCCACCTTTGCTGTCCTTCATATCCTCTTCCCATCCTGGCCTATATAAATGACCTGCCATCAAATGTTAAATTCATCGCTCGCCTCTTTGCTGAGGACTGCCTTCTATACAGAATCTTCTGTTGAAAGAAAGTTACACGCAAGCCCCAAGAAGACCTTGTCAGTCTTCAATATTAGGAACATCACTGTCAGATTGTCTTCAATCTGGACATGTGCACGTACATCCACATCTCCACTAAGAGGCAGCCAATACACACCACACCGCCTACATCATTCACGGAACACAGCTACAGACAGCAGACCATGCACCGCATCTTGGAGTAACATTCTCAAACAACCGGTCCTGGGAATAACGCATTGATACTATAAAGCAAACACTGCAATTTGATTCATCCCAAGAAACATAGCGCTAGCTCTTCGAGTGCCAAAGCAAGACATATGTTCGGATCAGTGGAAAACGCCTCATTTGTATGGTCCCTTCATCCCGAAAGTCACATCACCCACCGAGACATGGTCTGACGGAGAGCTGCTAGGTTTGTGATGAATAACTACACACGAACAAGCAGCGTTACCGATATGCAACGTGACGTGAGGTAGGACATATTTATGGCATCGGCGTAACGTTCAACGTAACGTTCAACCTCTTCAAAATAAGGAGCAGCTTGATAGACACCATCTTGGATCCACGATTATGAAAGGCCAGAACTACCGGAGAGCATAACCAACGTTGCAGTCAGAAGATAGCAAGATAACAGCTTCTTCCTAGCAACCGTTGTCATGTAGAACAGCCTGTTAGAACTTGTTGCCCAACCCATTTGCTTTTGTTATGTTGTATTATTTTTGTGTAGCTATATTCATGTATATATAGGCAATACAATGTGGTTACATTAAAATTTGTGATTGCTACTTGTGCATTGTAATTGTTTCATATTGCGAGTATACTGTTGATATTGTGTGGCAATCACTAGAGATGATGATGATGATGATGATGATGATGATGATGATGATGATGATGATGATGATGATGATGATGATGATGATGATGATGATGATGATGATGATGATGATGATGATGATGATGATGATGATGATGATGATGATGATGATGATGATGTGATGATGATGATGATGATGATGATGAGATGATGATGATGATGATGATGATGATGATGAGATATGATGAGATGATGATGATGATGTGATGATGATGATGATGATGATGATGATGATGATGATGATGATGATGATGATGATGATGATGAGATGATGATGATGATGATGATGAGATGATGATGATGATGATGGTGATGATGATGATGATGTGATGATGATGATGATGATGATGATATGATGATGATGATGATGATGATGATGATGATGATGAGATGATATGATGATGAGATGATGGATGATGATGATGATGATGATGATGATGATGATGATGATGGATGATGATGATGATGAGATTGATATGATGATGATGATGATGAGGTGATGATGATGATGATGATGAGATGATGATGATGATGATGAGGATGATGATGATGATGATGATGATGATGATGATGATGATGATGATGATGATGATGATGATGATGATGATGATGATGATGATGATGATGATGATGATGATGATGATGATGATGATGATGATGATGATGATGATGATGATGATGATGATGATGATATACGCTACATATTTGGAATGGCACTTTTATAATCAATCATACTACTACACGTATATATTTTATCACATAACACTGCATGTATTCAGGTGCATACAGCCATCACATATTTTCATATATGTACACACGTGTACAACAACCTGGACGTATCCTGATTAGTTGATTGAATAATGCTTATAATTTGTAAATCATACATTAAAGTATGCATATTTCAATGTGAATTGGTAAATTACGTTAACGGTAAGACAAACGACGAGTTAAAGAGTCTTGACGTAATTTTAACGATGTGTAAAACGTAAATATAAAGCTGCATTGCGTAGTGACGTCATGACAAATTAGTGACGCATAGCAATTTGTGATGACGCTTGGCGCCAACATGAAAGTAGTAACGTTATTTTGTTCAACAAAATGATTACAACTAACGCTATATGGTAATTCTGCTCGCTTATTAGCAAAATTCCAAAACTCGTTTAATAACAAATGGTATGAAATCACCTCTCTTATTAGATCCTATATATTCAACGCACGACACACTATTCGTTAACGTTGTTTCCTGTTACTGACATGGAACAAAAATTCTGTAAATTTATATTTTTAGTTTGATTACTGCTGAATGTCGGTGCAAAAAGAATAATGTATTACAGATTATTTGTTATATACTTAGTTCATATACATTGTTACGTGTGCATAGCAGACATGCATTGGAGCTATGTATATGCTATCATTGTACGTATATATAGCACATACGCAGTGTACGTGTGTATAGCAAATATCCATTGTATGTGTGCAATGCAGATATGCATTGGAGCTATGTATATGCTATCATTGTACGTATATATAGCACATACGCAGTGTACGTGTGTATAGCAAATATCCATTGTATGTGTGCAATGCAGATATGCATTGGAGCTATGTATATGCTATCATTGTACGTATATATAGCACATACGCAGTGTACGTGTGTATAGCAAATATCCATTGTATGTGTGCAATGCAGATATGCATTGGAGCTATGTATATGCTATCATTGTACGTATATATAGCACATACGCAGTGTACGTGTGTATATATACGCTCCGCCCATATGGTTCGCCGAGGCGAGGGTAAATAGCTCAATCACATCACGTGTCTATAACAAATGTCCCGTGTCGTTTTTTATAGCAGTTACAGCCATTGATGAGTGAATATTTGATGCACAGTACACTTGTGTATATTAGATCTACCAGTGTGCTAGTAGATATACAGTGTACGTGGTGCCTAGTAAGATATTCAGCGTAGATCGTTTGGTAGATGTACGGTGTACGTGTGTATATTATATGTACAGTGTACGTGTACATATTAGATGTACACTGTACGTGTGCATAGTAGATACACAACGTACGTGTATATAGTGTACGTGTGTATAGTAGATATACATTGTACGTGTGTATAGTAGATACACAGCGTACGTGTGTATAGTGTACGTGTGTATAGTA
>CM026391.1:80853559-80945593 GCA_014843695.1 Archivesica marissinica
ATATACAACATCAACCTTCCTACAGTCCACCCATATATACAACATCAACCTTCCTACAGTCCACCCATATATACAACATCAACCTTCCTACAGTCCACCCATATACAACATCAACCATCCTACAGTCCACCCATATATACAACATCAACCTTCCTACAGTCCACCCATATATACAACATCAACCTTCCTACAGTCCACCCATAATACAACATCAACCTTCCTACAGTCCACCCATATACAACATCAACCTTCCTACAGTCCACCCATATATACAACATCAACCTTCCTACAGTCCACCCATATACAACATCAACCTTCCTACAGTCCACCCATATATACAACATCAACCTTCCTACAGTCCATCCATATACAAACATCAACCTTCCTACAGTCCATCAACCTTCCTACAGTCCACCCATATACAACATCAACCTTCCTACAGTCCACATATATACAACATCAACCTTCCTACAGTCCACCCATATATACAACATCAACCTTCCTACAGTCCACCCATATATACAACATCAACCTTCCTACAGTCCACCCATATATACAACATCAACCTTCCTACAGTCCACCCATATACAACATCAACCTTCCTACAGTCCACCCATATACAACATCAACCTTCCTACAGTCCACCCATATACAACATCAACCTTCCTACAGTCTATCCATATACAACATCAACCTTCCTACAGTCCACCCATATACAACATCAACCTTTCTACAGTCCACCCATATACAACATCAACCTTCCTACAGTCCATCCATATACAACATCAACCTTCCTACTGTCCACCCATATACAACATCAACCTTCCTACAGTCCACCCATATACAACATCAACCTTCCTACAGTCCACCCATATACAACATCAACCTTCCTACAGTCCACCCATATACAACATCAACCTTCCTACAGTCCATCCATATACAACATCAACCTTCCTACAGTCCACCCATATACAACATCAACCTTCCTACAGTCCACCCATATACAACATCAACCTTCCTACAGTCCACCCATATACAACATCAACCTTTCTACAGTCCACCCATATACAAACATCAATCTTCCTACAGTCTATCCATATACAACATCGACCTTCCTACAGTCCACCCAAATACAAACATCAACCTTTCTACAGTCCACCCATATACAAACATCAATCTTCCTACAGTCTATCCATATACAACATCAACCTTCCTACAGTCTATCCATAAACAGACATCAATCTTCCTACAGTCCACCCATATACAAACACCAACCTTCCTACATTCCACCCATATACAGACATCAACCTTCCTACAGTCCACCCATATACAAACATCAACCTTCCTACAGTCCACCCATATACAAACATCAACCTTCCTACAGTCCACCCATATACAAACATCAACCTTCCTACAGTCCACCCATATACAAACATCAACCTTCCTACAGTCCACCCATATACAAACATCAACCTTTCTACAGTCCACCCATATACAAACATCAACCTTCCTACAGTCCACCCATATACAACATCAACCGTCATACAGTCCACCCATATACAACATCAACCTTCCTACAGTCCACCCATATACAAACATCAACCTTTCTACAGTCCACCCATATACAAACACCAACCTTTCTACTGTTCACCCATATACAACATCAACATTCATACAGTCCACCCATATACAACATCAACATTCATACAGTCCACCCATATACAAACACCAACCTTCCTACAGTCCACCCATATACAAACATCAACCTTTCTACAGTCCACCCATATACAACATCAACCTTCCTACAGTCCACCCATATACAAACACCAACCTTCCTACAGTCCACCCATATACAAACACCAACCTTTCTACAGTTCACCCATATACAACATCAACCATCCTACAGTCCACCCATATACAAACACAACCTTTCTACAGTTCACCCATATACAACATCAACATTCATACAGTCCACCCATATACAACATCAACATTCATACAGTCCACCCATATACAAACACCAACCTTCCTACAGTCCACCCATATACAAACATCAACCTTTCTACAGTCCACCCATATACAAACATCAACCTTCCTACAGTCCACCCATATACAAACACCAACCTTTCTACAGTTCACCCATATACAAAATCAACCATCCTACAGTCCACCCATATACAAACACCAACCTTTCTACAGTTCACCCATATACAAACATCAACCTTTCTACAGTTCACCCATATACAACATCAACCTTCCTACAGTCCACCCATATACAACATCAACCTTCCTACAGTCCACCCATATACAACATCAACCTTCCTACAGTCCACCCATATACAAACATCAACCATCCTAAAGTCCACCCATATACAAACATCAACCATCCTACAGTCCACCCATATACAAACATCAACCATCCTACAGTCCACCCATATACAAACATCAACCATCCTACAGTCCACCCATATACAACATCAACCTTCCTACAGTCCACCCATATATACAACATCAACCTTCCTACAGTCCACCCATATATACAACATCAACATTCTTAAGTCCACCCATATATACAACATCTACCTTCCTACAGTCCACCCATATATACAACATCAACCTTCCTACAGTCCACCCATATATACAACATCAACCTTCCTACAGTCCACCCATATACAACATCAACCATCCTACAGTCCACCCATATATACAACATCAACCTTCCTACAGTCCACCCATATATACAACATCAACCTTCCTACAGTCCACCCATATATACAACATCAACCTTCCTACAGTCCACCCATATATACAACATCAACCTTCCTACAGTCCACCCATATATACAACATCAACCTTCCTACAGTCCACCCATATACAACATCAACCTTCCTACAGTCCACCCATATACAACATCAACCTTCCTACAGTCCACCCATATAACATCAACCTTCCTACAGTCCATCCATATACAACATCAACCTTCCTACAGTCCACCCATATACAACATCAACCTTCCTACAGTCCACCCATATACAACATCAACCTTCCTACAGTCCATCCATATACAACATCAACCTTCCTACAGTCCACCCATATACAACATCAACCTTCCTACGTCCACCCATATACAACATCAACCTTCCTACAGTCCACCCATATACAACATCAACCTTCCTACAGTCCACCCATATACAACATCAACCTTCCTACAGTCCACCCATATACAACATCAACCTTCCTACAGTCCACCCATATACAACATCAACCTTCCTACAGTCTATCCATAAACAACATCAATCTTCCTACAGTCCACCCATATACAAACATCAACCTTCCTACAGTCCACCCATATACAACATCAACCTTCCTACAGTCCACCCATATACAACATCAACCTTCCTACAGTCCACCCATATACAAACATCAACCTTCCTACAGTCCACCCATATACAAACATCAACCTTCCTACAGTCCACCCATATACAACATCAACCTTCCTACAGTCCACCCATATACAAACATCAACCTTCCTACAGTCCACCCATATACAAACATCAACCTTCCTACAGTCCACCCATATACAACATCAACCTTCCTACAGTCCACCCATATACAACATCAACCTTCCTACAGTCCACCCATATACAACATCAACCTTCCTACAGTCCACCCATATACAAACATCAACCTTTCTACAGTCCACCCATATACAAACACCAACCTTTCTACAGTCCACCCATATACAACATCAACCTTCATACAGTCCACCCATATACAACATCAACCTTCCTACAGTCCACCCATATACAAACATCAACCTTCCTACAGTCCACCCATATACAAACATCAACCTTTCTACAGTCCACCCATATACAACATCAACCTTCCTACAGTCCACCCATATACAAACATCAACCTTCCTACAGTCCACCCATATACAAACACCAACCTTTCTACAGTCCACCCATATACAACATCAACCTTCCTACAGTCCACCCATATACAAACACCAACCTTTCTACAGTTCACCCATATACAACATCAACATTCCTACAGTCCACCCATATACAACATCAACCTTCCTACAGTCCACCCATATACAAACATCAACCTTCCTACAGTCCACCCATATACAAACATCAACCTTTCTACAGTCCACCCATATACAAACATCAACCTTCCTACAGTCCACCCATATACAAACATCAACCTTCCTACAGTCCACCCATATACAAACATCAACCTTCCTACAGTCCACCCATATACAACATCAACATTCTACAGTCCACCCATATACAACACAACCTTTCTACAGTCACCATATACAACATCAACCTTCCTACAGTCCACCCATATACAAACATCAACCTTTCTACAGTCCACCCATATACAACATCAACCTTCCTACAGTCCACCCATATACAACATCAACCTTCCTACAGTCCACCCATATATACAACATCAACCTTCCTACAGTCCACCCATATACAACATCAACCTTCCTACAGTCCACCCATATATACAACATCAACCTTCCTACAGTCCACCATATACAACATCAACCTTCCTACAGTCCACCATATATACAACATCAACCTTCCTACAGTCCACCCATATATACAACATCAACCTTCCTACAGTCCACCCATATAACAACATCAACCTTCCTACAGTCCACCCATATACAACATCAACCTTCCTACAGTCCACCCATATATACAACATCAACCTTCCTACAGTCCATCCATATACAAACATCAACCTTCCTACAGTCCATCAACCTTCCTACAGTCCACCCATATACAACATCAACCTTCCTACAGTCCACATATATACAACATCAACCTTCCTACAGTCCACCCATATACAACATCAACCTTCCTACAGTCCACCCATATACAACACCAACCTTCCTACAGTCCACCCATATACAAACATCAACCTTCCTACAGTCCACCCATATACAACATCAACCTTCCTACAGTCCACCCATATACAACATCAACCTTTCTACAGTCCACCCATATACAACATCAACCTTCCTACAGTCCATCCATATACAACATCAACCTTCCTACAGTCCACCCATATACAACATCAACCTTCCTACAGTCCACCCATATACAACATCAACCTTCCTACAGTCCACCCATATACAACATCAACCTTCCTACAGTCTATCCATATACAACATCAACCTTCCTACAGTCCATCCATATACAACATCAACCTTCCTACTGTCCACCCATATACAACATCAACCTTCCTACAGTCCACCCATATACAACATCAATCTTCCTACAGTCTATCCATATACAACATCAACCTTCCTACTGTCCACCCATATACAACATCAACCTTCCTACAGTCCACCTATATACAACATCAATCTTCCTACAGTCTATCCATATACAACACCAACCTTCCTACAGTCCACCCATATACAACATCAATCTTTTTACAGTCTATCCATATACAACATCAACCTTTCTACAGTCCACCCATATACAAACATCAATCTTCCTACAGTCTATCCATATACAACATCGACATTCCTACAGTCCACCCAAATACAAACATCAACCTTTCTACAGTCCACCCATATACAAACATCAATCTTCCTACAGTCTATCCATATACAACATCAACCTTCCTACAGTCTATCCATAAACAGACATCAATCTTCCTACAGTCCACCCATATACAAACACCAACCTTCCTACATTCCACCCATATACATACATCAACCTTCCTACAGTCCACCCATATACAGACATCAACCTTCCTACAGTCCACCCCTATACAAACATCAACCTTTCTACAGTCCACCCATATACAAACACCAACCTTCCTACATTCCACCCATATACAGACATCAACCTTCCTACAGTCCACCCATATACAAACATCAACCTTTCTACAGTCCACCCATATACAAACATCAACCTTCCTACAGTCCACCCATATACAACATCAACCTTCATACAGTCCACCCATATACAACATCAACCTTCCTACAGTCCACCCATATACAAACATCAACCTTCCTACAGTCCACCCATATACAAACACCAACCTTTCTACAGTCCACCCATATACAACATCAACCTTCCTACAGTCCACCCATATACAACATCAACCTTCATACAGTCCACCCATATACAAACACCAACCTTCCTACAGTCCACCCATATACAAACATCAACCTTTCTACAGTCCACCCATATACAAACACCAACCTTTCTACAGTCACCCATATAAACATCAACCACTACGTCCCCCATATACAAACACAACCTTTCTACAGCACCCTACAACACAACATTCATACAGTCCACCCATATACAAACATCAACCTTTCTACAGTCCACCCATATACAAACATCAACCTTTCTACAGTTCACCCATATACAACATCAACCATCCTACAGTCCACCCATATACAAACACCAACCTTCCTACAGTCCACCCATATACAAACATCAACCTTTCTACAGTCCACCCATATACAAACACCAACCTTTCTACAGTTCACCCATATACAACATCAACCATCCTACAGTCCACCCATATACAAACACCAACCTTTCTACAGTTCACCCATATACAAACATCAACCTTTCTACAGTCCACCCATATACAAACACCAACCTTTCTACAGTTCACCCATATACAAACACCAACCTTTCTACAGTCCACACACATATACAAACATCAACCTTCATACAGTCCACCCATATACAAACATCAACCTTTCTACAGTTGACCCATATACAAACATCAACCTTTCTGCAGTCCACCCATATACAAACATCAACCTTCCTACAGTTGACCCATGTACAACATTAACCTTCCTACAGTCCACCCATATACAAACATCAAACTTCCTACAGTCCACCCATATACAAACATCAACATTTCTACAGTTGACCCATATATAAACATCAACCTTCCTACAGTCCACCCATATACAAACATCAACCTTCCTATATCGATTACTCGGATGCTGCATTATTCAGTTTACTGGCATGGCTACATGGTACAGGGAAAACATACATGTACACATGCATAAGCAATTTAATATTCAGTAGATCAGAGAGTCTCTCAGATTAATTGCTAAAATGTGCAATTGAATTTTAGTAGAAACCCCCCCCCCCCCCCAAACAATGTTATATTTTATGTTATATTTCGGGTTTTACACCTGCATCAGCACCATTTTGGGCTATATCGCCGGCGGGCAGTTTACCTAACAACACCTTTCCTGGGCAGGCTCCAACGGTTAACCAGTACTTGAGTGTACCAACCTCCGTAAGAAACAGCCAACGTTTTCATATAAAGAGACACGGTCTGTGCGGGGCTCGAACCCGTGACCATCAGTGATGATAGGTTACAGTGGTATACAAGTCAGCGACCTTAACCACTCGACCACGGAGGCGGACCCCCCAAACAAGGAACCAAACTGGCACACATGCAGCCATCATTTATTATTCAGCTGATAGGATATACTAGTAGTTTACTTAGTATCTATGTTAAAATGAGTCCGCCTTCGTGGTCGATGTTTTAAGGTCGCTGACTTGTATTCAATTATTGTCCCTTTCTCTATATCCTTTTTTGTCTTTTTTATCATCTATTTGTTGGTTTTCTTTCTTTTTATTGTTTTTTTCTCCACAACCTTTTCAAGCTCTGTACTCTTTTGCATCACAACATTAATTTAGATATATGTGTAAGCATTACAACTTCCCTATGCATACCAACAAGTATTACTGGACCTGTCAATAGTTATGCCACGCAATGTTTGTGTAAATTATTTAGGAAAGAGGGAACAATAATAAGCTGTGTAGCTTTCTGTCCAGTTCCTTATTTCAATTGTTGTAAATAACTATGTACATGATAGAAAATAAATATGTTTAAACAAAAGACATTGAATTAAAGAAAGTAAACACGTCAATGATGTGGTAGATTTAAATTCCAAATAATTAAATGCAATATATATCTTATATCAGCTATACAAGGAAGCACATCGTATGACCTGAACCCTGTCGGGCTGCCTTGCTGAGGTACAGGCTCTCGGATAGAAACCACCGACATTCAGTAAGCCAGCTCGATAGCTCCCTCACCGTTATCCCAAGTGGGATTCGAACATATAGCGGTGAGGGGCAAATTAAATGAAGTCAACGACCTTAACCCTCGTCCGATTGGCGCAGTGGCTAGCGCTCGCTTCTCAACAATGAAATCCGGGTTCGATCCTCGGACCGTGAAGTATGTGAGATGGTACAGTGGTCGCCATATCGGACAGGTGGGTTTTCTCCGGGTGCTCCGGTTTCCTCCCATACGAATGACCACATTTACGCTTGCATACACGTCAACGAAAGTGATTAATATAAGTTGTAAAATAAATAAAGCTTAAACTTTAACCGTCGTCCATTGATGCCCCATATATTGTAATGCAATGTGTCGCATTGTCTTCTATCCAAATATTGAATGTTTTTTAACCTGCAGGAACTTTGCATTCACTTAGTTTAAGCTTCTTTTTTTTTACAACGATTGCGAAACAAGCTTTAACAACTAATATTAAGCACTCTTGTTGGCACGGATGAAAGCACAAATGTGGTCATTCAAGTGGGGAGAACCCCGCTGATCAAGTTCGAGCCCCACTGGAGCCGTTACGAGTGTGTCCTTAGGCGAGGCATTTAAATTCCACATTGGCTCTTCTCTCTCCTTCATGGCGATGGATTCCATCAGGAATGAGGTCTCGAGTGTGATTAATATAAGTTGAAAGAACTTGTTTCGCAGTCGAGCTAAAATAAATTTGTATAAAATAAGTGGGGAGAAAACCCGGAGAAAATCCCACATGCCCGACAGATGGCACCCGGGTTATATTAATGAGAAGTGAGTGCGTGCATTAACTTGACACCCACACCAAACGCCCACACGTACACTATCTAGATACACATACTGAACAAGAACTAGCTTCAAGTACATAGCTATCTGTAGATACTTGCTCCACCATTTCAGTTAATCTAATATGAATACCCGTAATTTATTTATCTCAGAAAAATACACCGAATCTTTGATATGAAAACATGTAACACTGTAATGTTTTGTTTTACACCTGCATACGTTAATTTCTACAGGCTACAAACTGACGTCCTGTTGTTTTCTTTATACGCGTAATGTGCATAATTAATGCGCCTCGGGATTTATTGTGCTTAAGAGTAGAAAATATTTCACGTTTATGATCGCCAGATGATTTGTATCACAAAAGATTGCGTGCAACAAATATCCAATCATTGCCATTACTCGTAGAGTAGTCGGGACGACCGCAGTCCAGAGTGTATCTATATATACATATAGCCGGCATAATGCCATGTAATCAATGTATATACACGTAGAGTAGCCGGAACGACCGCAGTCCAGAGTGTATCTATATATACATATAGCCGGCATAATGCCATGTAATCAATGTATATACACGTAGAGTAGTCGGAACGACCGCAGTCCAGAGTGTATCTATATATACATATAGCACGCATAATGCCATGTAATCAATGCATATACACGTAGAGTAGTCGGAACGACCGTAGTCCAGAGTGTATCTATATATACATATAGCCGGCATAATGCCATGTAATCAATGTATATACACGTAGAGTAGCCGGAACGACCGCAGTCCAGAGTGTATCTCTATATACATATAGCCGGCATAATGCCATGTAATCAATGTATATACACGTAGAGTAGTCGGAACGACCGCAGTCCAGAGTGTATCTATATATACATATAGCCGGCATAATGCCATGTAATCAATGTATATACACGTAGAGTAGTCGGAACGACCGCAGTCCAGAGTGTATCTATATATACATATAGCACGCATAATGCCATGTAATCAATGCATATACACGTAGAGTAGTCGGAACGACCGCAGTCCAGAGTGTATCTATATATACATATAGCCGGCATAATGCCATGTAATCAATGCATATACACGTAGAGTAGTCGGAACGACCGCAGTCCAGAGTGTATCTATATATACATATAGCCGGCATAATGCCATGTAATCAATGTATATACACGTAGAGTAGTCGGAACGACCGCAGTCCAGAGTGTATCTATATATACATATAGCCGGCATAATGCCATGTAATCAATGCATATACACGTAGAGTAGTCGGAACGACCGCAGTCCAGAGTGTATCTATATATACATATAGCCGGCATAATGCCATGTAATCAATGTATATACACGTAGAGTAGCCGGAACGACCGCAGTCCAGAGTGTATCTATATATACATATAGCCGGCATAATGCCATGTAATCAATGCATATACACGTAGAGTAGTCGGAACGACCGCAGTCCAGAGTGTATCTATATATACATATAGCCGGCATAATGCCATGTAATCAATGTATATACACGTAGAGTAGTCGGAACGACTGCAGTCCAGAGTGTATCTATATATACATATAGCCTGCATAATGCCATGTAATCAATGCATATACACGTAGAGTAGCCGGAACGACCGCAGTCCAGTGTGTATCTCTATATACATATAGCACGCATAATGCCATGTAATCAATGTATATACTCGTAGAGTAGTCGGAACGACCGCAGTCCAGAGTGTATCTATATATACATATAGCCGGCATAATGCCATGTAATCAATGTATATATACGTAGAGTAGTCGGAACGACCGTAGTCCAGAGTGTATCTCTATATACATATAGCACGCATAATGCCATGTAATCAATGCATATACACGTAGAGTAGCCGGAACGACCGCAGTCCAGAGTGTATCTCTATATACATATAGCCGGCATAATGCCATGTAATCAATGTATATACACGTAGAGTAGTCGGAACGACCGTAGTCCAGAGTGTATCTCTATATACATATAGCACGCATAATGCCATGTAATCAATGCATATACACGTAGAGTAGTCGGGACGACCGCAGTCCAGAGTGTATCTATATATACATATAGCCGGCATAATGCCATGTAATCAATGCATATACACGTAGAGTAGCCGGAACGACCGTAGTCCAGAGTGTATCTCTATATACATATAGCCGGCATAATGCCATGTAATCAATGCATATACACGTAGAGTAGCCGGAACGACCGTAGTCCAGAATGTATCTCTATATACATATAGCCGGCATAATGCCATGTAATCAATGCATATACACGTAGAGTAGTCGGAACGACCGCAGTCCAGAGTGTATCTCTATATACATATAGCACGCATAATGCCATGTAATCAATGTATATACACGTAGAGTAGTCGGAACGACCGCAGTCCAGAGTGTATCTCTATATACATATAGCACGCATAATGCCATGTAATCAATGTATATACACGTAGAGTAGCCGGAACGACCGTAGTCCAGAGTGTATCTCTATATACATATAGCCGGCATAATGCCATGTAATCAATGCATATACACGTAGAGTAGTCGGAACGACCGTAGTCCAGAGTGTATCTCTATATACATATAGCCGGCATAATGCCATGTAATCAATGTATATACACGTAGAGTAGTCGGAACGACCGCAGTCCAGAGTGTATCTATATATACATATAGCCGGCATAATGCCATGTAATCAATGTATATACACGTAGAGTAGTCGGAACGACCGCAGTCCAGAGTGTATCTCTATATACATATAGCCGGCATAATGCCATGTAATCAATGCATATACACGTAGAGTAGCCGGAACGACCGTAGTCCAGAGTGTATCTCTATATACATATAGCCGGCATAATGCCATGTAATCAATGTATATACACGTAGAGTAGTCGGAACGACCGCAGTCCAGAGTGTATCTATATATACATATAGCCGGCATAATGCCATGTAATCAATGTATATACACGTAGAGTAGCCGGAACGACCGTAGTCCAGAGTGTATCTCTATATACATATAGCACGCATAATGCCATGTAATCAATGTATATACTCGTAGAGTAGTCGGAACGACCGCAGTCCAGAGTGTATCTCTATATACATATAGCCGGCATAATGCCATGTAATCAATGTATATACTCGTAGAGTAGTCGGAACGACCGCAGTCCAGAGTGTATCTCTATATACATATAGCACGCATAATGCCATGTAATCAATGTATATACACGTAGAGTAGTCGGAACGACCGCAGTCCAGAGTGTATCTCTATATACATATAGCACGCATAATGCCATGTAATCAATGTATATACACGTAGAGTAGTCGGAACGACCGCAGTCCAGAGTGTATCTCTATATACATATAGCACGCATAATGCCATGTAATCAATGTATATACACGTAGAGTAGCCGGAACGACCGTAGTCCAGAGTGTATCTCTATATACATATAGCCGGCATAATGCCATGTAATCAATGCATATACACGTAGAGTAGTCGGAACGACCGTAGTCCAGAGTGTATCTCTATATACATATAGCCGGCATAATGCCATGTAATCAATGTATATACACGTAGAGTAGTCGGAACGACCGCAGTCCAGAGTGTATCTATATATACATATAGCCGGCATAATGCCATGTAATCAATGTATATACACGTAGAGTAGTCGGAACGACCGCAGTCCAGAGTGTATCTCTATATACATACAGCCGGCATAATGCCATGTAATCAATGCATATACACGTAGAGTAGCCGGAACGACCGTAGTCCAGAGTGTATCTCTATATACATATAGCCGGCATAATGCCATGTAATCAATGTATATACACGTAGAGTAGCCGGAACGACCGTAGTCCAGAGTGTATCTCTATATACATATAGCACGCATAATGCCATGTAATCAATGTATATACTCGTAGAGTAGTCGGAACGACCGCAGTCCAGAGTGTATCTCTATATACATATAGCCGGCATAATGCCATGTAATCAATGTATATACTCGTAGAGTAGTCGGAACGACCGCAGTCCAGAGTGTATCTCTATATACATATAGCACGCATAATGCCATGTAATCAATGTATATACACGTAGAGTAGTCGGAACGACCGCAGTCCAGAGTGTATCTCTATATACATATAGCACGCATCATGCCATGTAATCAATGTATATACACGTAGAGTAGTCGGAACGACCGCAGTCCAGAGTGTATCTCTATATACATATAGCACGCATAATGCCATGTAATCAATGTATATACTAGTATGCTAGAACATTGACTTCCCCTCATTTTTTTGTTTTCGTTTATATTTAACGTCGCTGCCTGCTGTGTGTGTGGACTGGCCATACAGCCTGCTGTCAGCATTGTGTGTGCGGACTGACCATACAGCCTGCTGTCAGCACTGTGTGTGGACTGGTCATACAGCCTGTTGTCAGCACTGCGTGTGTGGACTGGTCATACAGCCTGCTGTCAACATTGTGTGTGTGGACTGGACATACATCCTGCTGTCAGCACTGTGTGTGTGGACTGGCCATACATCCTGTTGTCAGCATTGTGTGTGTGGACTGGACATACATCCTGCTGCCAGCATTGCATGTGTGGACTGGCCATACAGCTTGCTGTCAGCATTGTGTGTTTGGACTGGCCATTCAGCTTGCTGTCAGCATTGTGTGTGTGTGGACTGGCCATACAGCTTGCTGTCAACATTGTGTGTGTGGACTGGACATACATCCTGCTGTCAGCACTGTGTGTGTGGACTGGCCATACAGCCTGCTGTCAGCATTGTGTGTGCGGACTGACCATACAGCCTGCTGTCAGCATTGTGTGTGTGGACTGGACATACAGCCTGCTGTCAGCACTGTGTGTATGGACTGGTTATACAGCCTGTTGTCAGCACTGCGTGTGTGGACTGGTCATACAGCCTGCTGTCAACATTGTGTGTGTGGACTGGACATACATCCTGCTGTCAGCACTGTGTGTGTGGACTGGCCATACATCCTACTGTCAGCACTGTGTGTGTGGACTGACCATACAGCCTGTTGTCAGCATTGTGTGTGTGGACTGGACATACAGCTTGCTGTCAGCATTGTGTGTGTGGACTGGACATACCACCTGTTGTCATCATTGTGTGTGTGGACTGGACATACATCCTGCTGTCAGCATTGTGTGTGTGGACTGGACATACATCCTGTTGCCAGCATTGTGTGTGTGGACTGGACATACAGCCTGTTGTCAGCATTGTGTGTGTGGACTGGCCATACAGCTTGCTGTCAGCATTGTGTGTGTGGACTGGACATACATTCTGCTGTCAGCATTGTGTGTGTGGACGGCCCATACGGCATGCTGTCAGTATTGTGTGTGTGGACGGCCCATACGGCCTGGTGTCAGCATTGTGTGTGTGGACTGGACATACATCCTGTTGTCAGCATTGTGAGTGTGGACTGGCCATACAGCTTGCTGTCAGCATTGTGTGTGTGGACTGGCCATACAGCCTGCTGCCAGCATTGTGTGTGTGGACTGGACATACATCCTGCTGCCAGCACTGTGTGTGTGGACTGGCCATACGGCCTGCTGTCAGCATTGTGTGTGTGGACTGGACATACATCCTGCTGTTAGCATTGTGTGTGTAGACTGGACATACATCTTGCTGTCAGCACTGCGTGTGTGGACTGGCCATATAGCTTGCTGTCAGCACTGTGTGTGTGGACTGGACATACATCCTGCTGTCAGCATTGTGTGAGTGGACTGGCCATACAGCTTGCTGTCAGCACTGCGTGTGTGGACTAGTCATACCGCCTGCTGTCAGCATTGTGTGTGTGGACTGGACATACATCCTGCTGCCAGCATTGTGTGTGTGGACTGGACATACATCCTGCTGTCAGCATTGTGTGTGTGGACTGGACATATAGCTTGCTGTCAGCATTGCGTGTGTGGACTGGACATACAACCTGCTGTCAGCATTGTGTGTGTGGACTGGACATACATCCTGCTGTCAGCATTGTGTGGGTGGACTGGCCATACAGCTTGCTGTCAGCACTGCGTGTGTGGACTAGACATACAACCTGCTGTCAGCATTGTGTGTGTGAACTGGACATACATCCTGCTGCCAGCATTGTGTGTGTGGACTGGACATACATCCTGCTGTCAGCATTGCGTATGTGGACTAGACATACAGCCTTCTGTCAGCATTGTGTGTGTGGACTGGACATACATCCTGCTGCCAGCATTGTGTGTGTGGACTGGACATACATCCTGCTGTCAGCATTGCGTGTGTGGACTGGACATACAACCTGCTGTCAGTATTGTGTGTGTGGACTGGATATACATCCTGCTGTCAGCATTGCGTGTGTGGACTGGACATACAACCTGCTGTCAGCATTGTGTGTGTGGACTGGATATACAGCCTGTTGTCAGCATTGTGTGTGTGGACTCGCCATACAGCTTGCTGTCATCATTGTGTGTGTGGACTGGACATACATCCTGTTGTCAGCACTGTTTGTGTGGACTGGCCATACAGCTTGCTGTCAACATTGTGTGTGTGGACTGGCCATACAGCTTGCTGTCAACATTGTTTGTGTGGACTGGCCATACAGCTTGCTGTCAGCACTGCGTGTGTGGACTGGACAATCAGCATGTGGTCAGCATTGTGTGTGGACTGGCCATACGGCCTGCTGTCAGCACTGCCTGTGTGGACTGGCCATACAGCCTGTTGTCAGCACTGCGTGTGTGGACTGGTCATATAGCTTGCTGTCAGCACTGCGTGTGTGGACTGGCCATACAGCCTGCTGTCAGCACTGCGTGTGTGCACTGGCCATACAGCCTGCTGTCAGCACTGCCTGTGTGGACTGGCCATACAGCCTGCTGTCAGCACTGCGTGTGTGGACTGGCCATATAGCTTGCTGTCAGCACTGCGTGTGTGGACTGGCCATACAGCTTGCTGTCAGCATTGTGTATTTGGACTGGACATACACCCTGCTGTCAGCACTGCGTGTGTGGACTGGCCATACATCCTGCTGTCAGCATTGTGTGTGCGGACTGACCATACAGCCTGCTGTCAGCATTGTGTGTGTGGACTGGACATACAGCCTGCTGTCAGCACTGTGTGTGTGGACTGGTTATACAGCCTGTTGTCAGCACTGCGTGTGTGGACTGGTCATACAGCCTGCTGTCAACATTGTGTGTGTGGACTGGACATACATCCTGCTGTCAGCACTGTGTGTGTGGACTGGCCATACATCCTACTGTCAGCACTGTGTGTGTGGACTGACCATACAGCCTGTTGTCAGCATTGTGTGTGTGGACTGGACATACAGCTTGCTGTCAGCATTGTGTGTGTGGACTGGACATACCACCTGTTGTCATCATTGTGTGTGTGGACTGGACATACATCCTGCTGTCAGCATTGTGTGTGTGGACTGGACATACATCCTGTTGCCAGCATTGTGTGTGTGGACTGGACATACAGCCTGTTGTCAGCATTGTGTGTGTGGACTGGCCATACAGCTTGCTGTCAGCATTGTGTGTGTGGACTAGACATACATTCTGCTGTCAGCATTGTGTGTGTGGACGGCCCATACGGCATGCTGTCAGTATTGTGTGTGTGGACGGCCCATACGGCCTGGTGTCAGCATTGTGTGTGTGGACTGGACATACATCCTGTTGTCAGCATTGTGAGTGTGGACTGGCCATACAGCTTGCTGTCAGCATTGTGTGTGTGGACTGGCCATACAGCCTGCTGCCAGCATTGTGTGTGTGGACTGGACATACATCCTGCTGCCAGCACTGTGTGTGTGGACTGGCCATACGGCCTGCTGTCAGCATTGTGTGTGTGGACTGGACATACATCCTGCTGTCAGCATTGTGTGTGTGGACTGGACATACATCTTGCTGTCAGCACTGCGTGTGTGGACTGGCCATATAGCTTGCTGTCAGCACTGTGTGTGTGGACTGGACATACATCCTGCTGTCTGCATTGTGTGAGTGGACTGGCCATACAGCTTGCTGTCAGCACTGCGTGTGTGGACTAGTCATACCGCCTGCTGTCAGCATTGTGTGTGTGGACTGGACATACATCCTGCTGCCAGCATTGTGTGTGTGGACTGGACATACATCCTGCTGTCAGCATTGTGTGTGTGGACTGGACATATAGCTTGCTGTCAGCATTGCGTGTGTGGACTGGACATACAACCTGCTGTCAGCATTGTGTGTGTGGACTGGACATACATCCTGCTGTCAGCATTGTGTGTGTGGACTTGACATATAGCTTGCTGTCATCAGCATTGCGTGTGTGGACTGGACATACAACCTGCTGTCAGCATTGTGTGTGTGAACTGGACATACATCCTGCTGTCAGCATTGTGTGGGTGGACTGGCCATACAGCTTGCTGTCAGCACTGCGTATGTGGACTAGACATACCGCCTTCTGTCAGCATTGTGTGTGTGGACTGGACATACATCCTGCTGCCAGCATTGTGTGTGTGGACTGGACATACATCCTGCTGTCAGCATTGCGTGTGTGGACTGGACATACAACCTGCTGTCAGTATTGTGTGTGTGGACTGGATATACATCCTGCTGTCAGCATTGCGTGTGTGGACTGGACATACAACCTGCTGTCAGCATTGTGTGTGTGGACTGGATATACAGCCTGTTGTCAGCATTGTGTGTGTGGACTCGCCATACAGCTTGCTGTCATCATTGTGTGTGTGGACTGGACATACATCCTGTTGTCAGCACTGTTTGTGTGGACTGGCCATACAGCTTGCTGTCAACATTGTGTGTGTGGACTGGCCATACAGCTTGCTGTCAACATTGTTTGTGTGGACTGGCCATACAGCTTGCTGTCAGCACTGCGTGTGTGGACTGGACAATCAGCATGTGGTCAGCATTGTGTGTGGACTGGCCATACGGCCTGCTGTCAGCACTGCCTGTGTGGACTGGCCATACAGCCTGTTGTCAGCACTGCGTGTGTGGACTGGTCATATAGCTTGCTGTCAGCACTGCGTGTGTGGACTGGCCATACAGCCTGCTGTCAGCACTGCGTGTGTGCACTGGCCATACAGCCTGCTGTCAGCACTGCCTGTGTGGACTGGCCATACAGCCTGCTGTCAGCACTGCGTGTGTGGACTGGCCATATAGCTTGCTGTCAGCACTGCGTGTGTGGACTGGCCATACAGCTTGCTGTCAGCATTGTGTATTTGGACTGGACATACACCCTGCTGTCAGCACTGCGTGTGTGGACTGGCCATACATCCTGCTGTCAGCATTGTGTGTGTGGACTGGCCATACATCCTACTGTCAGCATTGTGGGTGTGGACTGGCCATACAGCTTGCTGTCAGCACTACGTGTGTGGACTGGCCATATAGCTTGCTGTCAGCATTGCGTGTGTGGACTGGACATACAGCTTGCTGTCAACATTGCGTGTGTGGACTGGCCATACAACTTGCTGTCAGTACTGTGTGTATGGTTTGGCCTGCACTGCGTGTGTGGATTGGACATACAGCTTGCTGTCAGCACTGTGTGTGTGGATTGGAAATACATCCTACTGTCAGCATTGTGTCCATCATACTCCATGTTTAATCTTACCTCTTAATATGCTGTGTTTTGTATCTTGACATGTTATACCCTTTAATGTCACATGATCAATTCTGATTTATTTTGCTGATTATAATGTGGTTATATTATTATAAAATATGTTACATTAAACATCTATTTATTGTAAAATATAATGTCGGTAATTAGTTGTACTGCTAATATTATTTATTTGTTAAAAACTCCAACAATAAATAAACAGACGGATCTGTAGTCCAGTTGTAACACGCTGGACTGGTAATCCAGGGATCGCAGGTTCGATCCCCCGTCTGACCCTAATAAAATTAACAGTCTTTCAGATGGGACGTTAAACCGAGGTCTTGTGTCGGTGCTTTACACCGTGCACGTAAAAGAACCAGAGGAGACTCTGGAATGGGTCTCTGTCTGTATCATTGCACTATTCTCCAAAATCTAAAATGACTAATCTCTTCAGGAGGCGTCGCTCATATGGGCAACCGGTAGCGACGATAAATAAGCGTAAAACACACACAGACGATATATAAAGTTTGAATTGAATTGATGTATAAAGTCTGTCCGGTTATCGCAGGAGAATTTAGTTATTCACCATTGTAGCTCACATACGATCACTGGTGTAACGTGAGCACCGTAAGTCCATGGGAATTGAATGTACGCTAGTTGCGATTTACGGGACAATGTGTGATGGCGGTTAGATCGAGAACTTGCAATTTCAGTAGTCCACTACATGAACAGCAGTGTAGAAATGGAACGAGTTGTTTAAACTAACGAGTCATGCACCGCTAAATCACACCACAGACGCTTGGGGTCTTGACACATGTTTGCGGGTTAAAAACCACAACACTAAGAAACATTTTATTCCTTGTTCGTACCTCCACACCGTGCACGCCGGGAACAAGGCACAGCTCACAGCAGGAAATTGGATCACCTGTTCCGAAGTGACCAATCCACGCCGCTGACGCATACAGACGAGGACCCGCATCGACTCTTTTTGAGTGTCTTACACTTACCTAGGTCAACGACAGCTAACACTGGGGCGTTGAAGAGGCGATGAGTGACTGGGCAGGAGAAGACGGCAGTCGTTTCGCGTGGATGGCGCACTCATCGCCTCGAACTCTTTTATCTGTCTCCAATCTCGGGCGAGCTGTTGGAGACGGAGGGATGCGACCTCGACCCCGGATGCGTCAGCGGGGTGGACAACGACGGAACAACAGAACCGTTTTGCTGCTGTGAGCCGACTAATCGTGGAGGATGTGGCCCTAAAAAGGATCGCACACAGACCAGGACTTGTCACCCTGGCACAGAAAGAAGGAAGGAGCCATCTGAGGATGTCACCATAAGCGTCGCAGAGAATAATCATCTTAGAACGCTCGCCCATATGGTTTACCGGTGGCGAGGGTAAATAAACGTACATCATCATCAACTTGTTATTCTCTTTATTTTTGGTTTTTAAGAACACTATACTACTATATAGGCTTGACACTATACACAGTAAAATATTCACGCCATTCGAAACAAGTTTAAAAATGACACCCCGTCACTATCAAGGTTATATACTACGTGCTTAGAATGGCGTAAATATTGTTTATGTATAGTGTCAAGCCTATAGTGTATCATAGTGTTCTTAACCCCCCCCCCCAAACGTTTCTTAGTTTTGTGGTTTTGAACGCGCAAACATTTGTCCAGACCAGAACCCAAGCGTCTGTGAATTACACCCACATTGCTTAGCTAAAGCCTAACTCTTCCCCGTTACCCAACCGACCTTCAAAACGTTTACCCCGTTACCCAACCGACCTTCAAAACTTTTTCACCCGTTACCCAACCGACCTTCAAACTTTTTCCCCGTTACCCAACCGACCTTCAACACTGTTTTCCCCGTTACCCAACCGACCTTCAAAACTGTGTTCCCCGTTACCCAACCGACCTTCAAAACATTTTTCTCGTTACCCAACCGACCTTAAAACGTTTTTCTCCGTTACCCAACCGACCTTCAAAACTTTTTCACCCGTTACCCAACCGACCTTCAAAACTTTTTCCCCGTTACCCAACCGACCTTCAACACTGTTTTCCCCGTTACCCAACCGACCTTCAAAACTGTGTTCCCCGTTACCCAACCGACCTTCAAAACATTTTTCTCGTTACCCAACCGACCTTAAAACGTTTTTCTCCGTTACCCAACCGCCCTTAAAACGTTTTTCCCCGTTACCCAACCGACCTTAAAACGTTTTTCCCCGTTACCCGACCGACCTTAAAACGTTTTTCCCCGTTACCCAACCGACCTTAAAACGTTTTCCCCCGTTACCCAACCGACCTTAAAACGTTTTTCCCCGTTACCCAACCCACATTCAAAACTTTTTTCCTCGTTGCTCAACCGACCTTCAAAACAATGTTCAAAAATACAATAATATACAGATCTACAGCTCTAAATGAGTTTTATCAGGAACTTTCCCCTTCCAAATATTCCTGGAAATCAACATTGTTTCAAGATATTCTCGTGTTTTACTAGATTTGACCAAGTGCCTATTTCATTATATGGATATTTGCTATAATTACGATTGATATGTATGTATGAATATGTGCTCTGTAAACGTGTATATCGCTGACGATGACATCACTGGTGTGTCGGGGATCTTCTCAGTGAGGGTTGTTGATTCCCACTAAATACTTGCATATTATTACATAGTCTTAAGCCAATTAAATTGTGTGTATGTATGTGTGCGTTCGTGTATTAAGCACTCGTCTCCAGATTACCAGTTTACTGTTTTATTATACATTTTACCTGTGCTAAGCAGCCACTTTCTGCAATTCCCTTGGCTGGCTGCCTGAGACAGGTTTGACTGTATATAGTGTATCAACGGTTTGCAAACAGAATCAGTAAACATGTCATTAATTATCGTTCATCGAAGATATCAGTAATAAATTGGTGAAAATCATTCATATAATTCTGCAAATATCATTTCACAGCTAATCCATCCCCACCATCATCTGCTAATACGATTTGATTGCATATATTATGGACTTCACCTGATTGTACATAATTATGCTAAAGACCAAACAACTGTAATAGGTGGTGTCTAATATATTTTCTTCTTCGTTCGTCCTGTAGTTATGTCTTTATATGGCACACACATAGGTTTCAATATTTAGTTATTATTCTGATGTTTTTCATATCGCGAATGCATGCATATTATTACACTACGCCCTGCGTGGTTAATTCCCACGCACCAGAACTACATACCGTGTTCTATTCACATACTATTACACTACGCCCTACGTGGTTAATTCCCACGCACCAGGACTACATACCGTGTTCTATTCACATACTATTACACTACGCCCTACGTGGTTAATTCCCACGCACCAGGACTACATACCGTGTTCTATTCACATACTATTACACTACGCCCTACGTGGTTAATTCCCACGCACCAGGACTACATACCGTGTTCTATTCACATACTATTACACTACGCCCTACGTGGTTAATTCCCACGCACCAGGACTACATACCGTGTTCTATTCACATACTATTACACTACGCCCTACGTGGTTAATTCCCACGCACCAGGACTACATACCGTGTTCTATTCACATACTATTACACTACGCCCTACGTGGTTAATTCCCACGCACCAGGACTACATACCGTGTTCTATTCACATACTATTACACTACGCCCTACGTGGTTAATTCCCACGCACCAGGACTACATACCGTGTTCTATTCACACACTATTACACTACGCTCTGTGTGGTTAATTCCCACGCACCAGAACTACATACCGTGTTCTATTCACACACTATTACACTACGCTCTGTGTGGTTAATTCCCACGCACCAGACTACATACCGTGTTCTATTCACACACTATTACACTACGCTCTGTGTGGTTAATTCCCACGCACCAGAACTACATACCGTGTTCTATTCACACACTATTACACTACGCCCTGCGTGGTTAATTCCCACGCACCAGGACTACATACCGTGTTCTATTCACACACTATTACACTACGCTCTGTGTGGTTAATTCCCACGCACCAGAACTACATACCGTGTTCTATTCACATACTATTACACTACGCCCTACGTGGTTAATTCCCACACACCAGGACTACATACCGTGTTCTATTCACACACTATTACACTACGCCCTGCGTGGTTAATTCCCACGCACCAGGACTACATACCGTGTTCTATTCACACACTATTACACTACGGTCTACGTGGTTAATTCCCACGCACCAGGACTACATACCTTGTTCTATTCACACACGATTACACTACGCCGTATGTGGTTAATTTCCACGCACCAGGACTACATACCGTGTTCTATTCACACACTATTACACTACGCCCTGTGTGGTTAATTCCCACGCACCTGGACTACATACCGTGTTCTATTCGCCGATAAACCACGGCAAGACAACTATTATTTCCTAATTACGTGTGCTTGTCTTGCCGTTTCAGGTTTCAGCAATGTCACCGATATACTGGCCCCAGGTAAGAACACAACCAATATATTCAAACAATATAGGACAAGTATTAATAGTTTCCTCTGTATATGTATCCTTTTCCCCGTTGCTGTTGGTGCAGTGCAGTATGGTTGTCATGAAACATACCACCCCGTACTTATAGTCATTGTTTTCGTCAACCCAACCTTCTTTGCTATATTATCATTTACGATGTAGTACATGTAGTTATAATCCGTGCTACGTTTTGGCAACTATTCCGGGGCTGTGGACCCTGTGGCACTAGCTTACTAGTAGTCAGGAAGTGGAAGTCGTGATAGCGCAATGGTATCGCGTTAGCTTCATGTGCGAAAGGCCTGGCGTTCGAGCCCCGCTGGAGCCGTTACGTTAGGCAAGGGATTTAAATTTCACGTCGCCCATTCTCTCTCCCTCGTGGCGATGGATTCCATAAGGAATGAGGTCTGGAGAGTGATTAATATAAGTTATAAGAACTTGGTTTCGCAATCGAGCTAAAATAACTTTGTATAAACTAAACTACTAGTAGTCAATTGCGAGGCAATATTTATTGTTTCATTAGATAATAGAGTGTTGCTCAGTCAGTCTTGTTTCCAATCCTCACAGTTTTCAGTGTGTTTTACGTTTATTTATCGTCGCTACCGGTTGCCCATATGAGCGACGCCTCCTGAAGAGATTAGTTATTTTAGATTTTGGAGGATAGTGCACGATACAGACAGAGACCAATTCCAGAATCTCCTCTGGTTCTTTTACGTGCACGGTGTAAAGTACCGACACGAGACCTCGGTTTAACGTCCCATCTGAAAGACTGTTAATTTTATTAAGGTCAGACTGGGGATCGAACCTGCGATCCCTGGATTACCAGTCCAGCGTATTACCACTGGACTACATATCCGTCTGTACAGTTTTCAGTATGCAAAACAATAGTAGTTATTGGGTTTGCTACTTACCCTCCGCAGAGTTATTTGGAGTCAATACAATCTAGGTTAGTTGAGGGGTTAGGGTCAGTATAGCATGGGTTCCAGTCTGTCGATTTTTCACATTTTAACTTCTAGCCAAATGACAGCCTGGGGAAACTGGATTTCCGATCGTAGCGACATCTACTTACACCCACTTTTTTGAGGGTGTAGATTTGAAGAACGACAACTCTTCTCTACAAGATAATATCGCTAAATATAGAAACGGAATTCTATCGGAAATCGCCGAACTTTATACACGATCATTTCCGAATATACACGAATGTTCCCGTAGACTCATTTACATATAATGTCCTGTTTCTGTGTTATATCGACGAGATGGCGGATTTAAATATTACATTTAGATGGTAATGGATCAATTCTGCGTAATTGAACTATGGACGACTTAAATATTGAGTAAATATGTCAAATCAGATGTACATTGTACTTTTTAAAACTATTTATCGTTTCGTTGACCCATAAACAATGGCGGCCAATTATAAAGTTTTATCAGCACTGCAGTGCCTCGCTTTCGATTCACGTACGTCATTACTTAAATCACGTGCTAATAGGCCTATTAATAGGATTAATAATTTCGCGGGAAACCCCGCCAGTTTCCCCAGGCGTTGATATGTTCAGAAACTCAATACGGCCCAATTAAAAGTATCTGTGTTAAAATATATTCATTTAACTGACCAGACAAAATATATGGACGCCTGTTCCCAGGCTATGGCCAGTAGCCAACTCAGCAACGAATTCATTGCATCAAACACTTCAATTAAAAATATATATTGGAAACATTGCATCGATTCAGAGCTTTAGAAGTGTTTAATTGTTTTCTGAACTTATTATAGTCAAATAAATGGGCGTCAAGGATGTCTGCTGTCAAGAAGAACATGTCAGTGCCCGTTCGGTATTTAAACTTCCGTTGCTCCAATTTTCGTCGACCTTGACATTATTATTACGGCTGTCAGTATAAACAATGGATGCGGAAACAATAGTTGGTTTAGTTTAATGACGGGGAACTAGATTAAGAAGCTACTAGACTGTCACTTCATTCTAGCTTTACGTCTATCATAAAACATGGTATGAAATCGCCACTCATGTAAGTACTTATAGTTCATACATATGTATTTGTGCTCGATTGCGTAACAAGTTCTTACAACTTATTCTTTATCTACTGATTTGATAAATGTACCAACAGTTGTGTTTAGACAATCGTATGATTCTCAATACTTCTAAGACCAACATCATGTATATTTCCTCTAAATCAAAAGCTCATAGTATCAGTGAGTCTGCTCTTGAAGTGAAAGTGAACAACACCGTCATACATCCGAGTTCTGCTGAACGACTACTCGGAGTTATGATTGACAACACACTATCCTGGGATAAGCATACTGACAATGTTCTCAAAAAATGTAACTCTTATTTATATTTATTGTCTCGTATAAAAAGGTATCTCTCTATTCCCAATCGCAACCTCTTCTACAATGCTTACATATTGCCTCACTTAGACTTTTGTTGTGTGATTTGGGGTAACTGCAACTCATCTTTAGAAGATAAAATAGTTCGGTTACAAAAGAGAGCAGCTAGACTAATTCTAGATCAGGACTTTGACACTCCATCGCAATTATTATTCTCCCAACTAAAATGGATGACCTTTCCAGAACGAGTCATATATCAGAAGGCTATACAAATGTATAAAACATTACATGGAGCTGCTCCAGACTATTTAAAATCATCCTTCACTTTTACTTCTGATATACATCCTAGAATTCTTAGATCAACCTCAGAATATCAATTATACACACCAAGACCAAATTGTGAATTATTTCGTAATACATTTGAATTTTCAGGATCATCTATTTGGAATTCATTGCCTCACTCAGTTCAAAATGCTCCAACCATCCAACAGTTCAAAATTCTCTACTTAAGGTAGAACTATAACAATTCAAACTAATCGCGCACTTCTACTGTTATTATAAATGTGTATTGCGATTGCTATATTTATTAGAATCGTAAATATTGCTGCTGTCTTTAAGTTGATTTCATACATATTTTGAAGATACCACTACAAGTCAAATCTGCATATTGTTAGATAGATCTAGTATCATTAATTGTCTCATTCCTATTTTCTACTCTGCTAGCCAATTCCATATATCATCATATTCCATTACATATTAAATATAGTTTCTCTATTTTTCAGCTTTTAAATTACTATATTATTCCAATGTGCAGTTCTCACTTATAGTGCTATCTTTTGATTGCATTGATTGTATATATGTTGAGGGCCTCATGGTAGATTAACTTTTGTTAAATGAGTACTCTCGTTAAATAAAGTCTTTATTATTATTATGATATTAATCATTATCGATACCTCATTCCTGATGGAATCCATCGCCACGTGGGAGAGTGAAGAGGCAATGTGGAATTTAAATGCCTTGCTTAAGGGCACAATCGTAACGGCTCCAGTGGGGGTTGAACTCCAGTCCTTTTCGCACCTGAAGCGAATACGCTACCACTGCGCAATCACGATCTTATATGCATACATACATAATAGATGAACATCCATGTATTGCTGAATACATTTTGAAGGTCAACTGAGTAATGTTTTAATTCATGTATGTTATGCCGCGTTTCTTTAATTAATATATTTTCTATGTCATTGCATATAATATAGAGTTCCTTATTGGTATTAGTAATGTATTATGCAACCTCCCGCTTAGAATAAAGTCTTTATTATTATTATTATTATTATGAACAATTATCGTTACAGGTCGCTTAGTTGAAGACTTTATATATATATATATATATATATGACTATATAATTCCCCAGAGCTGCTTAACTTTAGTAAATATATTCATGAAGCTTTATCCCTTCGTAATTCACTTGTTTAGGATATATGAATTACCAGTTGAATACTCCTTACACTCTTAATACAGTCATGATCATGTTTTGCATAGTCTAAAATCCACCATGACATTGTCATTATTTTTCCATGTATGTCCATAATCATTACATCATTTGTCCATCCTCATCATGATTGCATATATCATAATATTGTACTATATATATTGTAAATATGTTTAAATGTTACAGACGAGAAACTGTAAAGTTTAAGTCTTAATAAAGCATTCTTCTTCTTCTTCTTCTTCTTCTTCTTCTATGACTATTACTCTTTCTTCACAGTATCCTTCATAGTCTGTACAGTTGTGTATTATCCTTCATAGTCTGTACAGTTGTGTATTATCCTTCATACTATGTACAGTTGTGTATTATCCTTCATAGTCTTTACAGTTGTGTATTATCCTTCATAGTCTGTACAGTTGTGTATTATCCTTCATAGTCTTTACAGTTGTGTATTATCCTTCATAGTCTGTATAGTTGTGTATTATCCTTCATAGTCTTTACAGTTGTGTATTATCCTTCACATAGTATGTACAGTTGTGTATTATCCTTCATAGTCTGTACAGTTGTGTATTATCCTTCATAGTCTTTACAGTTGTGTATTATCCTTCATAGTCTTTACAGTTGTGTATTATCCTTCATAGTCTTTACAGTTGTGTATTATCCTTCATAGTCTTTACAGTTGTGTATTATCCTTCACATAGTATGTACAGTTGTGTATTATCCTTCACATAGTATGTACAGTTGTGTATTATCCTTCACATAGTCTGTACAGTTGTGTATTATCCTTCACATAGTATGTACAGTTGTGTATTATCCTTCACATAGTATGTACAGTTGTGTATTATCCTTCACATAGTATGAACAGTTGTGTATTATCCTTCATAGTCTTTACAGTTGTGTATTATCCTTCACATAGTATGTACAGTTGTGTATTATCCTTCATAGTTGTACAGTTGTGTATTATCCTTCATAGTTACATGTGTATATCCTCATATATGTACAGTTGTGTATTATCCTTCATAGTATGTACAGTTGTGTATTATCCTTCATAGTTGTACAGTTGTGTATTATCCTTCACATAGTATGTACAGTTGTGTATTATCCTTCATAGTCTTACAGTGAATCCTCATAGTCTTTACAGTTGTGTATTATCCTTCACATAGTATGTACAGTTGTGTATTATCCTTCACATAGTATGTACAGTTGTGTATTATCCTTCATAGTCTTTACAGTTGTGTATTATCCTTCATAGTCTGTACAGTTGTGTAGTATCCTTCATAGTCTGTATAGTTGTGTATTATCCTTCATAGTCTGTACAATTGTGTATTATCCTTCACATAGTATGTACAGTTGTGTATTATTCTTCATAGTCTTTACAGTTGTGTATTATCCTTCATAGTCTGTACAGTTGTGTATTATCCTTCATAGTCTGTATAGTTGTGTGTTATCCTTCATAGTCTGTACAGTTGTGTATTATCCTTCATAGTCTGTACAGTTGTGTATTATCCTTCATAGTCTGTACAGTTGTGTATTATCCTTCATAGTCTGTATAGTTGTGTATTATCCTTCATAGTCTGTACAGTTGTGTATTATCCTTCATAGTCTGTATAGTTGTGTATTATCCTTCATAGTATGTACAGTTGTGTATTATCCTTCACATAGTCTGTACAGTTGTGTATTATCCTTCATAGTCTGTACAGTTGTGTATTATCCTTCATAGTCTTTACAGTTGTGTATTATCCTTCATAGTCTTTACAGTTGTGTATTATCCTTCATAGTCTTTACAGTTGTGTATTATCCTTCATAGTCTTTACAGTTGTGTATTATCCTTCATAGTCTTTACAGTTGTGTATTATCCTTCACATAGTATGTACAGTTGTGTATTATCCTTCACATAGTATGTACAGTTGTGTATTATCCTTCACATAGTATGTACAGTTGTGTATTATCCTTCATAGTCTTTACAGTTGTGTATTATCCTTCACATAGTATGTACAGTTGTGTATTATCCTTCACATAGTATGTACAGTTGTGTATTATCCTTCACAGTCTTTACAGTTGTGTATTATCCTTCACATAGTATGTACAGTTGTGTATTATCCTTCATCGTCTTTACAGTTGTGTATTATCCTTCACATAGTATGTACAGTTGTGTATTATCCTTCACATAGTATGTACAGTTGTGTATTATCCTTCATAGTCTGTACAGTTGTGTATTATCCTTCATAGTCTGTATAGTTGTGTATTATCCTTCATAGTCTGTACAGTTGTGTATTATCCTTCACATAGTATGTACATTTGTGTATTATCCTTCATAGTCTTTACAGTTGTGTATTATCCTTCATAGTCTGTACAGTTGTGTATTATCCTTCATAGTCTGTATAGTTGTGTATTATCCTTCATAGTCTGTACAGTTGTGTATTATCCTTCATAGTCTGTATAGTTGTGTATTATCCTTCATAGTCTGTACAGTTGTGTATTATCCTTCACATAGTCTGTATAGTTGTGTATTATCCTTCATAGTATGTACAGTTGTGTATTATCCTTCATAGTATGTACAGTTGTGTATTATCCTTCATAGTCTGTACAGTTGTGTATTATCCTTCACATAGTCTGTACAGTTGTGTATTATCCTTCATAGTCTGTACAGTTGTGTATTATCCTTCATAGTATGTACAGTTGTGTATTATCCTTCATAGTATGTACAGTTGTGTATTATCCTTCATAGTCTGTACAGTTGTGTATTATCCTTCACATAGTCTGTACAGTTGTGTACTATCCTTCATAGTCTGTACAGTTGTGTATTATCCTTCATAGTCTGTACAGTTGTGTATTATCCTTCATAGTATGTACAGTTGTGTATTATCCTTCATAGTATTTACAGTTGTGTATTATCCTTCACATAGTCTTTACAGTTGTGTATTATCCTTCACATAGTATGTACAGTTGTGTATTATCCTTCATAGTCTTTACAGTTGTGTATTATCCTTCACATAGTCTTTACAGTTGTGTATTATCCTTCACATAGTATGTACAGTTGTGTGTTATCCTTCATAGTCTTTCAGTTGTGTATTATCCTTCATAGTCTGTATAGTTGTGTATTATCCTTCATAGTCTGTACAGTTGTGTATTATCCTTCACATAGTATGTACAGTTGTGTATTATCCTTCATAGTATGTACAGTTGTGTATTATCCTTCATAGTCTGTACAGTTGTGTATTATCCTTCATAGTCTGTACAGTTGTGTATTATCCTTCACATAGTCTGTACAGTTGTGTATTATCCTTCATAGTATGTACAGTTGTGTATTATCTTTCACATAGTCTGTACAGTTGTGTATTATCCTTCACATAGTATGTACAGTTGTGTATTATCCTTCATATTCTGTACAATTGTGTATTATCCTTCACATAGTCTGTACAGTTGTGTATTATCCTTCATAGTCTGTACAGTTGTGTATTATCCTTCATAGTCTTTACAGTTGTTTATTATCCTTCACATAGTATGTACAGTTGTGTATTATCCTTCATAGTCTTTACAGTTGTGTATTATCCTTCACATAGTATGTACAGTTGTGTATTATCCTTCATAGTCTTTACAGTTGTGTATTATCCTTCACATAGTATGTACAGTTGTGTATTATCCTTCATAGTCTTTACAGTTGTGTATTATCCTTCACATAGTATATAAAGTTGTGTATTATCCTTCACATAGTCTTTACAGTTGTGTATTATCCTTCACATAGTCTTTACAGTTGTGTATTATCCTTCACATAGTATGTACAGTTGTGTATTATCCTTCACATAGTCTTTACAGTTGTGTATTATCCTTCATAGTATGTACAGTTGTGTATTATCCTTCACATAGTCTGTACAGTTGTTTATTATCCTTCATAGTATGTACAGTTGTGTATTATCCATCATAGTCTGTACAGTTGTGTATTATCCTTCATAGTATGTACAGTTGTGTATTATCCTTCATAGTATGTACAGTTGTGTATTATCCTTCATAGTCTGTACAGTTGTGTATTATCCTTCATAGTCTGTACAGTTGTGTATTATCCTTCATAGTCTGTACAGTTGTGTATTATCCTTCACATAGTCTGTACAGTTGTGTATTATCCTTCATAGTATGTACAGTTGTGTATTATCCTTCATAGTCTGTACAGTTGTGTATTATCCTTCATAGTCTGTACAGTTGTGTATTATCCGTCACATAGTATGTACAGTTGTGTATTATCCTTCACATAGTATGTACATTTGTGTATTATCCTTCACATAGTATGTACATTTGTGTATTATCCTTCACATAGTATGTACAGTTGTGTATTATCCTTCACATAGTATGTACAGTTGTGTATTATCCTTCACATAGTATGTACAGTTGTGTATTATCCTTCACATAGTATGTACAGTTGTGTATTATCCTTCACATAGTATGTACAGTTGTGTATTATCCTTACATAGTATGTACAGTTGTGTATTATCCTTCACATAGTCTGTACAGTTGTGTATTATCCTTAATAGTCTGTACAGTTGTGTATTATCCTTCACATAGTCTGTACAGTTGTGTATTATCCTTCATAGTCTGTACAGTTGTGTATTATCCTTCATAGTCTTTACAGTTGTGTATTATCCTTCACATAGTATGTACAGTTGTGTATTATCCTTCATAGTCTGTACAGTTGTGTATTATCCTTCATAGTCTGTACAGTTGTGTATTATCCTTCACATAGTCTGTACAGTTGTGTATTATCCTTCACATAGTCTGTACAGTTGTGTATTATCCTTCACATAGTCTGTACAGTTGTGTATTATCCTTCATAGTCTGTACAGTTGTGTATTATCCTTCACATAGTCTTTACAGTTGTGTATTATCCTTCACATAGTATGTACAGTTGTGTATTATCCTTCATAGTCTTTACAGTTGTGTATTATCCTTCACATAGTATGTACAGTTGTGTATTATCCTTCACATAGTCTTTACAGTTGTGTATTATCCTTCACATAGTCTTTACAGTTGTGTATTATCCTTCACATAGTATGTACAGTTGTGTATTATCCTTCATAGTCTTTACAGTTGTGTATTATCCTTCACATAGTATGTACAGTTGTGTATTATCCTTCACATAGTCTGTACAGTTGTGTATTATCCTTCATAGTCTTTACAGTTGTGTATTATCCTTCACATAGTATGTACAGTTGTGTATTATCCTTCATAGTCTGTACAGTTGTGTATTATCCTTCATAGTATGTACAGTTGTGTATTATCCTTCACATAGTCTGTACAGTTGTGTATTATCCTTCATAGTCTGTACAGTTGTGTATTATCCTTCATAGTCTTTACAGTTGTGTATTATCCTTCACATAGTATGTACAGTTGTGTATTATCCTTCATAGTCTTTACAGTTGTGTATTATCCTTCACATAGTATGTACAGTTGTGTATTATCCTTCATAGTCTTTACAGTTGTGTATTATCCTTCACATAGTATGTACAGTTGTGTATTATCCTTCATAGTATGTACAGTTGTGTATTATCCTTCACATAGTCTGTACAGTTGTGTATTATCCTTCACATAGTCTTTACAGTTGTGTATTATCCTTCACATAGTATGTACAGTTGTGTATTATCCTTCACATAGTATGTACAGTTGTGTATTATCCTTCACATAGTATGTACAGTTGTGTATTATCCTTCATAGTCTTTACAGTTGTGTATTATCCTTCACATAGTATGTACAGTTGTGTATTATCCTTCATAGTCTTTACAGTTGTGTATTATCCTTCACATAGTATGTACAGTTGTGTATTATCCTTCACATAGTCTTTACAGTTGTGTATTATCCTTCACATATTATGTACAGTTGTGTATTATCCTTCACATAGTCTTTACAGTTGTGTATTATCCTTCACATAGTATGTACAGTTGTGTATTATCCTTCACATAGTATGTACAGTTGTGTATTATCCTTCACATAGTCTGTACAGTTGTGTATTATCCTTCACATAGTATGTACAGTTGTGTATTATCCTTCACATAGTTTGTACAGTTGTGTATTATCCTTCATAGTCTTTACAGTTGTGTATTATCCGTCACATAGTCTGTACAGTTGTGTATTATCCTTCATAGTATGTACTTTTGTGTATTATCCGTCACATAGTATGTACACTTGTGTATTATCCTTCACATAGTATGTACAATTGTGTATTATCTTTCACATAGTATGTACAGTTGTGTAGTATCCTTCACATAGTATTTACAGTTGTGTATTATCCTTCACATTGTATGTACAGTTGTGTATTATCCTTCACATAGTATGTACAGTTGTGTATTATCCTTCATAGTCTTTAAAGTTGTGTATTATCCTTCACATAGTATGTACAGTTGTGTATTATCCTTCATAGTATGTACAGTCGTGTATTATCCTTCACATAGTCTGTACAGTTGTGTATTATCCTTCATAGTATGTACAGTTGTGTATTATCCTTCATAGTCTGTACAGTTGTGTATTATCCTTCACATAGTATGTACAGTTGTGTATTATCCTTCATAGTCTTTACAGTTGTGTATTATCCTTCACATAGTATGTACAGTTGTGTATTATCCTTCATAGTCTTTACAGTTGTGTATTATCCTTCACATAGTATGTACAGTTGTGTATTATCCTTCATAGTCTTTACAGTTGTGTATTATCCTTCACATAGTATGTACAGTTGTGTATTATCCTTCATAGTCTTTACAGTTGTGTATTATCCTTCACATAGTATGTACAGTTGTGTATTATCCTTCATAGTCTTTACAGTTGTGTATTATCCTTCACATAGTATGTACAGTTGTGTATTATCCTTCATAGTCTTTACAGTTGTGTATTATCCTTCACATAGTATGTACAGTTGTGTATTATCCTTCATAGTCTTTACAGTTGTGTATTATCCTTCACATAGTCTTTACAGTTGTGTATTATCCTTCATAGTCGTACAGTTGTGTATTATCCTTCATAGTCTTTACAGTTGTGTATTATCCTTCATAGTCTGTACAGTTGTGTATTATCCTTCATAGTCTGTACAGTTGTGTATTATCCTTCATAGTCTGTACAGTTGTGTATTATCCTTCACATAGTCTGTACAGTTGTGTATTATCCTTCATAGTCTGTACAGTTGTGTATTATCCTTCATAGTATGTACAGTTGTGTATTATCCTTCATAGTATGTACAGTTGTGTATTATCCTTCATAGTCTGTACAGTTGTGTATTATCCTTCATAGTCTGTACAGTTGTGTATTATCCTTCATAGTCTGTACAGTTGTGTATTATCCTTCACATAGTCTGTACAGTTGTGTATTATCCTTCATAGTATGTACAGTTGTGTATTATCCTTCATAGTCTGTACAGTTGTGTATTATCCTTCATAGTCTGTACAGTTGTGTATTATCCTTCACATAGTATGTACAGTTGTGTATTATCCTTCATAGTCTTTACAGTTGTGTATTATCCTTCACATAGTATGTACAGTTGTGTATTATCCTTCACATAGTCTGTACAGTTGTGTATTATCCTTCACATAGTCTGTACAGTTGTGTATTATCCTTCATAGTATGTACAGTTGTGTATTATCCTTCACATAGTCTTTACAGTTGTGTAGTATCCTTCACATAGTATGTACAGTTGTGTATTATCCTTCATAATCTTTACAGTTGTGTATTATCCTTCATAGTCTGTACATTTGTGTATTATCCTTCGTAGTCTTTACAGTTGTGTATTATCCTTCATAGTCTTTACAGTTGTGTATTATCCTTCATAGTCTGTACAGTTGTGTATTATCCTTCATAGTATGTACAGTTGTGTAGTATCCTTCACATAGTCTGTACAGTTGTGTATTATCCTTCACATAGTCTGTACAGTTGTGTATTATCCTTCACATAGTCTGTACAGTTGTGTATTATCCTTCATAGTCTGTACAGTTGTGTATTATCCTTCACATAGTCTTTACAGTTGTGTATTATCCTTCACATAGTATGTATAGTTGTGTATTATCCTTCATAGTCTTTACAGTTGTGTATTATCCTTCACATAGTATGTACAGTTGTGTATTATCCTTCACATAGTCTTTACAGTTGTGTATTATCCTTCACATAGTCTGTACAGTTGTGTATTATCCTTCACATAGTCTTTACAGTTGTGTATTATCCTTCACATAGTCTTTACAGTTGTGTATTATCCTTCACATAGTCTTTACAGTTGTGTATTATCCTTCACATAGTCTTTACAGTTGTGTATTATCCTTCACATAGTATGTACAGTTGTGTATTATCCTTCTCATAGTATGTACAGTTGTGAATTATCCTTCACATAGTATGTACAGTTGTGTATTATCCTACATAGTCTTTACAGTTGTGTATTATCCTTCACATAGTATGTACTGTTGTGTATTATCCTTCATAGTCTTTACAGTTGTGTATTATCCTTCACATAGTATGTACAGTTGTGTATTATCCTTCACATAGTCTTTACAGTTGTGAATTATCCTTCACATAGTCTGTACAGTTGTGTATTATCCTTCATAGTCTGTACAGTTGTGTATTATCCTTCACATAGTCTTTACAGTTGTGTATTATCCTTCACATAGTATGTATAGTTGTGTATTATCCTTCATAGTCTTTACAGTTGTGTGTTATCCTTCACATAGTATGTACAGTTGTGTATTATCCTTCAGATAGTCTTTACAGTTGTGTATTATCCTTCACATAGTCTGTACAGTTGTGTATTATCCTTCACATAGTCTTTACAGTTGTGTATTATCCTTCACATAGTCTTTACAGTTGTGTATTATCCTTCACATAGTATGTACAGTTGTGTATTATCCTTCACATAGTATGTACAGTTGTGAATTATCCTTCACATAGTATGTACAGTTGTGTATTATCCTTCATAGTCTTTACAGTTGTGTATTATCCTTCACATAGTATGTACTGTTGTGTATTATCCTTCATAGTCTTTACAGTTGTGTATTATCCTTCACATAGTATGTACAGTTGTGTATTATCCTTCAGATAGTCTTTACAGTTGTGTATTATCCTTCACATATTATGTACAGTTGTGTATTATCCTTCACATAGTCTTTACATTTGTGTAGTATCCTTCACATATTATTTACAGTTGTGTATTATCCTTCACATAGTATGTACAGTTGTGTATTATCCTTCATAGACTTTACAGTTGTGTATTATCCTTCACATAGTATGTACAGTTGTGTATTATCCTTCATAGTCTTTACAGTTGTGTATTATCCTTCACATAGTCTTTACAGTTGTGTATTATCCTTCACATAGTATGTACAGTTGTGTATTATCCTTCACATAGTATGTACAGTTGTGTATTATCCTTGACATAGTCTGTACAGTTGTGTATTATCCTTCACATAGTATGTACAGTTGTGTATTATCCTTCATAGTCTTTATAGTTGTGTATTATCCTTCACATATTATGTACAGTTGTGTATTATCCTTCATAGTCTTTACAGTTGTGTAGTATCCTTCACATAGTATGTACATTTGTGTATTATCCTTCATAGTCTTTACAGTTGTGTATTATCCTTCACATAGTATGTACAGTTGTGTATTATCCTTCATAGTCTTTACAGTTGTGTATTATCCTTCACATAGTATGTACAGTTGTGTATTATCCTTCACATAGTCTTTACAGTTGTGTATTATCCTTCACATAGTCTTTACAGTTGTGTATTATCCTTCACATAGTATGTACAGTTGTGTATTATCCTTCATAGTCTTTACAGTTGTGTATTATCCTTCACATAGTATGTACAGTTGTGTATTATCCTTCACATAGTCTTTACAGTTGTGTATTATCCTTCACATAGTCTTTACAGTTGTGTATTATCCTTCACATAGTATGTAGAGTTGTGTATTATCATTCATAGTCTTTACAGTTGTGTATTATCCTTCACATAGTATGTACAGTTGTGTATTATCCTTCACATAGTATGTACAGTTGTGTATTATCCTTCGCATAGTCTGTACAGTTGTGTATTATCCTTCACATAGTATGTACAGTTGTGTATTATCCTTCATAGTCTTTATAGTTGTGTATTATCCTTCACATAGTATGTACAGTTGTGTATTATCCTTCATAGTCTTTACAGTTGTGTATTATCCTTCACATATTATGTACAGTTGTGTATTATCCTTCACATAGTCTTTACAGTTGTGTATTATCCTTCACATAGTATGTACAGTAGTGTATTATCCTTCACATAGTCTTTACAGTTGTGTATTATCCTTCACATAGTATGTACAGTTGTGTATTATCCTTCATAGTCTGTACAGTTGTGTATTATCCTTCACATAGTATGTACAGATGTGTATTATCCTTCACATAGTCTTTACAGTTGTGTATTATCCTTCACATAGTCTTTACAGTTGTGTATTATCCTTCACATAGTATGTACAGTTGTGTATTATCATTCATAGTCTTTACAGTTGTGTATTATCCTTCACATAGTATGTAGAGTTGTGTATTATCCTTCACATAGTCTTTACAGTTGTGTATTATCCTTCACATAGTCTTTACAGTTGTGTATTATCCTTCATAGTCTGTACAGTTGTGTATTATCCTTTATAGTCTTTACAGTTGTGTATTATCCTTCATAGTCTTTACAGTTGTGTATTATCCTTCATAGTCTTTACAGTTGTGTATTATCCTTCATAGTCTTTACAGTTGTGTATTATCCGTCACATAGTCTGTACAGTTGTGTATTATCCTTCATAGTCTTTACAGTTGTGTATTATCCTTCACATAGTATGTGCAGTTGTGTATTATCCTTCATAGTCTTTACAGTTGTGTATTATCCTTCATAGTCTGTACAGTTGTGTATTATCCTTCATAGTCTTTACAGTTGTGTATTATCCTTCATAGTATTTACAGTTGTGTATTATCCTTCATAGTCTGTACAGTTGTGTATTATCCTTCATAGTCTTTACAGTTGTGTATTATCCTTCACATAGTATGTACAGTTGTGTATTATCCTTCATAGTCTTTACAGTTGTGTATTATCCTTCATATTCTTTACAGTTGTGTATTATCCTTCATAGTCTTTACAGTTGTGTATTATCCGTCACATAGTGTGTACAGTTGTGTATTATCCTTCATAGTCTTTACAGTTGTGTATTATCCTTCACATAGTATGTACAGTTGTGTATTATCCTTCATAGTCTTTACAGTTGTGTATTATCCTTCATAGTCTTTACAGTTGTGTATTATCCATCACATAGTCTGTACAGTTGTGTATTATCCTTCATAGTATGTACTTTTGTGTATTATCCGTCACATAGTATGTACACTTGTGTATTATCCTTCACATAGTATGTACAATTGTGTATTATCCTTCACATAGTATGTACAGTTGTGTATTATCCTTCACATAGTCTGTACAGTTGTGTATTATCCTTCACATATTATGTACTGTTGTGTATTATCCTTCACATAGTCTTTACAGTTGTGCATTATCCTTCACATAGTCTTTACAGTTGTGTATTATCCTTCACATAGTATGTACAGTTGTGTATTATCATTCATAGTCTTTACAGTTGTGTATTATCCTTCACATAGTATGTACAGTTGTGTATTATCCTTCACATAGTATGTACAATTGTGTATTATCCTTCATAATCTTTACAGTTGTGTATTATCCTTCATAGTCTGTACAGTTGTGTATTATCCTTCATAGTCTTTACAGTTGTGTATTATCCTTCATAGTCTTTACAGTTGTGTATTATCCTTCATAGTCTGTACAGTTGTGTATTATCCTTCATAGTCTTTACTGTTGTGTATTATCCTTCACATAGTATGTACAGTTGTGTATTATCCTTCATAGTCTTTACAGTTGTGTATTATCCTTCATAGTCTTTACAGTTGTGTATTATCCTTCATAGTCTTTACAGTTGTGTATTATCCGTCACATAGTCTGTACAGTTGTGTATTATCCTTCATAGTCTTTACAGTTGTGTATTATCCTTCACATATTATGTACAGTTGTGTATTATCCTTCATAGTCTGTACAGTTGTGTATTATCCTTCATAGTCTTTACAGTTGTGTATTATCCTTCATAGTCTTTACAGTTGTGTATTATCCTTCATAATATGTACAGTTGTGTATTATCCTTCATAGTCTTTACAGTTGTGTATTATCCTTCACATAGTATGTACAGTTGTGTATTATCCTTCATAGTCTTTACAGTTGTGTATTATCCTTCATAGTCTTTACAGTTGTGTATTATCCTTCATAGTCTTTACAGTTGTGTATTATCCGTCACATAGTCTGTACAGTTGTGTATTATCCTTCATAGTCTTTACAGTTGTGTATTATCCTTCACATAGTATGTACAGTTGTGTATTATCCTTCATAGTCTTTACAGTTTTGTATTATCCTTCATAGTCTTTACAGTTGTGTATTATCCGTCACATAGTTTGTACAGTTGTGTATTATCCTTCATAGTATGTACTTTTGTGTATTATCCGTCACATAGTATGTACACTTGTGTATTATCCTATACATAGTATGTACAATTGTGTATTATCCTTCACATAGTATGTACAGTTGTGTATTATCCTTCACATAGTCTGTACAGTTGTGTATTATCCTTCACATAGTATGTACTGTTGTGTATTATCCTTCACATAGTCTGTACAGTTGTGTATTATCCTTCACATAGTATGTACTGTTGTGTATTATCCTTCACATAGTATGTACAGTTGTGTATTATCCTTCACATAGTATGTACAGTTGTGTATTATCCTTCATAGTCTTTACAGTTGTGTATTATCCGTCACATAGTCTGTACAGTTGTGTATTATCCTTCATAGTATGTACTTTTGTGTATCATCCGTCACATAGTATGTACACTTGTGTATTATCCTTCACATATTATGTACAATTGTGTATTATCCTTCACATAGTATGTACAGTTGTGTATTATCTTTCACATAGTCTGTACAGTTGTGTATTATCCTTCACATAGTATGTACTGTTGTGTATTATCCTTCACATAGTATGTACAGTTGTGTATTATCCTTCACATAGTATGTACAGTTGTGTATTATCATTCACTGTTTCTCTTATAGTCCTATCTTTTGATTGCATTTGATTGTATATATGTTGAGGTCCTCATGGTAGACTAACTTTTGTTAAATGAGGACTCTCGTTAAATAAAGTCTTTATTATTATTATTATTATTATATTTACAGTTGTGTATTATCTTTCACTGTTTCTTTACAGTTGACTATTATAGTTAACTGTTTCCTTACAGTTGTATATTATCATTCACTGTTTATTTACAGTTGTGTATTATCCTTCACATAGTCTGTACAGTTGTGTATTATCTTTCACTGTTTATTTACAGTTGTGTATTATCCTTCACATAGTCTGTACAGTTGTGTATTATCCTTCACTGTTTCCTTACAGTTGTGTATTATCCTTCACTGTTTCCTTACAGTTGTGTATTATCCTTCACATAGTCTGTACAGTTGTGTATTATCATTCACTGTTTCCTTACAGTTGTGTATTATCATTCACTGTTTCCATACAGTTGTGTATTATCCTTCACATAGTCTGTACAGTTGTGTATTATCATTCACTGTTTCCTTGCAGTTGTGTATTATATTTCACTGTTTCCTTACAGTTGTGTATTATCATTCACTATTTCCTTACAGTTGTGTATTATCATTCACTGTTTTCTTACAGTTGTGTATTATCATTCACTGTTTCCTTACAGTTGTGTATTATCATTCACTGTTACCATACAGTTGTGTATTATCCTTCACATAGTCTGTACAGTTGTGTATTATCATTCACTGTTTCCTTACAGTTGTGTATTATCATTCACTGTTTCCTTACAGTTGTTTATTATCATTCACTGTTTCCTTACAGTTGTGTATTATATTTCACTGTTTCCTTACAGTTGTGTATTATCCTTCACATAGTCTGTACAGTTGTGTATTATCATTCACTGTTTCCTTACAGTTGTGTATTATCCTTCACATAGTCTGTACAGTTGTGTATTATCATTCACTGTTTCCTTACAGTTGTGTATTATATTTCACTGTTTCCTTACAGGTGTGTATTATATTTCACTGTTTCCTTACAGTTGTATATTATCATTCACTGTTTCTTTACAGTTTTGTATTATCTTTCGCCTAGTAGAATAAAAAACTGAACTGAACAAGCTTCTGTTAAATATTGCAAAGAAACAGCCACTTTTAAGAATATTGATTTTAACATCAGACGGGTCAGACAGGTGAACGAACCTGCGCTTCCTGGATTACCAGCCCAGTGAAGGTATTGGTAACGTGTTGACTGATTATGTTTGCTCGTATCACCACACGGCTAGCATTCCAAACATGCTTCATATATACTCCACCCTTAAACTTTAGTCTATACAAATTTAGTTTAGCTCGATTGCGAAACAAGTTATTACAACTTATATTAATCATTCTCGAGACCTCATTCCTGATCAAATACATCACCACGAGGGAGAGAGAAGGGGCAACGTGGAATTTAAATGCCTTGCCTAAGGGCACACTCGTAACGGCTCCAGCGGGGCTTGAACTCTGGATTTTTCGCACCTGAAGCGAACGCGAAAGGTCCGGAGTTCGAGCCCTGTTGGAGCCGTTACGATTGTGCCCTTAGGCAAGGCATTTAAATTCCACGTTGTCTCTTCCCTACACACTTAAACTAATATGCAATCGGTAAAACCATCATTGATCATTGAAACCCTATATATCTAATATCTCTGAACAGAAATGGGCTGTTTTGCCGGAAATGAAATTATAAATGTTCTGGTCGGAACCCACGATGATAAATACCTACTATATGGTAGATATTATTTTTTTATTATTTTTTTTTTATTATATGGTAGATATTTTTATATTATCAAATACCAGGAGAACATAGCTTATTTACAAAAACAGGCATACGTAATTTCCTGTCAGTGGTGGTCAACATAGAGAGGTAGCTGGACCACGAACACATGTGTGTGTTTACGTTTATTTATCGTCGCTACCGGTTGCCCATATGAGAGACGCCTCCTGAAGAGATTAGTTATTTTAGAATGTGGAGGATAGTGCATGATACAGACAGAGACCCATTCCAGAATCTCCTCTGGTTCTTTTACGTGCACGGTGTAAAGCACCTACACGAGACCTCGGTTTAACGTCCCATCTGAAAGACTGTTAATTTTATTAGTGTCAGACGGGGGATCGAACCTGCGATCCCTGGATTACCAGTCCAGCGTGTTACCACTGGACTACATATTCGTCTGTCACACGAACAAATGTGTAATTTGTCTTTATATAAAATTTAGCTGTACTTATTTGCTTCAATCGTGGTATACAGATCAATCGTGGTATACAGATCAATCATGGTATACAGATCAATCGTGGTATACAGATCAATCGTGGTATACAGATCAATCGTGGTATACAGATCAATCGTGGTATACAGATCAATCGTGGTATACAGATCAATCATGGTATACAGATCAATCGTGGTATACAGATCAATCGTGGTATACAGATCAATCGTGGTATACAGATCAATCGTGGTATACAGATCAATCGTGGTATACAGATCAATCGTGGTATACAGATCAATCGTGGTATACAGATCAATCATGGTATACAGATCAATCGTGGTATACAGATCAATCGTGGTATACAGATCAATCGTGGTATACAGATCAATCATGGTATACAGATCAATCGTGGTATACAGATCAATCATGGTATACAGATCAATCGTGGTATACAGATCAATCGTGGTATACAGATCAATCGTGGTATACAGATCAATCGTGGTATACAGATCAATCGTGGTATACAGATCAATCATGGTATACAGATCAATCATGGTATACAGATCAATCGTGGTATACAGATCAATCATGGTATACAGATCAATCGTGGTATACAGATCAATCGTGGTATACAGATCAATCATGGTATACAGATCAATCGTGGTATACAGATCAATCGTGGTATACAGATCAATCATGGTATACAGATCAATCATGGTATACAGATCAATCATGGTATACAGATCAATCATGGTATACAGATCAATCATGGTATACAGATCAATCGTGGTATACAGATCAATCATGGTATACAGATCAATCATGGTATACAGATCAATCATGGTATACAGATCAATCGTGGTATACAGATCAATCATGGTATACAGATCAATCGTGGTATACAGATCAATCGTGGTATACAGATCAATCGTGGTATACAGATCAATCGTGGTATACAGATCAATCATGGTATACAGATCAATCGTGGTATACAGATCAATCATGGTATACAGATCAATCGTGGTATACAGATCAATCGTGGTATACAGATCAATCGTGGTATACAGATCAATCGTGGTATACAGATCAATCGTGGTATACAGATCAATCGTGGTATACAGATCAATCGTGGTATACAGATCAATCATGGTATACAGATCAATCGTGGTATACAGATCAATCGTGGTATACAGATCAATCGTGGTATACAGATCAATCGTGGTATACAGATCAATCGTGGTATACAGATCAATCATGGTATACAGATCAATCATGGTATACAGATCAATCATGGTATACAGATCAATCATGGTATACAGATCAATCATGGTATACAGATCAATCGTGGTATACAGATCAATCATGGTATACAGATCAATCGTGGTATACAGATCAATCATGGTATACAGATCAATCGTGGTATACAGATCAATCGTGGTATACAGATCAATCATGGTATACAGATCAATCGTGGTATACAGATCAATCATGGTATACAGATCAATCGTGGTATACAGATCAATCGTGGTATACAGATCAATCATGGTATACAGATCAATCGTGGTATACAGATCAATCGTGGTATACAGATCAATCTGGTATACAGATCAATCGTGGTATACAGATCAATCATGGTATACAGATCAATCATGGTATACAGATCAATCGTGGTATACAGATCAATCGTGGTATACAGATCAATCGTGGTATACAGATCAATCATGGTATACAGATCAATCGTGGTATACAGATCAATCGTGGTATACAGATCAATCATGGTATACAGATCAATCATGGTATACAGATCAATCGTGGTATACAGATCAATCGTGGTATACAGATCAATCATGGTATACAGATCAATCGTGGTATACAGATCAATCGTGGTATACAGATCAATCGTGGTATACAGATCAATCGTGGTATACAGATCAATCATGGTATACAGATCAATCATGGTATACAGATCAATCATGGTATACAGATCAATCGTGGTATACAGATCAATCGTGGTATACAGATCAATCGTGGTATACAGATCAATCGTGGTATACAGATCAATCATGGTATACAGATCAATCGTGGTATACAGATCAATCGTGGTATACAGATCAATCGTGGTATACAGATCAATCGTGGTATACAGATCAATCGTGGTATACAGATCAATCGTGGTATACAGATCAATCGTGGTATACAGATCAATCATGGTATACAGATCAATCATGGTATACAGATCAATCATGGTATACAGATCAATCATGGTATACAGATCAATCATGGTATACAGATCAATCATGGTATACAGATCAATCGTGGTATACAGATCAATCATGGTATACAGATCAATCGTGGTATACAGATCAATCATGGTATACAGATCAATCATGGTATACAGATCAATCGTGGTATACAGATCAATCATGGTATACAGATCAATCATGGTATACAGATCAATCGTGGTATACAGATATGGACTCTGACACTACTTCTACATTTGAGATCAATGTACCCACCAACAACATGGTATCGTCAACATCCATGATTTTTGTTTACATCAAGAACGCAATGACGTCATTGCTCTCAAAACAGGTGCTTTGGTACTTCAGAGTTCACATATTACTATCAAAGAGCAAACTGCGCGTAAAGCAGATACATTTTCACATTTTATTTCAAAGTATGCAAATATTGATGTTTTCATTAATCACATTTATGTGTAGTCTAAAAAACCCTAAACAGACGTAAATATAAAGAAATATGTGTTTGTTTTTGTAAAATGAGACATGTCATCGTCGGCTCAGGAAGGTCACGTGATAGTTATGCGACAGTGTCATAATGCGCATTTTACAGATCAATTCAAATATAGGATTCCTCTTACAACTTTTTAACATTTTTTCTTCAAAAATACTATTGTCCAAGATATTTACTATTTATGCTCATTCAGTTTAGTCCATTTGTTTTCCAAATCCAGCCTGGCGTCTCTATTCACCAAGTACACTGACAAAGGCATGTCAGGCTGTTAGAGACATACATGGGTTTGCCCGTAAAATCGGCGGCAAGACAGTATGGTGTGAAACTCTCCACATTAAGTGACATTTCACTCCATGTCACAATTTACCTAATATAGAAGAGTAATCATAATTTGTTGGGTGTTAAATTCCTCCGTTTCGAGTAACAATTATTACTATGCCCAATGCTTTTTGGAACATAACTGTAATCAACATTTCTATCACATGAATTTTCAAGGTCGGCCGAAAATAGGTACTTTTTGGACGCAATGTTGAAATCAAAAGCAAGTGAAAGTATAATAATAATAATAATAATAATAATAATAATAAAGACTTTATTTAACGAGAGAATTCATTTGAACAATTAAGTCAATCTACCATGAGGCCCTCAACAAATTAAAACATGAAATAGCATAATGAAACATGTAAACAGTAACCAGTAAAACTTTCATAGGAAATATGAAAATGTATTTTATTTTGAACATTTGTTATGCAATCTCAGTTTAGACAATTGCATTAAATGCAAAAATTATCACTTTACTTAGTAATATTATTTCACCTGCTGTAAAACAGTTATGTTATTTATGTTATGATTCGGGTTTTACGCCTGCATCAGCACCATTTTGGGCTATATCGCCGGCGGGCAGTTTACCTAACAACACCTTTCCTGGGCAGGCTCCAGCGGTTAACCAGTACTTGGGTGCACCAACCTCCGTAAGAAACTGCCAACTTTTTCATATAAATGAGACACGGCCTGAGCGGGGCTCGAACCCGTGACCATCAGTGATGATAGGTTACAGTGGTATACAAGTCAGCGACCTTAACCACTCGACCACGGAGGCAGAGACCTGCTGTAAAACAGACTGACAAGAAGCCATTAATCGAAACGCCTTGGAGGGCAGATTACCGCTACGCCAATGGCATACATCGAACGATGGGTGGGCTATAACAGCAGATTGGGATAGTTCATGGTCGGTACAAAGTAGAAAACGAAAGAAGAAAAGTTACTGTAGCATTCATACAATTGATAGCGATGATTTTTTTAAAATGTCCACAAATGAGACATTGGTGACACCTCTATGAACAATACTTATGACAAACTTGAGTCCTTAGAAAGTAAACACGCCAACTATTTCGGGGACTATCTGAAGATCAGGGATAGTGTAACTAATGTACAACGCGTATATTGGACTTAGCAGTGTATTGGTATGCAGATCAGACAAATCAAGATGTGTTAGCATATCGTACAGTGGACTTAGATGCACGAAGTCGCCGACATAATTTAATCATCTGGGGATTGACCGAACATAAACTTGAAAGTAAACAGTTGGTTGTAAATTGTATTCAAGGTGAACTTGAACTAAACCTACATGCTGGCGGAGTGTCCTGTATTGATCGTGCACATCCACTAAAAGTGACCCAATCGCCACATAAGTGTACAGTTTCGGGACTACAACGACACAGATATGATCTTGGAACAGGCGTATACACTCAAAGGTACTAATTTCGGCGTTGATCGTGATTATCCCCGTGAACTTGTGGAGGTACGGACAGTACTTTATAATTATAAGGACGTGAAGAGGCACGAGAAATGAAAACAGACATAAGTACCAAATTAAATCCCCGGAGTTCGAGTCCCGCTGGAGCCGTTACGATTGTATCCTTAGGCAAGGCATTTAATTCCACGTTGCCTCTTCTCTCTCCCACGTGGCGATAGATTCCATAAAGAATGAGGTCTCGCGAGTGAATAATATAAGTTGAAATAACTTGTTTCGCAATCGAGCTAAAATATTTTGTATATACTAATTAAAGCCCCGAACAAGTTGTATGTTGATGGACAGTTAAAACGGGATATGTTCCAAGATTCGTATGGCCTTTGGATTTGAGCCGACGATTTCGTATAGTGATTGAGTTAATTCGGTAACTACACTGCCCAAACAACATAGAACACAACGCCCCAATCATATCCATAGCTCGTCTACACAAGATGAAGTTTTCACTCGAAACACTAGCTGCTCTACAGAGCCGACACAATTCCCCCATTGAGAATCGCCACATTGACCAATGTAAACAGTAATATGGATTCAAGAAAGTCACGTGGTACTAGTAATGTAGGTCATACTAAAGCTACATCGTGTGTAGAAGGTATTGGCGTACAAACTGACTCACCTCAAACTGCAGTGAAAAACAATTCCCCATTTAGAATCGCCACATTGACCAATGTAAACAGTAATACGTCATCAACAGAGTCACGTGACATCAGTAATGTAGGTCATACTAAAGCTACATCATGTGTAGAAAGTATTGGCGTGCAAAGTGACTCACCTCAAACTGCAGCGAAAAACAATTCCCCATTTAGAATCGCCCACATTGACCAATGTAAACAGTAATACGTCATCAACAGAGTCACGTGACATCAGTAATGTAGGTCATACTAAAGCCACATCATGTGTACAAAGTATTGGCGTGCAAAGTGACTCACCTCAATCTGCAGCGAAAAACAATTCCCCATTTAGAATCGCCACATTGACCAATGTAAACAGTAATACGTCATCAACAGAGTCACGTGGCATCAGTAATGTAGGTCATGCTAAAGCCATAGCATGTGTAGAAGGTATTGGCGTGCCAATTGACTCACCTCAAACAGGTATTTAAAATCCCAGCCAGAAGCAGAAGCTCCTCCATATCCAAACACGTGAATTTAACCAAGAATAACACTAATAAATCCAACACAATTGGCCAGTCATATACACCGATTTAAAGGTCAGGAATAGCAAGAAGTGGGTCGCGATCTATTAATACATCTTGAGAAACTACACGGGGAAAACCGGTTATTGAGACAAACGTGTCTACGACAACAACAACAACAACTTTTTATTTTTACCTGTTATAGGATATGTAACATTTACGATACATGCGTGTAGCAGACCTGTGAGCAGTGATACAGACACTGTTTAGGGTGAACAGGAGAAAAGTGAAATCTGTTTTTCTTTACTCAATATTCAAGGACTAAATGGCAGACGATCTAATAAATTTAACTCACCCTCATACTATTTAAATGTAATGATGTTATTTTGATAACTGAAACATGGTTAGGTGATATATTTGATTGAAGTGTCGTTGGATTTACATATTACAAACTATATATAACAATAACTCCTTAAAATGCCCACATATACAATTCAAAATAAAGTGTCTTGTTAAAGCGACATTACATCGCAAAAAGCCAAAGAAATGCATTTGTTCACGTATAAATGCATTGCTACTACACATTCTTCCGAATACATTCGAACACTAACATTGAATCAATAAACAGTGTTTTTGTTGTCTACAAACTTTCAAAAGTGAAAGTAGGATTTCATATAACTACTAATCTACAAACAAATATGCATAGGCACAACTGTGAGTTATAACGGTAAATCTGTACGATACATCGTGATATTCAGGATACACGTATTGTATTACACATGGATGTTGACCCTATTTACATTATTTTGTTATGTCAACAAACCGCGTATACGACGCTTGTCTCTTTGTTGAAATACTCCGTTTTTGAGGCTAATATTGGGGTGGGGTATACCATATAGTAGGAAATTACATTCTGCAGACATTTGCGTTTTCACCGATGTAGTGTCACTTTAAACTTTTCATTTTAAAATACGCCGATGACATTGTTATATTCTCAGACACAGTAAGTGAATTAAATAAAGGTTTACAGATTTTGAAAACATATTGAGCGAAATGGAACCTAGTGGACAGTGTTCAGAAATCAAAGTAATGGTTTTTAAAAAAAGGTCGAAGTAATAGCAGAAATATTATGTTTACTTATAGTGGTACCGAAATCGAATATGTCATGAAATTTACATATCTAGGAATAGTTTTCACAACAGGAGGGGTATTACAGACGGATATGTAGTCCAGTGGTAACACGCTGGACTGGTAATCCATGGATCGCAGGTTCGATCCCCCGTCTGACCCTAATAAAATTAACAGTCTTTCAGATGGAAAGTTAAACCGAGGTCTCGTGTTGGTGCTGTACACCGTGCACGTAAAAGAACCAGAGGAGACTCTGGAATGGGTCTCTGTCTGTATCATGCACTATCCTCCAAAATCTAAAATGACTAATCTCTTCAGGAGGCGTCGCTCATATGGGCAACCGGTAGCGACGATAAATAAACGTAAAACACACAATTGTTTGTACATTTGCAAAAAATCTCTTGACACTCATACGTGTGTGTCACGTGTGGCAATGTGACGTATTCGTATGTGTGACATATAAAGTGAATCTAGCACATCCAAGAGTTGCAGGCCAGTGGTTAGCACGTTGGACTGGTAATCCAGGGATCGCAGGTTCGATCCCCCGTCTGACCATAATAAAATTAACACGTTTTTTCAGATGGGACGTTAACCTGAGGTCTCTTGTTGTGTTTACACCGTGCACGTAAAAGAACAAGAGGAGACTCTGGAATGGGCCTATGTCTGTATCATTGCACTATCCTCCAAAAATCTAAAATGACTTAATCTCTTCAGGAGGCGTAGCTCATGTTGGCAACTGCGACGATAAGTAAACGTAAAACACACACACATACCTCTCAATTACTTCAACTATATATTGCGAACAATAGATGCTTATTACAACTGACAGACGCAGTCTGGAAAGAGTTAGTTTGTCTAAACTGTTATGTGTACATTTAAATTAAAACTATTAAAGGACTTACAAAACGAAAGCTAAAAATAGTCCATACACTTATTGATGACATAATTTGAAGAAATGTTTCCAATCAGTAAATGGTAAGGTTGAGATCTACAAACTCTGAAATGTGAAAGTGGTATACTTTTAATATTCAAAAACTGTTAGCCACACTTGATACTAATTGGTAGATAGATAGATAGATAGATAGATATAGATTCAATTATGTGGTTGCTTCCCTTTGCTAATACAGTAATGTATAATTTGAACTGTCCGATTAGAGCAGTGGCTAGTTTAAACTTTATTTATTTTACAATGATTGATGAGCATGTACTAACAACTTATATTAATCCGCTCTCGTTGGCGCGGATGAAAGCGTATATGTGGTCATTTGTGTGGGAGGAAACCGGAGTACCCGGAGAAAACCCACCTGTCCGATCTGGCGACCATCGTGCAGTGGTTAGCGTGCTCGGTTCTCACCAATGCAAACCGGGTTCGATCCTCGGACCGGACAGTATGTGAGATGGTACGGTGGTCGCCACACCGGACAGGTGGGTTTTCCTTGGATACTCCGGTTTCCTCCCACACGAATGATCACATTTGCAACGCTCTAATCCGCGCCAACGAGAGTGATTGATATAAGTTGTTAGAACTTGTTTCACAATCGTTGTAGTTTTAAGCTTATTTTTGAACAGTACCGATGCTCCCTTATATGTAGCTGATCAGTTGTCCAGTGGTTGATACGCTGTTCGATCACCCGCTATACAATATTAAAACGACTCATATCGTAATATTTCGGTTGGAACTTTAAAAACGGATTTCTCGTGTTAGTGCTATACACCGTGCACGTAATAGAACAAGAGACCATTGAGTGATTATCTGTCTGTATCATTGCACTAGCCTCCAACATCTAAAATGATTAATCTCTTCAGGAGGCGTCGCTCATATGGACAAGTGGTAGCGACGACAATTAAACGTAAAACACACATCACAATTTGCTAGCATCTTCAGTGAAATTACTGTTTTACACGCCTTGTCATGTTGCATGTTCGGCTTCTTCATGATCTTTGTAACATTCGACGGGTAACTCACAACTGATACTCGCATGCATATTTGCTACATCGACACGTTTAATGACACCATGTTTATCAGCACCAGTGTTGGGATTGTTCTGAGTAAGAAGACCAGCTTGTAGTAGTGTAGTAGTGGAAGTCGTGATAGCGCATTGGATGCACGTTCGCTTCAGGTGCGAAAGGTCTGGAGTTCGAGCCTTGTTGGAGGCGTTACGATTGTGCCCGTATAGGCAAGGCATTTAAATTCCACGTTGCCCCTTCTCTCTCCTTCGTGGCAATGGATTCCATCAGGAATGAGGACTAGAGAGTGATTAATATAAATTGTAATAACTTGTTTCGCAATCGAGCTAAAATAAATGTGTATAAACTAAGAACAGCTTATGAATGTGTCGACACCTTGCCGTGTTGCGAAAGAAATATCCGCATCTAAATTATCCACCACAGTTTATATCAACCCTGCTGGTTCCGAGATGCCCTGTAGAGACGATGACGATGTCGTTGCAACAGCTGCTGATATAGCTTACCACTTCACCACAACTCCAAGTAACACCACCACTATACATTTGGTTTGCACATTCCTTGGAATTGCTCATCAACCAACGAGTGCTATTTGCTATATAAGCACGTTACTTGGTGAAACATGTTGTAATACTACTAATTAGATATGCCTGAGAAGAGCAGCCATGTTTAGTCGACAACTGTGATAAGAATGACATCAATTTATCACTTAATGACTTCTCAATCACTTCATCATTTAACCTAGTAATTTTGTAACGTTTCTTTGAAATGCCGATGGGTTCCTCCTCTCTAATAACGGTTTTCGAAATGTTCTCTCAATTGTGATATCAATTCCACTTTCATCAAATTCAGCAACAATTGTTAGTAACGCTTGTGCATTGATTTTTATAGACCGCACTACTTGCTCGCTACGCTATTCGCTGATAATATTAGTGATTTCGGGATATAATCAGGTTATTTTGATATGCAAAGTTACTCGTAAGCAAGTTTTAACAACGTATATAAATCACTCTCGTTGGCGCGGTTGAAAGCGTAAATGTGGTCATTCGTGTGGGAGGAAACCGGAGTACCCGGAGTAAACCCAACTGTCCGATCTGGCGACCACCGTACCATCTCACATAATTCCAGGTTCGAGGATCGCACCTGGGTTGCATTGGTGAGAAGCGAGCGCACTAACCACTGTGCTAATCGGACAGCTCCCTTTGAGTATATGTTTAATAGATGGTCACATTCTCGAAAAGTTAACAATATAGACAGATGCAATGAATTGGCTTTGATACAGAAATGAATGAATTTGTTTTTTCCATTTTGATTCATAAAAGTAAACCTTTTGGTTTGCGATAAATCTTTCCTTAAATATTGAGGGACGTTTGTAGTGTTGCTCAGTATAATTATATAAACATTGGCCCAGTTTGCTGAACGTGCGAGATGTATCTGTAGAATATATTTGCAACTTGAGAGGTTCAGACACTCGATATTATCCGAAGACACTTTACGTCATCATATATAACAATTATTTATTATTTTCTGGAAATTCAATTTGTTTCATTTCACCACTGTATTAATATCCGCTTCTGTGGAAATTATTGGAACGAATATATGTGCGCAAATATAATTTCCTTACATTGTCGGAAGCTATTTTCTCATGTCTGGCTGTATTTGAAAAGACTGATAGCAGTTGAGATAGATACAATAATTGCGTTTTCTGTTCTAGTGCCTGGTTGCATCATAGCTCCTGTAAAATACAAATACTACTAAACCACTTTATTACCGTCATATTTCTAGGTGGACACAATGATCGAGTTTTAAAGTTCGTTGACTTCATATTGCATGTCACTCTCCCCTGTAGATTCGAATCACAACTGTAAGCTGTACAGCTTTCTGTCCAATTCCTTAGTACATTTGTTGGAAATAATCATGTACGTGATAGAAAATAAATATGTTTAAACTAAGTATGCGTGGTACTTATAGGGTGCCCGGCCGTGCCTGAAATATTGCTCGGGGGTGGGGCACCTGGGCTCTTCCTCTATCTATGCTAGCTGTAGAGTCGCCATATGATTAGACATGTATCTTAGCCTATTTAAATTTATTGACCATATTATTTCCATAGCACTGTACGTATGTAAGGTAAGATGAAAGTGCAGTGGATAGCGCAGTGTATGCGCGTTCGCTCCAGGTGCGATATGTCCGGAGTTCGAGCCCCGCTGGAGCATTTACGATTGTGCCCTTAGGCAAGGCATTTAATTTCCACGTTGCCTCTTCTCTCTCCCTCGTGGCGATGGATTCCATCAGGAATGAGGTCTCGGGAGTGATTAATATAAGTTGTAAGAATTTGTTTCGCAATCGAGCTAAAATAAATGTGTAGAAACTAAGGTAAGATGAAAGAACTCGATTAAAATTAAGAGAAAACGAAACATAAATGACAAAGTTGGGCACGTGTTTACTGACCACGTGGTAGTACATTGTGATATGTTGTGTGTTTGACGTGTATTTATCGTCGCTACCGATTTATCTCTAAATGTGTATATATTGGTATTATTTGTTGGAATATATAATTTGCTTGTAACGTTATTCCGTAGCAGGAGGTTGTGTTATAATTGCGATCGTATCAAACCTCATTACCTTTTGTTAATTAAATAATAGCAACTCTTTTCAGTAACTTAGCATTTTGGAGATATTTGTATAGGTCATCTGTATTGAATTTATAATTTAATAAAATACATTAAACCGACTCCGACTGATCTTCCTTTAGGAAAATTCGAGTACTTGTTTTATTATTCCGAGATCTGACAAAGATGATAGCTGTATTTGTACATAAAACACAAAACGCAATCATTTGCTACAGTAATCCGAATAATGCTATGTTTTTTACTTTATTTTCTTAGCAGCATTACATCGTAATAAAGGATGTTTTGGGTAAAATATAAATACTAATGTGTCTGTGTTTACAAAAATCGAAATAGTCGCTCAGAAACGATAACATTCCAATAAATGTATACCGTCGTATACGCGAATTTGTTTATCAACACACGAAATGTAAACACGCACAGCGCGCATGCGTGAAACAACAGAGGATGTAGAAAACAACGTATATATTTTGAACATGAAAGACTATCTATCTATCTTCCTCTAATGTGGAACCCCTCGCGGGGATGTAGAAATGTCCCTAAAAGACTTAACTAACAGAGGTATGAATCAACATATCAAGTAATTTAATTAAAAAAGACAACGTAGGACAAATGGGGACGATGCATTTCGAATGTAAACAAGTGCGGACGATGCGTTCCGGTTGTAAACAAGTGCGTGACCGATCGATTCGGAAAGTCCTACTTTCGGTTTCTAGTTTGTTTTATCGCAAAAAACACACTGTTTATCAAATGAACATAAGCATACAAAGTATAATGTTAGAATGTGTAGCAGCATTGCTACCCATACATACAAATTGAATTTTTCAAATATCGTTTCATTTCAGAGTTACGATGTAATGCTGCTTTAAATACGAAACTGAATTGTTAAATTACCTTACGCATATATATACGTCTTCAAAGTGTTAATATTTGTAGAGAATTCTTGTTAGCAATATATTTATATAAATTGACCTTGATATTAGTTGTATATTTGTGTAGATGAGGAGATATTGCTCAAATCTGAATAATGTTCTTGTTCTTGTAAATCAATCCAGACATTTTAATGTAGGTGTAGAACCGACAGACCGACTATGGGTAATGAGAGATTGGCAGTTTTTAGACGCTGAATAATCGTGACAATTCCAAATATAGTGCCCAAGAGAAAGCTGTTGTTTCTTGTGGCATTTTGCTTGCTTATTTTTACTATTAAGAGTTCTAGCACAGAAGCTTAAAATTTGTTTTTTATTACAATGATTGCGAAGCAAGTTCTAACAACTTATATTAATCACTCTCGTTGGCGCGGATGAAAGCGTAAATGTGGCCATTCGTGTGGGAGGAAACCGGAGTACCCGGAGAAAACCTACTTGTCCGATCTGGCGACCACCGTACCATCTCACATACTTCCCGATCCGGGGATCGAACCCAAGTTACATTGGCGAGAAGCACAGAAACTAAAACATGTTTTAAATTAACTTTCAATTGTAAATAATTATTGTTAGTTTACATAAATCAATTCTAGCTCTCGATTGGGAAACACGTTCTTACAACTTATATTAATCACATTCGAGATCTCATTCCTAATGGAATCCATCGCCACGACGGAGAGAGAAAAGGAGGCAACGTGGACTTTAAATGCCTTGCCTAATGGCACATTCGTAACGGCTCCAACGTGGCTCGAACTCCTTGCATTTCGCAACTGAAGCGTACGGGCTACCACTGCGCTATCACGACTTCCACAAGTATTGTTAAACAATTGTATCAGATTAGTGTGATACAAAGATGTGGGTGTTATATTGTTAACTTTTACATTACCTCCCCAGGCGATCTTTGTTTCAAAACTAGAAGCAGCAAAGCCGATATCTTATTATGTTTGATCGCATAAACTGACTTCATCCTAATTGCCATAGTGATCTAGCTTGGGAATAGACGTTGATATAGTTTGCCTAGTAAGTCATAGACATTATATTTTAACACCGAGATCATTAGTGAGAGACATTAGTCAGTTACTGCCCCTGAATACTCATGAAAATAGATTGATCCTCTTAATTGGCTTCCTCTGTTTTTCTCGTTGTTTCCTTTGCACCACATGCTATCTGTTTTCATTAGTTTTCGTATTTTATAATTATTGAATTACTAAATCTCGACAGATATCCTACAGCATATCCAATAGATACTTTACTGTAGAAATTGATTATAAATTAATTACATGCTGTTGATAAAATCACATTTTATATACCACAACCAATAAAAACAATGGCGTTCAACTAATAGGACCAATACATATTTCGGACTTTATCTGTCAAGGGAGGTAATCGAAAAACCAATAATGTCTCTCATTGGGCGGTATTGTCATTTTGCCAGAAGTAAATTAGTGAACAATCGACAGACTGGAACCCAGGCTAATAGTCATCACGAATGTCCTTATAAATAGTACACACGTGTAGGGGACATATCTGTAGTCCAGTGGTAACACGCTGGACTGGTAATCCAGGGATCGCAGGTTCGATTCCCCGTCTGACCCTAATAAAATTAACAGTCTTTCAGATGGGACGTTAAACCGAGGTCTCGTGTCGGTGCTTTACACCGTGCACGTAAAAGAACCAGAACACCGTGCACGTAAAAGAACCAGAGGAGACTCTGGAATGGGTCTCTGTCTATCATTGCACTATCCTCCAACATCTAAAATAACTAATCTCTTCAGGAGGTGTCGCTCATATGGGCAACCGGTAGCGACGATAAATAAACGTAAAACACACAGGGGACGTATGTGGTAGAGTGGTTAATGGCGTTGAATTTCAATCGCTTACCCACCAACGCGGTATGTGCGAAGTTTACTGGGGGTATTCCTTTTTCTATTTGAGGAAGCTATCCAGCTGGCTTGCAGAAAGTCGTTGGTTATATTCGGGGGACTGTACGTGACCGCAATACTGCTCGGGGGTTGGTCTAATATTGATCAAACCAAAAACACAGCTAGTCAATAATTTTACTTAGCCAAAATGTAGTTATAACCTTAATGTTCGTTTACCTCTGTCATTCATATATTGGTATTGGTATTTCGTGTTCATGTAAAAATAATCATATAATGTAGGTGTGCGTTTTCTATGTCCTCTAGTATATTCGTTTTCATGTAATAATAATCATATACTGTAGGCGTGCGTTTCTATGTCCTCTAGTATATTCGTTTTCATGTAATACTAATCATATAATGTAGGTGTGCGTTTTCTATGTCCTTTAGTATTTTTACATGAAAACGAAATGCGAAGGATTCCATCAAAGACATATCACATCTTTATTACAAAACACAAACTGAACAACTAAAAATATTCAAAATGTTTAAAACTATATCTTTATATAGTTATTGTCTTTCATGTGAAAATACACTTATCCGAAGTGTGCCTATTCTATGTCCTCTAGTATATACATTAGTGAACAATCGAATATATATATATATTTGTCTTATTCTGGAAATACATCACATTGATTAAGCAATATAAGCATTATTAATTTGGTCTCCTTTGAGATTATAGGCTCAATGGCTTGAATCGCAACTCTATAATCAAAGTTACTTAATGTCTATTAAAACGATATTTGTGCGTGCCACATGACAGAATGTAGGCAAAGGGAGACGGCTATGCACAGTAATATACATACTAAAGGAACGAATCTGGCATTAAACACATCTGATAAGACAATATTACAAATAACTGCTTATTTATGACATATCTATCTAGTAAAACAAAAACAAAATCGAAAACAATGCTGGCATTAATCAAGTCTTGTCTTGTAATAATTCCACAAGACGTGACGGAACATAGACATGATATATGGCTTATGCCTCTACTCCTGGCAATCCGTCAGGACAGGAACTACCAAGTTAGTACGCACTATTACGCAGTCCGATGTATCAGAATGCAGCCTATACGACAAGCTCGTACTCTTTTATTGCGATTTGATATATTTGATTGATACAAGTTATAACTATAGTGTTGTTCATAGACAGATTGAGAGCTTATGATTGGTGATTCTTATCTACTCTATTCAATCATGATGCCATGATAAACCACATCCGTTTTACATTCATCTCTCATGTTCTTCCCATAGAGTTTTGCGTGAGTCTATGCTGTCCGATTAGCGCAGTGGATAGCGCGCTCGCTTCTCACCAATGCAACACGGGTTCGATCCTCGGACCGGGAAGTATGTGAGATGGTAAGGTGGTCGTCAGATCGGACATGTGAGTTTTCTCCGGTACCCCGGTTTCCTCCCACACGAATGACCACATTTAAGCTTTCATCCGCGCCAACGAGAGTGATTAGTATACGTTGTTAAAACTTGCTTCGCAATCGTTGTAAAATAAATAACGTTTGATCTAGTCTATACTATACCGTATGGTGTTAAGGGAGTTATTCATAATTCCTATAGCCTGGGTTCAAGTCTGTCGATTTTTCACTTTTTTTACTTCTGGCAAAATGACATTAGTTCTTGATATTATCAGAAACTCAATAAGGCTCAATATATGCTCCCGGTGTATATATTTATATGACTGGTCAGGCAAAATTTATCAACGCCTGTTCCCAGGCTAAATCCTTCTTGAACAAAGTATACATTATTTTACAACGATTGCGAAACAATGGTCAATCTCGCTGGCGCGGCTGAACGTGCATATATATGGTCATTCGTGTGTGTGTGTGGGGGGGGGGGGACAAGAGCAACACCGCAACCGGAGAAAACCCACATGTCCGGTCCGAGGATCGAACCTGGTTTGCATTGGTGAGAATGAGCGTGCTAACCACTGCGCTAATCGGACAGCGACTCCTTCGTTGCACTATGTTAATCAATACTATTGACTGATTTATCACCAATAACCTGCCTTGTTTTATAAAAGTAAAGTGTTTGTTTATTATAGTGTCACCCCTATTTAAAGGGCCAGCCATTTCTGACTTATGAGACACCTCTTTTTTTATGAACATCAGTACTTCCCGAATCCTATGCTTGTGTACCAGACACCAGGCTGGTAGGCTATCGGTAACCATTATTTAACTAGCTGGCGGCTCACCAACCGGCCATATCAGAACGAACCCCTGACGAGATTCGAACCTTCGAGCTCCCGCTCCGTAGTCGGACGCCTTAACCACTGGGCTAAGGAGACGGTTATTACAAATATGTACATGACCAATTAGAGCATCTTCCACAACTTCCAAAATAAATTAAAAAACAGGAGTCATACATCTTCTAAGAAATACGATTGTGATTACTTCAGGGAACTTAATCTCCCGCCAAAATAACACCAGCATACACGTAGTCCGGTAATACAAATTAACTGCAAATCAATGTCAATTTTATTTAGATACATGTTTCTTTAATATGTGCACACAATGCAATTGTTTTTAATTAATTATATTAAATTAAAATTGTGGTTGTGCTACAGGAAATGGTTGCTGTATATTTCATTAATGTTTGGTCTGATGGATCTGGTAACTATTTTTAGTATCGACAAAAAACATAATACAGCATGCAATAAACATATAGTTCTTAGGATGTGTGCGAATTGTACAGAAATTATAGTACGAGAGTTAGAAGTGACAGTGAAGTTTTTAGCTCGATTGCGAAACAAGTTCTTGCAACTTATAGTAATCGCTGTCGAGACCTCATTCCATATATAATCCATCGCCGTGAGGGAGAGAGAAGAGGCAATGTGGAATTTAAATGCATTGCCTAAGGGCACAATCGTAACGGCTCCAGTTTTAAAACAGCGGCTACTAGGTTATGGAGTGCACCCCCATCTTGCACCAGATACTGTAAGACACTAACAACTTTCATATTATCTCTCAAAACTCACTATTTCATCCAAGTGTATGGCAACTGAGTAAAACTGTGACTGGCTCAATAAGTGAACTGTAGTGTTTTATTAAAACTGATTCATTGTAAAAGTACAGTATGAGGCATCGTTTTTATGGACGTCAGTACTGCGCAACAACAGCAATCGGTAACCATTATATCAGAATGCTCCTCTTTAGGAACATTCCACCACCCGCTCCGTAGGTGGACCGTAACGAGGTTCATACCTTCGACTTCCAGCTCCGTAGGTGGACCGTAACGAGTTTCAAACCTTCGACTTCCCGTTCCGTAGGTGGACCGTAACGAGGTTCAAATCTTCCACCTGCCGCTCCGTAGGTGGACCGTAGCGAGGTTCAAACCTTCGACTTCCCGCTCCGTAGGTGGACCGTAACAAGGTTCAAACAATCGACTTCCAGCTCCGTACGTGGACCGTAACGAGGTTCAAACCTTCGACTTCACGCTCCGTAGGTGAACCATAACGAGGTTCAAACCTTCGACTCCCCGCTCCTTAGGTGGACTGTAGCGAGGTTCAAACCTTCGACTTCCCGCTCCGTAGCGAGGTTCAAACATTCGACTTCCCGCTCCGTAGGTGGACCGTAACGAGGTTCAAACAATCGACTTCCAGCTCAGTACGTGGACCGTAACGAGGTTCAAACCTTCGACTTCCCGCTCCGTAGGTGGACTGTAGCGAGGTTCAAACCTTCGACTTCCCGCTCCGTAGCGAGGTTCAAACATTCGACTTCCCGCTCCGTAGGTGGACCGTAACGAGGTTCAAACCTTCGACTTTCCGCTCCGTAGGTGGACAGTAAAGAGGTTCAAACCTTCGACTTCCCGCTCCGTAGCGAGGTTCAAACCTTCGACTTCCCGCTCCATAGGTGGACCGTAACGAGGTTCAAACCTTCGACGTTCCGCTCCGTAGGTGGACAGTAAAGAGGTTCAAACCTTCGACTTTCCGCTCCACTAGGCCACTGAGACGGTGTATGTAATACTATGATTTATTGATAGATCCATTTTTATTTTATGCAATGCCATGATTATAATAATAATAATAATAATAAAGACTTTATTTTACGAGGGAGCTTACATAACACATGGCTAATACAAATAAGGCCCTCAACATATATACACTGACATAGAAAACATATTAATTAAAGAAACACTACATGTTAAGTACAGTCTTCAGCAATACGTGGAAGTTCATTTATTATTATATGTATATATACCAGATTTCTATGTTTCTGTTGGCTTAAATATCGAGTTTTTAAAAATATTGAGTGAGTTGGAATTTTGAATATAATGAGATAGAGAATTCCAAATGGAATAAACAACAATATGATTCACTGACAGAATCACGAATACTATGTTATACACTCATTTTGAAGTATGAATTTATGAAAAGAGTGCCATATAAATATGGTATAATAATAATAAATAATAATAATAATTCAAAGATACTCCTCAAAATTCTAGCGAATCGGAAGTGTCGGTGTTGTGCGAACTTGATTGGAAGTCTACATGCACGTATGTCTGCACGCACAGTCGTGATATATTTCTATCACATCTGCAACAGACTCCGACTGCTTAAATAACTTAGAAAATATGTCTCCAACAGTGGCTTAATACGCCGTGAATACAGTACACGTGTCTCTTACATTATCTGTACCGGCGCTTGCCTGTGCTCGACAAAGCGCATCACGTGTCGCGTTAATTTCCCCTGTTGATAATTAGCTCTCAATGTCTTACACTTTAGGTCAATTTATTGTGGGATACAATTCTTTGGAACCAAACATGGCAAAGACACTTCACTAATGCATTCCGTTTGTGCTAGGAATTTCCGTGCATAATGTGAATGAACGTGTAGGACATTCTTGTTTTCTCTTTGATGATTAGCAGTGTTTCACGTTTATTTATCGTCGCTACCGGTTGCCCATATGAGCGCCGCCTCCAGAAGATATTAGTCATTTTAGATTTTTGGAGGATAGTGCAATGATACAGTCAGAAACCCATTCCAGAGTCTCCTCTGGTTCTTTTACGTGCACGGTGTACAATACCAACACGAGACCTTGGTTTAAAGTCCCATCTGAAAGATTGTTAATTGTATTAGGGTCAGACGGGAGGATCGAACCTGCGATCCCTGGATTACCAGTCCAGTGTGTTACCACTGGACTACAGATCCGTCTGTAGATGATTAGACGAGTCTTTGTTATGCTTTTGAAATATCTGCTGGGTTGCAATTGTAGGTTATTAGTTGGTATAAGTTATGAAATAACAGTATGTTACATCTAAGAATATAGAACTATTTTGGGGAGAATATTTACAAAATATACTGACACCAAAAAGAAACTATGCACTTACCTTAGAGGTAAAATGTATATCCTTTTTAGAAACACATATATATATGTAAATTTGGCATCACAATGTGCGAACTATTGGGTAAATTAGTGCAATGTTTGAAGGATTATTTTCTTCACTCCATAATTCTAAAATTTGTAACGAAAAGGTACGCTCAATATAAAAGTGAACAGGTTTTATGGGGACATTATATAATAGAGTAATATACTAATATTGTATTTAATACATGTTCACATATGACATTTAGCTTCACAGTTATGATGTCAGCATATAATACCGTAATATACTAATATTGCATTTAATACATGTTCACATATGACATTTAGCTTCACAGTTATTATAATTTGGCTACGGTCCGGCTTAAATAGTTTTCGGGATTACATAAATAATGCGTGGCTGTGTGTGCGACATGGATAGTGTCAAACTGGGTTAGCATGTCACGCACACGGGCATGTGACATTTATGTTCGGGATTACATAAATAATGCCTGGCTGTGTGTGCGACATGGATCGTGTCAAACTCGGGTTAGCATGTCACGCACACGGGTATGTGACATTTATGTTCGGGATTACATCAATAATGCGTGGCTGTGTGTGCGACATGGATAGTGTCATACTCAGGTTAGCATGTCACGCATACGGGCATGTGACATTTATGTCCGGGATTACATAAATAATGCGTGGCTGTGTGTGCGACATGGATAGCGTCAAACTCAGGTTAGCATGTCACGCACACGGGCATGTGACATTTATGTTCGGGATTACATAAATAATGCGTGGCTGTGTGTGCGACATGGATAGTGTCAAACTCGGGTTAGCATGTCACGCACACGGGCACGTGACATTTATGTTCGGGATTACATAAATAATGCATGGCTGTGTATGCGACATGGATAGTGTCAAACTGGGTTAGCATGTCACGCACACGGGTATGTGACATTTATGTTCGGGATTACATAAATAATGCTTGGCTGTGTGTGCGACATGGATAGTGTCAAACTGGGTTAGCATGTCACGCACACAGGCATGTGACATTTATGTTCGGGATTACATAAATAATGCGTGGCAGTGTGTGCGACATGGATAGTGTCAAACTGGGTTAGCATTTCACGAAAACGGGCATGTGACATTTATTATTGTTATACCTAATAGTAGAATCATGAAACATTTGAAAGTTCTTCTCGTACTAAGATGTGCGAGTCCATTGTCTCTACTCAAATGTTTCACGAAGGCAATCTCGAAATAATGCCACCCTACATTTAGCAACTCTTTTTTAGCCTTTTGTGTCCCTTTCTCCATAACCCTATAACTATGTTTTTTACGTTTATTTATCGTCGCTACCGGTTGCCCATATGAGCGACGCCTCTTGAAGAGATTAGTCATTTGCGATTTTTGGAGAATAGTGCAATGATACAGACAGAGACTCATTCCATTTATTAGGGTAAGATGGGGGATCGAACCTGCGATCCCTGGATTACCAGTCAAGCGTGTTACCACTGGACTACAGATCCGTCTGTAACCCGTTACTAATTCAATATAGTATGTATTTATAATATCGCGTGCATTTAATGTTTAATCTTCTATTTAAAGGTGATGGAACTTCACTATGGTCTATTTGGTGGAACTATGATGGGATATCCGGACCAACAATGTGGGGATCAATGAATGGTGAATGGTACATGTGTAGTAGGGGAAAGAACCAGTCACCAATCGACATACAGCCGAATATACTGTTATACGACCCTACCCTGAAACACATAACCATCGAGGGTGATATGGTGAGTTTAGCAAATACAATAAAGCCTGTCCGTTTTGGGTTGGGTTACAGTCTAACCTGTGTTAAACAACCAGACAAGGGAATCACATAAAGTGGCTGCTTATCACAGGTAAATATTTAATAGAGGGCACATTTATAATAAAATAACATATTGGGAATCTGGAAACTGGCTGCTTACTGTAGGCTGATGCTTAGTGTATATACATTTAATTAGCTCGATTGCGAAACAAGTTCATATAACTTATATTAATCACTCTAAAGACCTCATTCCTGATGGAATCCATCGCCACGAAGGAGAGAGAAGAGGCAACGTGGAATTTAAATGCACGTTCGTAACTGCTCCAGTGGGGCTCGAATACCGGACCTTTCGCACCTGAAGCGAAGGCGCTACCACTGCGCTATCACGGCTTCCACGGTTGGCTGCTTGAAAGAGTAAATACCTGTAAAACAGATCTGACTGTACATACAATAAACAGTCAACGGTAATTTAAACGCCAATGAGAAACAAATAGAGATACATGTCGGACATCTCGGATATACAGCATTATATACAGCAATATGTACAACATTATGTACATCATTATATACAGCATTATATACAGCATTATGTACATCATTATATACAGCAATATGTACATCGTTATATACAGCATTATGTACATCGTTATATACATCATTATATACAGCATTATATACAGCATTATGTACATCATTATATACAGCAATATGTGCATCGTTATATACAGCATTATGTACATCGTTATATACAGCAATATGTACATCATTATATACAGCAATATGTACAGCAATATGTACAGCAATATGTACATCATTATATACAGCAATATGTACATCATTATATACAGCATTATATACATCATTATATACAGCATTATATACAGCATTATATACAGCATTATATACAGCAATATGTACATCGTTATATACATCATTATATACAGCAATATGTACAGCATTATATACATAATTATATACAGCATTATATACATCATTATATACAGCATTATATACAGCAATATGTACAGCATTATATACATCATTATATACATCAATATGTACATCATTATATACATCATTATATACAGCAATATGTACATCATTATATACAGCATTATATACATCATTATATACATCATTATATACATCATTATATACAGCATTATATACATCATTATATACAGCATTATATACAGCATTATATACATGATTATATACAGCAATATGTACATCATTATATACATCATTATATACAGCATTATATACATCATTATATACATCATTATATACATCATTATATATAGCATTATATAGAGCATTATATACATCATTATATACAGCATTATATACAGCATTATATACAGCATTATATACAGCAATATATACATCATTATATACATCATTATATACAGCAATATGTACATCATTATATACATCATTATATACATCATTATATACATCATTATATACATCATTATATGCAGCATTATATACATCATTATATACATCATTATATACAGCATTATATACATCATTATATACAGTATTAGGTACATCATTATGTACAGCATTATATACAGTATTATGTACAGTATTATGTACAACATTATGCACAACCAGCATTATGTACAGTATTATGTACAGCATTATGTACAGTAGTATGTACAGTATTATGTACAACATTATGTACAACCAGTATTATGTACAATAGTATGTACAGCATTATGTACAGTATTATGTACAACATTATGTACAACCAGTATTATGTACAGTAGTATGTACAACATTATGTACAACCAGCATTATGTACAGCATTATGTACAGCATTATGTACAGTATTATGTACAACATTATGTACAACCAGCATTATGTACAGTATTATATACAGTATTATGTACAGTATTATGTACAGTATTATGTACAGCATTATGTACAACCAGCATTATGTACAGTAGTATGTACAGTATTATGTACAACATTATGTACAACCAGTATTATGTACAGTAGTATGTACAGTATTATGTACAACATTATGTACAACCAGTATTATGTACAGTAGTATGTACAACATTATGTACAACCAGCATTATGCACAGTATTATGTACAACCAGCATTATGCACAGTAGTATGTACAACATTATGTACAACCAGCATTATGTACAGTATTATGTACAGTATTATGTACAACCAGTATTATATACAGTATTATGTACAGTATTATGTAAAACCAGTATTATATACAGTATTATGTACAACCAGCATTATGTACAGTATTATGTACAGTATTATGTACAACATTATATACAACCAGCATTATGCACAGTAGTATGTACAACATTATGTACAACCAGCATTATGTACAGTATTATGTACAACAGTATGTACAACCAGCATTATGCACAGTAGTATGTACAACCAGCATTATGTACAGCATTATGTACAGTAGTATGCACAGTAGTATGTACAGTAGTATGCACAGTATTATGTACAGTATTATGTACAGCATTATGTACAACCAGCATTATATACAGTATTATATACAGTATTATGTACAACCAGTATTATATACAGTATTATATACAGTATTATGTACAACATTATGTACAACCAGCATTATATACAGTATTATGTACAACATTATGTACAACCAGCATTATGTACAGTATTATATACAGTATTATGTACAACATTATGTACAACCAGCATTATGTACAGTATTATATACAACATTATGCACAATCAGCATTATGTACAACATTATGTACAACCAGCATTATGTACAGTATTGTATACAACATTATGTACAACCAGCATTATGTACAGTATTATATACAACATTATGCACAATCAGTATTATGCACAGTATTATATACAGTATTATGCACAGCATTATGTACAGTATTATGTACTGTATTATGCACAGTATTATGTACAACATTATGTACAACCAGCATTATGTACAGTATTATGTACAACATTATGTATAACCAGCATTATATACAGTATTATATACAGTATTATGTACAACATTATGTACAACCAGCATTATGCACAGTATTATATACAGTATTATGCACAGTATTATGTACAACCAGCATTATGTACAGTATTATGTACAACATTATGTACAACCAGCATTATATACAGTATTATATACAGTATTATGTACAACATTATGTACAACCAGCATTATGTACAGTATTATGTACAGCATTATGCACAGTATTATATACAGTATTATATACAGTATTATGCACAGTATTATGTACAACCAGCATTATGTACAGTATTATGTACAACATTATGTACAACCAGCATTATATACAGTATTATATACAGTATTATGTACAACATTATGTACAACCAGCATTATGCACAGTATTATATACAGTATTATGTACAGTATTATGTACAACATTATGCACAGTATTATGTACAACATTATGTACAGCCAGCATTATGTACAGTATTATATACAGTATTATGTACAACATTATGTACAACCAGCATTATGCACAGTATTATATACAGTATTATATACAGTATTATGTACAACCAGCATTATGTACAGTATTATGTACAACATTATGTACAACCAGCATTATGCACAGTATTATATACAGTATTATGTACAACATTATGTACAAGCAGCATTATGCACAGTACTATATACAGTATTATGTACAACATTATGTACAACCAGAATTATGCACAGTACTATATACAGTATTATGTACAACATTATGTACAACCAGCATTATGTACAGTATTATATACAGTATTATGTACAACCAGCATTATGTACAGTATTATGTACAACATTATGTCCAACCAGCATTATGTACAGTATTATGTACAACATTATGTACAACCAGCATTATGTACAGTATTATATACAGTATTATGTACAACATTATGTACAACCAGCATTATATACAGTATTATATACAGTATTATGTACAACATTATATACAACCAGCATTATATACAGTATTGTATACAGTATTATGTACAACATTATATACTACCAGTATTATGTACAACCATCATTATATACAGTATTATATACAGTATTATGTACAACATTATATACAACCAGCATTATGTACAGCATTATGTACAGTAGTATGTACTGTATTATGTACAACATTATATACAACCAGCAGTATGTACATTATTATGTACAGTATTATGTACAACATTATGTACAACCAGCATTATGTACAGTATTATGTACAACATTATGTACAACCAGCATTATGTACAGTATTATATACAGTATTATGTACTGTATTATGTACAACATTATATACAACCAGCATTATGTACAACCAGCATTATGTACAGTATTATGTACAGTATTATGTACAACATTATGTACAACCAGCATTATGTACAGTATTATGTACAACATTATGTACAACCAGCATTATGTACAGTATTATATACAGTATTATGTACAACATTATGTACAACCAGCATTATGCACAGTATTATATACAGTATTATGTACAACATTATGTACAACCAGCATTATGTACAGTATTATGTACAACATTATGTACAACCAGCATTATGTACAGTATTATGTACAGTAGTATGTACAACCAGCATTATGTACAGTATTATGTACAGTAGTAGGTACAACCAGCATTATGTACAGTATTATGTACAGTAGTATGTACAACCAGCATTATGTACAGTATTATGTACAGTAGTATGTACAACCAGCATTATGCACAGTATTATGTACAACATTATGTACAACCAGCATTATGTACAGTATTATGTACAGTATTATGTACAACCAGCATTATGCAAAGTATTATATACAGTATTATGTACAACATTATGTACAACCAGCATTATGTACAGTATTATATACAGTATTATGTACAACATTATGTACAACCAGCATTATGTACAGTATTATATACATTATTATGTACAACATTATGTACAACCAGCATTATGTACAGTATTATATACAGTATTATGTACAACATTATGTACAACCAGCATTATGTACAGTATTATGCACAGTATTATATACAGTATTATGTACAACATTATGTACAACCAGCATTATGTACAGTATTATATACAGTATTATGTACAACATTATGTACAACCAGTATTATTACAGTATTATGTACAGTATTATATACAGTATTATGTACAACATTATGCACAACCAGCATTATGTACAGTATTATGTACAACATTATGTACAGTATTATGTACAGTATTATGTACAACATTATGCACAACCAGCATTATGTACAGTAGTATGTACAACATTATGTACAACCAGCATTATGTACAGTATTATATACAGTATTATGTACAACATTATGTACAACCAGCATTATGTACAGTATTATATACAGTATTATGTACAACATTAAGTACAACCAGCATTATGTACAGTATTATGTACAGTATTATGTACAACATTATGTACAACCAGCATTATGTACAGTATTATGTACAGTATTATGTACAACATTATGTACAACCAGCATTATGTACAGTATTATGTACAACATTATATACAGTATTATGTACAACATTATGTACAACATTATGTACAACATTATATACAGCATTATGTACAACATTATGAACAGCATTATGTACAACATTATATACAGTATTATGTACAACATTATATACAACCAGCATTATGCACAGTATTATGTACAACATTATGTACAACCAGCATTATATACAGTATTATGTACAACATTATGTACAACCAGCATTATAAACAGTATTATGTACAGTATTATGTACAACATTATGCACAACCAGCATTATGCACAGTATTATATACAGTATTATGTACAATATTATATACAACCAGCATTATGTACAGTATTATATACAGTATTATGTACAACATTATATACAACCAGCATTATGTACAGTATATGTACAGTATATGTACAACATTATGTACAACCAGCATTATGCACAGTATTATATACAGTATTATGTACAACATTATGTACAACAAGCATTATGCATAGTATTATGTACAGTATTATGTACAACATTATGTACAACCAGCATTATGTACAGTATTATATACAGTATTATGTACAACATTATGTACAACCAGCATCATGCACAGTATTATGTACAGTATTATGTACAACATTATGTACAACCAGCATTATGCACAGTATTATGTACACCATTATGTACAACCAGCATTATGTACAGTATTATGTACAACATTATGTACAACCAGCATTATGCACAGTATTATGTACACCATATGTACAACATTATGTACAACCAGCATTATGCACAGTATTATGTACACCATTATGTACAACCAGCATTATGCACAGTATTATGTACAACATTATGTACAACCAGCATTATGTACAGTATATGCACATATTTATACAACATTATATACAATTATGTACAACATTATGTACAGTATTATATACAGTATTATGTACAACATTATGTACAACCAGCATTATGTACAGTATTATAACAGTATTATGTACAACATTATGTACAACCAGCATTATGTACAGTATTATGTACAGTATTATGTACAACATTATGTACAACCAGCATTATGTACAGTATTATCTACAACATTATATACAACATTATGTACAACATTATGTACAGCATTATGTACAACATTATATACAGCATTATGTACAACATTATGTACAGCATTATGTACAACATTATATACAGCATTATGTACAACATTATGTACAACCAGCATTATGCACAGTATTATGTACAACATTATGTACAACCAGCATTATGCACAGTATTATGTACAACATTATGTACAACCAGCATTATGTACAGTATTATGTACAACATTATGCACACATTATATACAGTATTATATACAGTATTATGTACAACATTATGCACAACCAGCATTATGCACAGTATTATATACAGTATTATGTACAATATTATATACAACCAGCATTATGTACAGTATTATATACAGTATTATGTACAACATTATATACAACCAGCATTATGTACAGTATTATGTACAGTAGTATGTACAACATTATGTACAACCAGCATTATGTACAGTATTATATACAATAGTATGTACAACATTATGTACAACCAGCATTATATACAGTATTATATACAGTATTATGTACAACATTATGTACAACCAGCATTATGTACAGTAGTATGTACAACATTATGCACAGTATTATGTAAAGTATTATGTACAACATTATGTACAACCAGCATTATGCACATTATTATGTACAACATTATGTACAACCACATTATATACAGTATTATGTACAACATTATGTACAACCAGCATTATGTACAGTATTATGTACAACATTATATACAGTATTATGTATAACCAGCATTATGCACAGTATTATGTACAGTATTAACAACAAACAACCACATATCACAGTATTATGTACACCATTATGTACAACCAGCATTATGTACAGTATTATGTACAACATTATGTACAACCAGCATTATGCACAGTATTATATACACCAAACAACCACAACACAAACACCAAACACCACAACCAGTATTATGTACAACATTATGTACAACCAGCATTATGCACAGTATTATGTACACCATTATGTACAACCAGCATTATGCACAGTATTATGTACAACATTATGTACAACCAGCATTATATACAGTAGTATGTACAGTATTATATACAGTAGTATGTACAACATTATGTACAACCAGCATTATATACAGTATTATATACAGTATTATGTACAACATTATGTACAACCAGCATTATGTACAGTAGTATGTACAACATTATGAACAGTATTATGTACAGTATTATGTACAACATTATGTACAACCAGCATTATGCACATTATTATGTACAACAGTATGTACAACCAGCATTATATACAGTATTATGTACAACATTATGTACAACCAGCATTATGTACAGTATTATGTACAACATTATATACAGTATTATGTACAACCAGCATTATGTACAGTATTATGTACAACATTATGCACAGTATTATGTACAACATTATGCACAGTATTATGTACAGTAGTATGTACAGTATTATGTACAACATTATGTACAACCAGCATTATGCACAGTATTATATACAGTATTATGTACAACATTATGTACAACCAGCATTATGCACAGTATTATGTACAACATTATGTACAACCAGCATTATGTACAGTATTATATACAGTATTATGTACAACATTATGTACAACCAGCATTATGTACAGTAGTATGTACAGTATTATGTACAACATTATGTACAGCATTATGCACAGTATTATGTACAGCCAGCATTATATACAGTAGTATGTACAACATTATGTACAGCATTATGCACAGTATTATGTACAGCATTATGTACAGTATTATGCACAGTATTATGTACAACCAGCATTATGCACAGTATTATATACAGTATTATGTACAACATTATGTACAGTAGTATGCACAACATTATGTACAGTAGTATGTACATCATTATATACAGTATTATGTACAACATTATGTACATATAGTACAACATTAAACAGCATTATGCACAGTATAATACGTATTATGTACAACATTATGTACACCAGCATTATGTACAGTATTATGTACAACATTATGTACAACCACATATGTACAGTATTATGTACAACATTATGTACAACCAGCATTATGTACAGTAGTATGTACAACATTATGTACAACCAGCATTATGTACAAAATTATGTACAACATTATGTACACCAGCATTAAGTACAGTATTAGTACAGTATTATGTACAACATTATGTACAACCAGCATTATGTACAGTATTATGTACAACATTATGTACAACCAGCATTATATACAGTATTATATACAGTATTATGTACAACCAGCATTATGCACAGTATTATGCACAGTATTATGTACAGCATTATGTACAGTATTATGTACAGTATTATATACAGTATTATGTACAACCAGCATTATGCACAGTATTATGTACAGTATTATATACAACATTATGTACAACCAGTATTATGTACAGTATTATGTACAACATTGTACAACCAGTATTATGTACAGTTTATGTACAACATTATGTACAACCAGCATTATGTACAACATTATGTACAACATTATGTACAACCAGCATTATGTACAGTATTATGTACAGCATTATGTACAGCATTATGCACAGTATTATGTACAACATTATGTACAACCAGTATTATGTACAGCATTATGTACAGTATTATGCACAGTATTATGTACAGTATTATGTACAGCATTATGCACAGTATTATGTACAGTATTATGTACACATTATGTACAGCATTATGTACAGTATTATGTACAGTATTATGTACAGTATTATGTACAGTAGTATGTACAACCAGCATTATATACAGTATTATGTACATCATTATGTACAACCAGCATTATGTACAGTATTATGTACAACATTATGTACAACCAGCATTATGTACAGTATTATGTACAACATTATGTACAACCAGCATTATATACAGTATTATGTACAATATTATGTACAACCAGCATTATATACAGTATTATGTACAACATTATGTACAACCAGCATTATGCACAGTAGTATGTACAACATTATGTACAACCAGCATTATGTACAGTATTATGTACAACATTATGTACACCCAGCATTATGTACAGTATTATGTACAGCATTATGTACAGTACTATGTACAGTATTATGTACAACCAGCATTATGTACAGTATTATGTACCGCATTATGTACAATATTATGTACAGCATTATGTACAGCATTATGTACAGCATTATGTACAGTAATATGTACAGCATTATGTACAGTAATATGTACAGTATTATGTACAGCATTATGTACAGCATTATGTACAGCATTATGTACAGTAATATGTACAGCATTATGTACAGTAATATGTACAGTATTATGTACAGTATTATATACAGTATTATGTACAGCATTATGTACAGTATTATGTACAGTATTATGTACAACATTATGTACAACCAGCATTATGTACAGCATTATATACAGTATTATGTACAACATTATGTACAACCAGCATTATGTACTGTATTATATACAACAGTATGCACAACCAGCATTATGCACAGTATTATGTACAGTATTATGTACAGCATTATGCACAGTATTATGTACAGTATTATGTACAACCAGCATTATATACAGTATTATGTACAACATTATGTACAACCAGCATTATATACAGTATTATATACAGTATTATGTACAACATTATGTACAACCAGCATTATGCACAGTATTATATACAGTATTATGTACAACATTATGTACAACCAGCATTATGTACAGTATTATATACAGTATTATGTACAACATTATATACAACCAGCATTATGTACAGTATTATGTACAACATTATGTACAACCAGCATTATGTACAGTATTATGTACAGTATTATATACAGTATTATGTACAGCATTATGTACAACCAGCATTATGCACAGTATTATGTACAGCATTATGTACAACCAGCAGTATGTACAGTATTATGTACAGCATTATGTACAGCATTATGTACCGTATTATGTACAGCATTATGTACAACCAGCAGTATGCACAGTATTATGTACAGCATTATGTACAGCATTATGTACAGTATTATGCACAGTATTATGTACAACATTATGTACAACCAGCATTATGTACAGTATTATGTACAACATTATGTACAACCAGTATTATGTACAGTATTATGTACAGCATTATATACAGCATTATGCACAGTAGTATGTACAACATTATGTACAACCAGTATTATGTACAGTATTATGTACAGCATTATGTACAGCATTATGCACAGTAGTATGTACAACATTGAACATGTACATTGCCTACCTTACAGATGACGGGAACGTTGATAAACAATGGTGTCGACATGACGTTCGAAGCCAATGGGACGAATATCTATTCTCCAGTTAACATAACACTTGGACCATTGTCATATAAATACACAGTGGCGCAGATTAAAATCCACTTTGGCAGTTGGGACGGTGTTGGTTCCGAGCACTCTGTTAATGGCCAATTCTTTGACGGAGAGGTAAAATCTATTTGTACTTTATTCAATACTTACTAATGTACTACATAATGAACTATGGTAAAATCGCATAAACAACGTAAATAATCGCATAAAGAACGTAAATAATATGGTTTTTTAAACTTTATCAATCAAACATACATATAATGTTGTTGGTTTTTATATTTTATCAAGCACATTCACATTCTAGGAATTATTACTATTAATGTAATGCATATGTTGGTGAAATCGTCTTAGCACTTTGTACATATTGATAACCGGATAGTTCGACATAGCCGACAGGGCCGTTGCTGGAGCTATTTTGATGATACACACGGCCAAAATATGCTTGTTTATCGAGTGAGCATAGCGAGCGAGTACGCTAGGGGGGTCCGAGGCCATGCCCCCCGGAATCTTTTTGAAATGAGGAAGCAATTTCTTGCATTTTGTAACATACAATTGCAGGACTAAAGTTCTTACGACAATCCGAATAAAGGTATAAATTAAGGCTAGATGTATAATATACATGATATATCGCCCTTATCAATAATTAAGGCTAGATGTATAATATACATGATATATCGCCCTTATCGTAAAATAGCACAAACTAAATTTTGAGATGCACAATATTTGCAATGGGCTCAATTATTCCACCACTACACACATCCTGGCGCCTATGTATCCCTACAAACCCACCCCCGGGGTTTTAATGCACGTGCGTACTTGCGTATGCCCAGCGACGGGCCTGGCCGACTTGTATATTTATTTATTGACTATTTATTCACAGATTCATGTAATAGCGTATAATGCAGATGTATATAGCAATTTATCACACGCTCAAAAGGCACCAAGAGGGGTAACAATATTAGCAGCATTTTTTCAGGTAAGATTAGCATATTATGTGAATTTACAATTGGTTTATACACATATATTTTAGCTCGATTGCGAAACAAGTTCTTACTACTTATATTAATCACTTTCGAGACCTCATTCCTGATTGAAACTATCGCCACGAGGGACAGAGAAGAGGCAGTGTGAAATTTAGATACCTTGCCTAAGGGCACACTCTTAACGGCTCCAGCGGGGTACGAATTCCGGGCATTTCGAATCTGAAGTGAACGCGCTACCAGTGCGCTAAGAATCATGACGTCCACAATTATAATGAACCGTATGATATATGATGATATTGTAAGCATATACATTAGACAACATTAGACAACATTAGACAACATTAGACAACATAATTATTGTGTTATGTTATTTTATTTCAAACAAAAACATTTTCAAGAATACATACAATACCAGACGGATCTGTAGTCCAGTGGTAATACGTTGGCCTGGTAATCCAGGGATAGCAGGTTCGATCCCCCGTCTGACCCTAATAAAATTAACAGTCTTTCAGATTGGACTTTCAACCGAGGTCTCGTGTCGGTACATTACACCGTGCACGTAAAGGAACCAGAGGAGACTCTGGAATGGGTCTCTGTCTGTAGCATGGCACTATCCTCCAAAAATAAAAAATGACTAATCTCGTCAGGCGGCGTTTAGCTCATATGGGCAACCTGTAGCGACGATAAATAAACGTAAAACATACACACATATACAATACGATCTACTAGTAGTCTCCCCATTTCCGTGTGAGTTCTGGCTTAATCATATGTGCATGTAAATGTTAATATTCATGACTTTAGCGTTGCTAAGATGACAAAGAAAAATAAACAGTAAACACATTATTGTATTAGTTTGTGAGAACTCTCGCTTGAGTTTCTGAAAAACGGCTTTCCGCAGATACATGTCCGAACGAGAATTTATAGATGTGAATATAGAGCCCGGTCCTCCGGCATGGAAAACCACGAGCATCCAGTGAGTCAAGTATGCTTGTTTAAATACACTGCACTGGTCCAATGCGATATGTGAAATACGTATATAAACAGAAAACCAATAAAATAAACACGATATAGGTGATCCAGGTACTGGTCCAACGCGATATGTGAAATATGTATATAAACAGAAAACCAATAAAATAAACACGATATAGGTGATCCAGGTACTGGTCCAACGCGATATGTGAAATATGTATATAAACAGAAAACCAATAAAATAAACACGATATAGGTGATCCAGGTACTGGTCCAACGTGATATGTGAAATATGTATATAAACAGAAAACCAATAAAATAAACACGATATAGGTGATCCAGGTACTGGTCCAACGCGATATGTGAAATATGTATATAAACAGAAAACCAATAAAATAAACACGATATAGGTGATCCAGGTAGTTGGTATCGACCAGGTATAATGAGATATACTCACTTAGTCAAAATAAACACGATATAGGTGATCCAGGTAGTTGGTATCGACCAGGTATAATGAGATATACTCACTTAGTCAAAATAAACACGATATATACATTATACTGTCGTTAGAGAGTTTCTGAGGTACAAAGCTCTTTTCAAGTAATTTGCTAATTTAAATAGGGTTGATTTATCGGATTTATTAGGATGTTATGTTATCATTGACTACGTCGATATTGGTATTGAAACATTGGTACTAAAGGCCAGTATTTAACTTCAAATCAAAACTTCTATATTAAACACTTTCGCAGGTCGGGGAAGTCATGATCATGCGTTCGCCGAAGTACAACACCCAGCAGTAGTCGTTACAAGTGTGCTCTTTTCATTTCCACATGTCTTCTTCTCTCTTCCTCGTGGCGATGTGTTACATCAGCCGTTACAAGTGTGCTCTTAGGCATTTCCACATTTCTTCTTCTCTATTCCTCGTGGCGATGTGTTACATCAGGGATGAGGTCTTTTTTAAAACTTTATTTATTATACAACGATTGCGAAGCAAGTTTTAACAACTTATATTAATCACTCTCATTGGCGCGGATGAAAGCGTAACTGTGGTCATTCGTGTGGGAGGAAACCGGAGTATCCGGAGAAAACACACCTGTCCGATCTGGCGACCACAGTACCATCTCACATAATTCCCGGTCCGAGGATCGAACCCGGGTTGCATTGGTGAGAAGCGAGCGAGATAACCACTGCGCTAATCGGGCAGGTAATTGGATGAGGTCTCGAGAGTGATTAATATAAGTTGCATAAACCTATTTCGCAATCGATCTAAATAAATGTATATAAACTAATTACGTAAGTGGCAAATCAATAGTACACACGTGCATGCTGCACGTGGCCCCAATACAGTTCTACATTAAAGTAATATGCATTTTTCATTCCTGCGAATTTCATCGACTTTGTTGTCATGATTGACACGCTACCCAGCAACGTCATACATCAGTGCATTATCAATTAGGTTTGTTTCAGTTTTACCCTTATCAATAACCCATCCCAAGTCTGTTTAATGTGTACATTAAATGTGACTATTAAATAAAAGATATCTAAGGTTGCACCGTAGAAGTAGAACTGCGTTGAACATTATACATGTATTTAGTATTCTAACACGACCCAGCTAATAACATACATATGTCTAGAGTAAAACCAATCTCGGGTTATTCTGCAATATACCTACCTTGAACTATGCTGCACGCGCACCGTGTTTTGGCTACGTCATTTATACAATGCGTGTACAGTTTTATGAATGAAAGTCACGCGATGTTTGTAAACAATACCGTTGGAATTCACGCAAGTGAGCTATTTTTAGAATCAGATAATCTCTTGTATCTTGTTTTTCTGTTAAGTAACGTTTCAGTTACTATTCTGTACAGTTTCATTTGACAAAATAAATCAAATTATTGATCAGTTACAACTTTTGTTCATTTATGCACTAGATTTTCTATAAAAAATAACGTCATCACCCCTTTACGTGGGAGGACATTTCGAAAGCTAAATGCAGCGGCGTTTGAAGAAAATACTCCTTTAAAATTATTAGAAGTAAGTGGTGTTAGAATCGAAATAATAAGTATCAACCGTGGTATATCGCAGAATAACCCTCGTTTGTCGTTCTTATGCGTAGACATATATCACTCAGGCCGAACTCAAACTCGGGTTATTCTGCGATATACCACGGTTGATACTTATTATTTCTTAAATAACGGATGTGTAAGATCATTTAGTGCAGAGCAGCATGCAAACACGAACATGTTAGATGTATTTATGTCAAGAATAGTTAGGCTATTTAGAATACATAAGCTGTCTTTATTCCGAGTATAGGAACACGAATATGCTTATACGAATTCATGGATTGGAATAAAATACCGAATCGTATCGAATGCTTCTTGCAAATCAATACATAACTTATAGTGTGTTTAAATAGATAGATACATTTAGTTTATAGAAAATTTAGCTTAGCTAGATTGCGAAACAAGTTGTTATAACTTATATTAAATAATTACTCTCGATACCTCATTCCTGATGGAATCCATCTCCAAATATTATTTCCTAAATATGTCTGATGTCCTTGTGGAGGTTGCGCAACGCCTGGGGTGGCAGTAGCGGGGGTTTCTGAACGTATGGGTAAGACGTGTTTCTGCCTATCATTGTACATTATTTTACATGCCTGGTAACAATATTTATATTTTACAGGTTGGCGATTACAAAAATGAAGATTTTGAAGTTATATCTGAGCTGAGTAAATTAGTATTATTTAAAGGTACGTTAATACAAAAAGGTTATTAAACATAACAACTAAATTATTATAATAATAATAAATTGCATATTATAGATAATGAATAAATTAATTATTGAAATTAAAATACTCAACTCTACTATTAAAAAAGAGATCGAGACAGTGATGCTGAAATGATGAATACTATAACAATGATGAATACTATAACAATGATGAATACTATAACAATGATGAATACTATAACAATGATGAATACTATAACAATGATGAATACTATAACAATGATGAATACTATAACAATGATGAATACTATACCATGATGAATACTATACCATGATGAATACTATAACAATGATGAATACTATAACAATGATGAATACTATACCATGATGAATACTATAACAATGATGAATACTATAACAATGATGAATACTATACCATGATGAATACTATACCATGATGAATACTATAACAATGATGAATACTATAACAATGATGAATACTATACCATGATGAATACTATAACAATGATGAATACTATAACAATGATGAATACTATAACAATGATGAATACTATACCATGATGAATACTATAACAATGATGAATACTATAACAATGATGAATACTATACCATGATGAATACTATAACAATGATGAATACTATAACAATGATGAATACTATAACAATGATGAATACTATACCATGATGAATACTATAACAATGATGAATACTATAACAATGATGAATACTATACCATGATGAATACTATAACAATGATGAATACTATAACAATGATGAATACTATAACAATGATGAATACTATACCATGATGAATAATATAACAATGATGAATACTATAACAATGATGAATACTATACCATGATGAATACTATAACAATGATGAATACTATAACAATGATGAATACTATAACAATGATGAATACTATAACAATGATGAATACTATAACAATGATGAATAACAATTATGGTGATGATGATGTTGATAATGAAGATGATGGTGGTGGTGGTGGTGGTGGCGATGATGATAATGTTGCTGTGACTTCTGAAGATGATGTTGATGATGATAATATTGATGCTGCTGCTGCTGCTGCTGCTTCTGATGATGATGTTGGTGTTGTTGTTAGCTTAAACAATATTTTATTCAAGAATGGTACATAACGTAGGAATAGTTGCAACAGCACAATTTAGGATTGGGAAAAAAGTAACATAGTTGTCGTTGCTGAAGATGATGATGATGCTTCTGATGATGATGTTGATGATGATGATGTTGATGATGATGATAATGAGGAAGAGAAGGATGATAATGGCGTATCGATTGTTTATATTGCGCGTCTCCGACAATTAGTCATCATGTATCTTGTTTTACTAGAACATGACATATGCTATAATACTTGATGAGGCGTATTGTCTTCCGTAATGCTATCTGATGATGCATACTAAAGTATGTTCCTGTATTTCAGGTCAAAGAGTCAGATTAAAACATCTGAGTTTATTATCGTTACTTCCAAACAGAGAAAACTATATCACGTATGACGGTTCTTTCACACAACCAGGATGCTACGAAACAGTCACGTGGATCATTTTGAACAGACCAATAGGTGTAAGCCATGACCAGGTATGTATAATACGTCACCGAAAGTGGGACACATTGTTTGTATTGTTTGTAGCTGCGTCTGTATGCGTGTGCGTGTGTATATATGTCTGTCAATACGATGTTGATGACTGTTTATTGTAGACCAGTGCGGATTAACATATATGTGGGAAAACCAATGTATTACCCCTATAAATTATAATCTCATAAAACAACGAATATTAGATATATATCACCAAAGTTGGTATTCTGCAATAAATAATTCGACTCGCCTGGAAACCTATTCTATTTTTAAACATGAATTTGAAGTCGAAACGTATCTAAACAGTATAACGGTAGCTAAATTCAGAATAACCTTATCTAAATTTAGAACATCATCACATGACCTAGCAATTGAAAAGGGAAGATACTCAAATTTAAGTAGAAATTTACGAATTTGTAATAACTGTAATACCAACATGATAGAAAATGAATTTCATTTCCTTTTAGTCTGTCCGAAATTTAAAGATTTAAGAAGAAAATATTAAACGTTATTTTTGTTCTTGGCCTAACATGCATAAATTCTTATCTCTAATGACTTGTCAGTCACAAACACAGATCTTAAACCTTGCTAAGTATATTTATTATGCAAATCACAAAAGAAATCAATAGATCATTACCATCATTCCTTACATTGCTATTATACTGTTATATTCCATGCTTCTCTGTAAACTGTGTATATATATGTGATGCTATAAGCATCTGCTGATGTTTAATGCAATAAATATTGTATTGTATTGTTTATGAAACAGTGTGTATATAGAGGGTTGATTAAACAGGAAGTGGTTGGATTTTGGAAGAACTCTGTCAACGCCTCTGGTCAGGACAGTATGCCCTGCCTTTAGTGTCCAATCAACGGGGATGGAAACTTCGCTGAACGCCCTGACCAGAACGTCTTGACCGATTCTCCCCAAATCGAATCACTTCCTATTAGATCTACCATCTGATAACCAACTTGTACACGGACAGTGACATATACCAGACAGACGGATATGTAGTCCAGTAGTAAACACATTGGACTGGTAATATAGGGATCGAACCCCCGTCCGACCTTAATAATATTAACAGTCTTTCAGATGAGACATTAAACCGAGGTACCGTGTCGGTGCTTTACACCATGCACGTAAAAGAACAAGAGGAGACTCTAAAATGACTAATCTCTTCAGGAGGCGTCGCTCATATGGGCAACCGGTAGCGATGATAAATAAACGTAAAACACACACACAAATACTAGCACAGGGGTTTGCATCACTCCTAGTGCTATTATCCATATCAAGCTGGGGATTTGGGGGAGTTAACTTTATTTATTTTACAACGATTGCGAAGCAAGTTTTAACAACTTATATTAATCACTCTCGTTGGCTCGGATGAAAGCGTAAATGTGGTCATTCATGTGGGAGGAAACCGGAGTACCCGGAGAAAATCCACCTGTCCGATCTGGCGACCACCGTACCATCTCACATATTTCCTGGTCCGGGGATCTAACCCGGGTCGCATTGGTGAGAAGCGAGCGTGCTAACCACTGCGCTAAACGGACAGCCGTCATAAGGTCACTACGCAAATCACCGTTATATTTCTGTTTTAAACAGCGTTATAATTGTATCGAGACTTATTTGTAATCAACCAATTAACGGTATGTACCATTTCAATTAGAAATATGCATACATTACGCTTCATTTACAAATTATAATGATTATTCTCTTAACCGACCAGTATAGGCTGAGCCTTATTACAGTAAGGTGTATCCGTACGCCGTAGAAAATAATCCCTGACAATCAAACAACTTCACACGTCAAATAATCGACACCATTATTTTAATCACTGTAATCCTTTGGTGCATATTTAGCATTTAATTGATCTAAGCAGTTGAGTTTTAACAAATAAAGCATGAACACAAACGACATGTATAAGTAAGTAAATATTTTATTATAGTGACATGTGCATCCGACATTATATATACTACAGATAATAAATATACAAACAAGCACCCGGCCCAGTGGACCTATATGTCACCTAATATAAAATCGTGGTAAATAAACAAAATTGATACATACATGAAATTCAAAATTAAGTACCAAACTTAATCAATGATTCATGTTTACAGTTTAATAACCGAACAAGTAACTGGCCTAGAAAGTGGTGGGTAGTTATCAGGCATCATTGTATAGGCTTAGTTATATTCTTATAAATACATAACAGATCTTTTACAAATAAATGATTTTACAATAATATACAATTGTATATGTCGAATGTGTATTGCAATCTGTCAATGTCTTGCCGCGACTAATCAGAATCCTTCCATGTGTTAGTACACGTGTGCATTATGTGCTGGCTGCATGAAACTGAATAAACGCAAAGTTATGTGACAATATGAGCTACGGCTGCACATTATGCGTGCACATTTGCACATTTATTGTAAACGTTGTAATACAACAGATACATTGCCTATTAAATACGTAATAATTTAAAAGTAAAAACATAGTATTTTCATTTATATTTCCAAGATTTTACTTTACTGACCACATGTACGCTTTCATCCGCGCCAACGAGAGTGATTAATATAAGTTGTTAAAACTTGCTTCGCAATCGTTGTAAAATAAATAAAGTTTAAACTATCTTTTACTTCGGCTGATATCACATTCAATATAATACCAACTCAATGAAATTCAGTAGGCATATCACCACACCGTTTACCTGTGAATAACGTCAATGTGTTTACACACAGTATTCTCCCGCCAAATATAACAGTATGCCATGCCTTCAGTTTGCAATGTCACCTATGTGACGTCAAGGCAGCGATAGCAATATATAATTGTGTTATATGTACTCTATCAGGTTCTTTTATTGTCGCCAAATTGTTGCGAGATGGATTTGGGCATACAAGCTTCATGCATATTTTATTAAAGCAGGTCAATAGTCTATAGTGGCCTTGTGCAGTAACTGTTTCCAGTCAATACTGGAATCTATGGTAGACTAGAGTAGCAAAACCACAGGTTGATTGTGTCTAGGGACGGCAACGAATAGCGATAAAAGTATTCGAATACTCGGTGGAGAAGGTATTCGAATATTCGAATATTTGTTAGAATTCTATCAAAAACTCAAAATCACCCAAACTCTTATAAAAATTTCCAAACTAACCTAATTGCAGTAGTACGCGTAAACGTCATCTTCTTCAAATGATTATTCAGATTGATATTGTACCCGAATAATTATGTTAAATCCAATTTGCATAGATTACACCTAGCAGTGTTCTTATTCTCAGGTCGATTCAAGCATTTCCAAACATGTGACTGAGCGGGTGGCATTTTTGAAGACAATATAATATTTGTATTCGAATACTGGAATAGTATTCGGATATTCGGACGTTTGGGCGAATAATCGAATATTCGTTGCCATCCCTAATTTGGTTCCATTTTGGGGTGTGTGTCTTTTCTTCTCTTCCGTTTATATCAAAACGAAACATTCCAACAAAAGCATCAATTTCCAAACGTTGTTTTCCATGTTGTATTTCCTTCTTGCGCTTAAACTCGCCTTATATCATTATATAATATTGCATACTTAACAACACTCAACGTATCCATACCAGATAATATCAATATTATGTTATATTTGGGGTTTTACGCCTGCATTAGCACCATTTGGGCTATATTGCCGGTGGTCAGTTTACCTAACAACACTTTCCTGGGCAGGCTCCAGCGGTTAACCAGTACTTGGGTGCACCAACCTCCGTAAGAAACTGCCAACTTTTTCATATAAATGAGACACGGTCTGGGCGCGGCTAGAACCCGTGACCACCAGTGATGATAGGTTACAGTGGTATACAAGTCAGCGACCTTAACCACTCGACCACGGAGGCGGACCAGATAATATCAAATCCACATTGAGTGGTTGATGGCTTCCTGTTTCATGAACAGTATGATTCTCTCATCGTAAAATGTGTAACATTGAAAGAAAAATATGTTCTGCATTATCGACAGGATATCCACAATCACAGTAAGACTGTTCTCTTATATGGTTCCTAAATAAACCATTATTTAAAGCAGCATTAGGCCATAATAAAATATTTCCTAGATTTTCATCCCCGCCCGCCCCCGTTTTTAGGGCCCGCCCCGATTTTTTTTATTACTATTTGAAAAAAAAAAAAAAAATCTTGTCAAGTTGAATCTTGTCAAAACACCATTTTATCAGCATAAATATCGATATCCTGAAAATATAAAATAAAAAATAAAATTTCACCCCCCGCCCCCATTTTCAAAAAAATTTGGATGAAAATCTAGGATTTATTTTATTATGGCCTTACATCGTATGAAATAAAAGATATTTGAACAATTCAATGTTTACGTATGGGTATCAATGCTGCTACACATTCTAACATTATACTTTGTATTATGTTCATTTGATAAACAGTGTTTGTTTGCGATAAAAGAACCTCGAAACAGAAAGTAGGACTTTCCGAGTCGATCGGTCATGCACTTGTTTACAACCGGAATGCATCGTCCGCACTTGTTTGCATTCGGAATGCATCGTCCCCATTTGTCACACGTTGTCTTTTTTAATTAAATTACTTGATATGTTGATTCATACCTCTGTTAGCTAAGTCTTTAGGGACATTTCTACATCCCCGCAAGGGGTTCGACATTAGAGGAAGATAGATAGATAGTCTTTCATGTTCAAAATATATACGTTGTTTTCTACATCCTCTGTTGTTTCACACATGCGCGCTGTGCGTGTTTAAATTTCGTGTGTTGAAAAACAAATTCGCGTATACGACGGTTTAAATTTATTGGAATGTTAACGTTTCTGAGCGACTATTTCGATTTTTGTAAACACACACACACACACACATTAGTATTTATATTTTACCAAAAACATCCTTTATTACGATGTAATGCTGCTTTAAATTGCTGCAACGATTTCTTAAACGGGTATCGAAAAATATAATCGAAAACAATCTGTCACCATATATCAAAAGTGTTTAGGTTATAAATGGTGCTTTAAAGATTTCGTTTAAGTTTAGCTTCCCAATCCTAACTGCTGTCTAGGAATGAAGTATTGAAAACAATATGTGTTTAGGTATAGAATGGTGCTTTAAAAAATTCTGTTAGCTTCCCAATCCTAACTGTGCTGTCTAGGAATGAAGTATTGAAAACAATATGTGTTTAGGTATAGAATGGTGCTTTAAAAAATTCTTTTAGCTTCCCAATCCTAACTGTGCTGTATGACAAATAATTTATAAATGTCGCCACAGCATACATGCATTTGTGCGACTAGTTGTGCTGCTGCAACTATTCGTGTGTTATATACCATTCTTGAATAGAATACTGTTTAAGCTATTGGTAGACAGAACACAAGTTATATATCGTGACTGTCTGTTCTATATTAGGTTATTCTACAGGCATATGCATGGTGACATATTTCTGCTCTCAGAGCATCAATCCGGAGAGACCACTGTAAACACAGCAATACCTAAACTCGAGCAGTCTATATTGCTTAAGTATTCAAACGGGACTAGTCAATATATTCTTATGATTGCTTTAGAGAAATATTATCAATCATAACCTACGGATGTGACTAATGTAGGTTTCACACGATTCGTTCAGCTCGATATCTTTGAACGATTGCATGTGATACTGGTTTCACTTCTACATAATTATACAGTCAAACCTGTGTGAGTGGTCACCTCTATTAAGCAGCCAACTTGCATTAAGCAGCCAGTCTCCAGATTCCCAATATGTTGTTTTGCTATACATTTGACCTCTATTAAGCAGCCACCTGTGCTAAGCAGCCACTTTCTGTGATTCCCTTGGCTGGCTGCTTAACACAAGTTTGACTGTATGTGTAAGAGTGACGCCAGTTGATTACAGTTGCTTAGTGTATACACATTTATTTCAACTGGATTGCGAAACAAGTTCTTACAACTTATATTAATCACTCTCGAGACCTCATTCTGGATGGAATCCATCGCCACGAAGGAGAGAGAAGAGGCAATGTGGAATTTAAATGCCTTGCCTAAGGGCATGATCGTAACGGCTCCAGCGGGGCTCGAACTCCGGACCTTTCGCACCTGAAGCGAACGCTTATCCACTGCGCTATCACGACTTCCACAGTTGCTTAAATTAACTGCTACTCTATCGACTGTTTTAGGCTTAATCGAATGAATGATACGCGGTCGATGCTGAAGTGTGAGATGGTGATTCTCTAACGTTAAGCACGTGTAGTTATACTGTATCGAGAGGGTACAGATATAGTGTGTGTTTCCTGAAAGCGCAGTTGTAGCGGTTCGCTTCAGGTCGTTTAGAGATAATTTCAACTAAGATTAGTCTACACATACATATGCATAGGCACAAATGTGAGATATAACGGTAAATCTGTACCATAAATCGTGTTATTCAGGATGCACGCGTTGTATTACGCATGTATGTCTACCCTATTTACATTATTTTGTTATGTCAACAAACGTCGTTTGATTGTGAGGCAAATATTTGGGAAACAAATTATACCCGATAATAGGAAATTACATTCTGTATAAAGTTGCGTTTTTAACTGATGTAGTGTCGCTTTAAGTACACTTATATGATAACGACCTTATTAGAAATGGTGACAGTGATTTTGAAGACGAACGTATCTTTAAGGATCAGATGATGGTTAATGTGGTAATGTTTAGTGTAATTATTCATGTCACTGGGTTAGTGGTCATCTCCATTAAGCAACCAACCTGTATTAAGCAGCCAGTTTCCAGATTCCCAATCGGTTGTTTTATTATTGATTTGACCTCTATTACGCAGCCATCTGTGCTAAGCAGCCACTTTCTCTGACTCCCTTGGCTGGCTGCTTAAGACAGAGATGTTTGACTGTATACACTTAATCAAGTAGAAATAAATGTTTCCAAGACACATTTATTTTTGGGGGAAATAAAACACAATACTTTCAAATCGCTTTTATCTTTAAAAATACGACTTCAACACGTTTATAGAATCATTCAGAAAGCTTTCTGTCACTTTTTACGAATATCCAGTCTAGTCGAGCCTACTATATTTCCCTATTCTCCTTACAGTCGTCGTAATTGTGTTGCCCGGGTGTTTAGATATATCATAGAAGTAAAGCTACATAATATGTCAAGATGATATTACCTCCGACGTATGTGCTAAACAATAAAACAGTAGATCAGCGTTTGGATAGCGTTCATAAATTCAGTTTATATCATAAGCGCAGACACAAGTAATTTGCGTAAAAGCATTGTAACGGACAAGCATGATTTATAGATTTTCTAAACATCGCTTTGAGGATCGGTTTGGAAAAATGTTCACATTTATTAATTGTGGTACCCAGTGACACATTTCGACACACACGCACTGATATGCGTTATGTCCAATATTTTATTGAGCCATCAGATAGATTGTATGAGGAGTGGGCACATTGTAAATCAATCAAGTCAGAATCGAAGAAACACTCGTTATATTGAGACTGACACTACTTGTCTATTGTTCCACACGGCCGTAGATAATTATATATATCTAGAAACTGTTAATAGAAAACTGCATGTTGGTTACAAAATTGGTCAATTGTATATTGTATATTATAGCTTCCAATTCAATCCACAAGTCATTGTAAATATATTTGTGTAAATTATGTATAGTATATAGTTTTATTCTTTATTATAGTCTCATCTATGTACAATGTATCATAAAATCATATTATATACATACTATAAAACAGTACATAGCCATTCATATATTTGAATTACAAGAGACTTATCACAGTTATTTTCACATAATGTATATCCAATGCACCATAACAATTAAGGATGTTCACTATATACATGGTAAATCTAAATTGCCTCTGCTAATCCAAACTAAAAAGATCTTTAAAAAAGTGATATCTAGGAATAAAATACTGAAAGCTTAATATAGGCACTAGTGTGCGACAGTAACAAATGGTGAACTGATTAGCAGCGACTATTTAGTTGACATAAATGTATGTATACTGCATAGAGATAAACAAACGTTTACGTTAAAATACATTTGTATATTATATATATTATGTATGTATATTATGACGAAAAAATATGTTTAAAGTAAATTGGTCAAAATATGCATCAGATCAGACTCACCAAATGCAATTATATTATTGTCGGTCAACATTTTAACACAAACGTGACAACGCCTTTGGAGACAAGACAACCAGACATAATATTGTAGTGTCTTCCTGAAACCCCCACTTTTCAAATTTTGATAACAAAAAAAGTGGGTGTTTCAGGAATTTTGCTTTTTCCAATTAACACCTTCCTACGGCCTTAGGTCAAATTATAGCTATGGTCTGTTTCTTAGGATGATTTAATAAAACAAGACAAGTTTTTTATACATTTATATCATCTTTAAACACAGATTCATCTGCAGTACTCATCAGTCAATCAATCACTAATGATGAATCAGTCAGTCATTCACTTGAGGTGAAGAAGTTGCGATGCTGCGTCAGAGTATTCCATCGCCGTCATGTCTCCGTTTTCCAAACGTGTTTTCAGGGCTGCTAGTCTTTGCTCGAGCTGACGATACTTTCTTTTTTTGACTGGACGAACGCCCCCTGCCTGGTATTGAAGAACCCTAATGTAGCAAGCAGCTTCAATCCGCTGTAGTATGGAAATGATACCGAAGATGTTTGGATGGGCATGTCGTACGGCCTTCTTCAATTTACTGTGCCACCCTTCACAATGGTTTGTTGTCCTGGGACCCACAGTTGTATAATGATTCCAAAGTGGCTTATCACCCTCAACCCACTGTTCTGTTACGTAGTCTGTGAAGGCAGTAACGCTCGCAGGAAGATCCTCCTCCCCTATGGCCACTAACGCTTGAAACCAAATGTCCTCTACCTCAGCTATTGGAACTAATGGCAACACCGATGCTCGTCTAACCAGTTGATGGATTGTGTCATTTTCCTTGTAGGCTGTAGAGAGTCCTAAAGCTTGAACTTTTCGCCAAACGCACTGTGTGTAATGAAAAAAGCAAGCTTTCACATTGGTGTCTGGAAAAACTCTCTGTGCGCCGTTACGGGAAGCCACCTCGTGGTCTAGAAATACAGTTTCAGGTTGAAGTTCAAAACCGTACTCCTCACATTTCTGTTTTAGTTGGCTGAAAAATGTCACGTAGACGTCAGTTGATTTTCCTGGGAGAAACGCGAATACTAGCGGATACATTTCACCGTCAATAAATCCATGTAACGTAAACAACTGGTGAAATAAACTTGGGCACGTGTAAAATGTTCCGTCGGCGTAAATAGTGTTGGCTGCACACAGATGTTGTAGTCCAGTTCTAGTTGCGAAGACGAGCATTTTGTTGTTTTCGTCGATGTTGATTTGAAGGAATTCGCCGCCTGCTGTTGTCTGTGTCCATTCTCCTTCTAACTGGATGTTAGCAGTTGACGTTGGAAGTACGGGACGAAGTTTACTCCGCTCTTTGTACAGTGCAGTCTTACACGTTTGGAACGTTGGTATATGTCTTGCCACTTGTTCTGTCTCTTCATCCCAATCTTTTCCGCGGATGTTGGCAATTTCTTCCTCGTAGATTGTTGGAATAGGGGTAAGTTCATCCCGACAACGTTTGCGAATATCTCCCATGATGTTTCTAATGTAATTGTCTACGTCATTGGGCGGGTGTGTGTGGTTGTCAGTATGTTTGGTTAATCTACCATCAACTGTTGTTGCCCTTGTTCCGCATCCTTGTTGACAACATGACCAATAAATACGATCAGGTTTACGTGATTTCATCTGAAGGGAAAAGTTTGTATACAGACAGAGGAAGGACACATATCATATTGTGTATAGACAGACAGACGGACGTACTGACAGACGGACAAACATCATATTGACAGACGGACAAACATCATATCGTGTTAAGACAGACAGACGGACAGACATTATATTATGTAAATACAGACAGACAGACGTACAGACATTATATTATTTAAATACAGACAGACAGTCGGACGGATGGACTCACAACACATTGTGTACAGACAGACGGACAGACATTATATTATGTAAATACAGACAGACAGATGTACATACATTATATTATTTAAATACAGACAGACAGACAGACAGACGGATGGATGGACTCACAACACATGTACAGACGGACGGACAAACATCATATTGTGTTAAGACAGACAGACCGACAGACAGACAGACGGATGGACTTACAGACAGACAGACAGACAGATGGACGAACATACATCACATTATATAGACAGACAGACGGACACACATCAGGAGAGAAAGAAAAAAGTATACTTACATTAAATCTGAATCCACCTATCAAAAGACTTTCACCACCTTTCTGATTATTAACAAATCGTATTTGTACTTGTGCATTAGCCATTATGTTACATGTATCTAGGATAATCGTGTACACAAATGAAACTAAATTATATCAGTATCAATTTATATAAAAATTAATGGTCTTGTATCTTGTTTTTAATACATTAATTATCGCCTTTAATATACTCAAATAAATATTTCTTTGTTTAGATATTGCTCTGTTGAATTTATATGAAACATCAAAGTATTCAAAAAGATAAACAGTAAACTTAAATACCAATAAATTAACACTATTGATTGCAAACTATTAATCTTATTTCTTTAATAACATCATCATCGTGTATCAATTATCAGTTTTAATTAAGAAAACTGCTTGCAAACTGTTAATCTTGTCTTTTTCAATGTATCAATTATCAGTTTTAAACTATAACTAATATATTTTAAAAAAAGATCAAAGAAACCTAATTAATCTTAATTAATTGATATAAACTGTTATACTTTGATATAATAATAATAATTAATTGGCAATTCTGATTATTTAATATCAATATTAATTTATGGTCCTAATAATATTAATGTATTTAGACATAATTTATCAAATCTTAAATTATAAATATTTTACATTTATATCTCCTTATGCAGCAAATATTACACCAATAGGTAAAACAGACTATAGTCCGTAACCATGGGTTACATAAATTAAAAGTGGGTGTTTCAGGAATTTGAAAATTAAAATGTGGGGGTTTCAGGAATATGAAAATTAGAAAGTGGGTGTTTCAGGAATA
>CM026391.1:80946593-80996052 GCA_014843695.1 Archivesica marissinica
GTGTATGTACATTTATTCTATAGTGTTAACAAATTGAAGAGGGCCCTAAGGCGGATTAGTTCAAAACTAATTAGGTCACCCTCTATAAATAAAGAATCTATCTCTCTCTATCTTAAATGCTGTTCTTTACTTCTGCAAAACAGGGCTTAAGCTAGACCTAAATAGAAGGCGTGCGATTGGATAATCTAATATTATTAATTTATAACTTTCCACATAATATGGTTAAAATACACAGTATGACCATTAAATACAATATTTGAATAGGAGAGCTTTATAATGGCCAGTGTGTCTTACTGGACAGAATTTTGTCTGAAAATTAATTCTTAAAACAAATAGATTTTAATTATTATTTTTTTAGGGAGAAGTGGTGGCCCCAGGAGTCGAAGTCAGGGTCCCCAGGGTGACTACTTCGCCCATGTCGACCTCTAGAATGAGCCCTATGTTATATTATGTTATATTTCGGGTTTTACGCCTGCATCAGCACCATTTCGGGCTATATCGCCGGCGGGCAGTTTACTTAACAACACCTTTCCTAGGCAGGCTCCTGCGGTTAACCAGTACTTGGTGCACCAACCTCCGTAAGAAACTGCCAACTTTTTCATATAAATGAGACACGGTCTGAGCGGGACTCGAACCCGTGACCATCAGTGATGATAGGTTACAGTGGTATACAAGTCAGCGACCTTAACCACTCGACCACAGAGGCAGACAAACATGATTGTAACCTACTTTGGTTTCTGTATTCCTGCGTTGAGTAGATCTCTCACATAATTTCCCCAGTCTGGATGATTCTGCTGTATTTTCAGTGTGCCACTGTAAGATAGCAAATCATGTAAATATACTTACACGCAAACATGGCAACAGTCGTCATCACCATGGTAACAAATTCAAGGCCAATAACTCATTCAGTAATAGCCCATTCTCGCTGAATGCTTTGGAAGTCGTGATAGCGCAGTGGTAGTGCATTCACTTCAGGTGCAAATGGTCCGGAGTTCAAGCCCCACTGGAGCCGTTACGATTGTGCCATTTAAATTCCACGTTGCCTCTTCTCTCTCCCTCGTGGCGATGGATTCCATCAGGAATGAGGTCTCGAAAGTGATTAATATAAGTTGTAAGAACTTGTTTCGCAATCAAGCTAAAATAAATTTGTATAAATTACAGTCAAAATTCGTTGCCTCGAACTTGGTTGGCTCGAACACCACCATTGGCTCGAACATGTCGTCTGGCCCCGGCGATAATCTCTATATAATGAATATTGTTCTACCTTCGATGACTCGAACACGGATGACTGGAACTCTCGAACCAGATCACTGGTCCCATGAAATCAATTAGTACTTAAATTAACACCTTTGGGTCAAACACAATTGGCCGAGTGTCCAGGTCCGCGTGTCACACAGTCGGTAATTTACACGTCGTGAGATTGGCAGTTACTATTCTATTGTGACTGGGTTTCAATCACGGCGGCTTTTTTATCCATAGTTTAAATTGGTATTAAACGTAATTATGTATAGAACAAACATATTACACACTTATTGAGTTAAAGATGCCAAGCTACGACATTTCAATATAAAAAACCAATTTTGTCGTCTCTTCATCAAATTCATTATTAATCAGCGACTTAAATAAACACAATACGGCAAAGCAGACAACAATCGGTGACTACTTCAAGAAATGAGGAAATACTATGTGTTAAATCACTGTACATAGCATATATCTACCGGTAACTGACACATTCTATTTTTAGAATGCATAAAACTACCAGAGTATTATGCAGATTAATCATTTAAACCACTGCATAACATGTATATAACCGAATAAATATAAGAACTTAAATATGTTGTCTATTATTATGAAACACATTTGTATAAACATGGATTCTTATCAAACCACGAGAGGACATATTGGATGTATTGCATAAACCAGTATATAACAGTAAGCTACCAAAACATAATTTAATTTATCAATATTATGGGTCAACCCACACAACTACAGCGATGATAGGTTACAGTGGTATACAAGTCAGCGACTGTAACCACACGACCACGGAGGCGGACCCCGTTAGTGTACGAGGACTGACAGACGGACAGACAAAACTAGTGAACACTGACAACATTATAATTACAGGAGGTCAAAGTTCTCTGAGTAATGTGTGGTTTCCGTTCGCGGGTAACTGATGTATCCTTGTGTGTACAATCTCTCTGCAACTTGCATGGTCTGCTGGGGTCCAATACCTTAAAATAGAAACACAATCATACGCTCGTGTAAACTTATGGTGGAAGTTGCATTGATAAGATATATGTCTTTATTTATAGAGGGTGGTCCAATCCCTTAAAATAGAAACACAATCATACACTCGTGTAAACTTATGGTGGAAGTTGCATTGATAAGATAGATTTCTTTATTTATAGAGGGTGACCTAATTAGTGTTGAACTAATCTTCCTTAGGGCCCTCTTAAATTTCTTACCACTATAGCATTAATGCACATACACAATAATTATAACCAAAGTACACAGTTAAGCCATGCACTATACATGTATAACACTATAGCATTAATGCACATACACAATAATTATAACCAAAGTACACAGTTAAGCCATGCACTATACATGTATAACACTATAGCATTAATGCACATACACAATAATTATAACCAAAGTACACAGTTACGCCATGCACTATACATGTATAACACTATAGCATTAATGCACATACACAATAATTATAACCAAAGTACACAGTTACGCCATGCAATATACATGTATAACACTATAGCATTAATGCACATACACAATAATTATAACCAAAGTACACAGTTACGCCATGCACTATACATGTATAACACTATAGCATTAATGCACATACACAATAATTATAACCAAAGTACACAGTTACGTCATGCAATATACATGTATAATGTTGTACAATGTAACGTAAACAAATCAGGTAATGTTATCGAAATACAAAACGACATTAACATATTGAATGACAATCATTATATTTAAAACACTGTCGTGACGTCACACCGTTGTACATGCAGTCCATTATTATTATTATTGGACTGGTGGCAAAATGCCAGAGTATTATATTAAATACTACGAGTAAATGTACGAAATTGACAATTTTAATTAGTAGGATCTTGTTATATAAGTGTGTGTTTTAAGTAAGATATAAGCCTAAAACGGATCCAATATGTAAAATATTGGTACAGTCTTCGGCTACGCGCTCATACAGTCCAATATTTTACATATTGCATTGTTTCGGCTTATATCCTATTATAGGCTATACATATAACTTTCTCGTGTCTAACGATAAAAATGTTGTTGTATCCATATTTTACATTTTACACATCTGTACTGTATAAGTAGATATTGCAAGAGGTTTCACGTTGGCTATATTATTATGGATTGTGACACTGGAGTATAGATTGTGACACTGGAGTATAGATTGTGACACTGGCGTATAGATTGTGATGCTGGAGTATAGATTGTGACACTGGAGTATATATTGTGATGCTGGAGTATAGATTGTGACACTGGAGTATAGATTGTGATGCTGGAGTATGGATTGTGGTGCTGGAGTATAGATTGTGATGCTGGAGTATAGATTGTGACACTGGAGTATATATTGTGATGCTGGAGTATAGATTGTGACACTGGAGTATAGATTGTGATGCTGGAGTATGGATTGTGGTGCTGGAGTATAGATTGTGATGCTGGAGTATAGATTGTGACACTGGAGTATATATTGTGATGCTGGAGTATAGATTGTGACACTGGAGTATAGATTGTGATGCTGGAGTATAGATTGTGGTGCTGGAGTATAGATTGTGATGCTGGAGTATAGATTGTGATGCTGGAGTATAGATTGTGATGCTGGAGTATAGATTGTGACACTGGAGTATAGATTGTGATGCTGGAGTATGGATTGTGGTGCTGGAGTATAGATTGTGATGCTGGAGTATAGATTGTGACACTGGAGTATATATTGTGATGCTGGAGTATAGATTGTGATGCTGGAGTATAGATTGTGATGCTGGAGTATAGATTGTGATGCTGGAGTATAGATTGTGGTGATGGAGTATAGATTGTGACGCTGGCGTATAGATTGTGATGCTGGAGTATAGATTGTGATGCTGGAGTATAGATTGTGATGCTAGAGTATAGATTGTGATGCTGGAGTATAGATTGTGATGCTGGGGTATAGATTGTGATGCTGGAGTATAGATTGTGACGCTGGAGTATGGATTGTGACACTGGAGTATAGATTGTGATGCTGGAGTATAGATTGTGATGCTGGAGTATAGATTGTGATGCTGGAGTATAGATTGTGATGCTGGAGTATAGATTGTGATGCTGGAGTATAGATTGTGACACTGGAGTATAGATTGTGATGCTGGAGTATAGAGTGTGGTGCTGGAGTATAGATTGTGATGCTGGAGTATAGATTGTGATGCTGGAGTATAGATTGTGATGATGGAGTATAGATTGTGATGCTGGAGTATAGATTGTGATGCTGGAGTATAGATTGTGATGCTGGAGTATAGATTGTGATGCTAGAGTATAGATTGTGACGCTGGAGTATAGATTGTGATGCTGGGGTATATATTGTGATGCTGGAGTATAGATTGTGACGCTGGAGTATGGATTGTGATGCTGGAGTATATATTGTGATGCTGGAGTATAGATTGTGATGCTGGAGTATAGATTGTGACACTGGAGTATAGATTGTGATGCTGGAGTATGGATTGTGATGCTGGAGTATAAATTGTGACACTGGAGTATAGATTGTGATGCTGGAGTACATATTGTGATGCTGGAGTACAGATTGTGATGCTGGAGTATAGATTGTGACACTGGAGTATAGATTGTGATGCTGGAGTATAGATTGTGATGCTGGAGTACAGATTGTGATGCTGGAGTATAGATTGTGATGCTGGAGTATAGATTGTGACACTGGAGTATAGATTGTGATGCTGGAGTATAGATTGTGATGCTGGAATATATATTGTGATGCTGGAGTATAGATTGTGATGCTGGAGTATAGACTGTGACACTGGAGTATAGATTGTGACACTGGAGTATAGATTGTGACACTGGAGTATAGATTGTGATGCTGGAGTATAGATTGTGATGCTGGAGTATAGATTGTGACACTGGAGTATAGATTGTGACACTGGAGTATAGATTGTGACACTGCAGTATAGATTGTGACACTGGAGTATAGATTGTGATGCTGGAGTATGGATTGTAAAATTACTTTGATATCATTGCAAACAAAATGTGTTTTTCCCAAATAAGATGAAAGATATAATTTCCATAATTACCTAAACCCGAACTGGCTACGCGTAACATCTCAACTGTATTCAACGCTTGAGGTCTAGCTTTCTGCTTCTCCTTCTTTGTAATATCTGTAACTCTGAAGGACAGTAAATATGTCACGGTCAAACTGAAGGACATAGTGGATATGTCACGGTCAAACTGAAGGACAGTAGATATGTCACGGTCAAACTGAAGGACAGTAGATATGTCACGGTCAAACTGAAGGACAGTAGATATGTCACGGTCAAACTGAAGGACATAGTGGATATGTCACGGTCAAACTGAAGGACAGTAGATATGTCACGGTCAAACTGAAGGACAGTAGATATGTCAAGGTCAAACTGAAGGACAGTAGATATGTCACGGTCAAACTGAAGGACACAGTAGATATGTCATGGTCAAACTGAAGGACATAGTAGATATGTCACGGTCAAACTGAAGGACAGTAGATATGTCACGGTCAAACTGAAGGACAGTAGATATGTCACGGTCAAACTGAAGGACATAGTGGATATGTCACGGTCAAACTGAAGGACACAGTAGATATGACATGGTCAAACTGAAGGACAGTAGATATGTCATGGTCAAACTGAAGGACAGTAGATATGTCTCGGTCAAACTGAAGGACAGTAGATATGTCACGGTCAAACTGAAGGACATAGTGGATATGTCACGGTCAAACTGAAGGACAGTAGATATGTCACGGTCAAACTGAAGGACAGTAGATGTCACGGTCAAACTGAAGGACTGTAGATATGTCATGGTCAAACTGAAGGACAGTAGATATGACATGGTCAAACTGAAGGACAGTAGATATGTCACGGTCAAACTGAAGGACAGTATATATGTCACGGTCAAACTGAAGGACAGTAGATATGACATGGTCAAACTGAAGGACATAGTAGATATGTCATGGTCAAACTGAAGGACAGTAAATATGTCACGGTCAAACTGAAGGACACAGTAGATATGTCACGGTCAAACTGAAGGACATAGTAGATATGTCATGGTCAAACTGAAGGACATAGTGGATATGTCACGGTCAAACTGAAGGACACAGTAGATATGTCACGGTCAAACTGAAGGACACAGTAGATATGTCACGGTCAAACTGAAGGACATAGTAGATATGTCACGGTCAAACTGAAGGACACAGTAGATATGTCACGGTCAAACTGAAGGACATAGTAGATATGTGACGGTCAAACTGAAGGACACAGTAGATATGTCATGGTCAAACTGAAGGACATAGTAGATATGTCACGGTCAAACTGAAGGACACAGTAGATATGTCACGGTCAAACTGAAGGACATAGTAGATATGTCACGGTCAAACTGAAGGACATAGTGGATATGACACATTCAAACTGAAGGACACAGTAGATATGTCACGGTCAAACTGAAGGACATAGTAGATATGTCACGGTCAAACTGAAGGACATAGTGGATATGTCACGGTCAAACTGAAGGACACAGTAGATATGTCACGGTCAAACTGAAGGACATAGTGGATATGACACATTCAAACTGAAGGACACAGTAGATATGTCATGGTCAAACTGAAGGACACAGTAGATATGTCACGGTCAAACTGAAGGACACAGTAGATATGACATGGTCAAACTGAAGGACATAGTAGATATGTCACGGTCAAACTGAAGGACACAGTAGATATGTCATGGTCAAACTGAAGGACATAGTAGATATGTCACGGTCAAACTGAAGGACACAGTAGATATGTCACGGTCAAACTGAAGGACATAGTAGATATGTCACGGTCAAACTGAAGGACATAGTGGATATGACACATTCAAACTGAAGGACACAGTAGATATGTCACGGTCAAACTGAAGGACATAGTAGATATGTCACGGTCAAACTGAAGGACATAGTGGATATGTCACGGTCAAACTGAAGGACACAGTAGATATGTCACGGTCAAACTGAAGGACATAGTGGATATGACACATTCAAACTGAAGGACACAGTAGATATGTCATGGTCAAACTGAAGGACACAGTAGATATGTCATGGTCAAACTGAAGGACACAGTAGATATGTCATGGTCAAACTGAAGGACAGTAGATATGTCACGGTCAAACTGAAGGACAGTAGATATGTCATGGTCAAACTGAAGGACAGTAGATATGTCACGGTCAAACTGAAGGACATAGTAGATATGTCATGGTCAAACTGAAGGACACAGTAGATATGTCACGGTCAAACTGAAGGACACAGTAGATATGACATGGTCAAACTGAAGGACACAGTAGATATGTCACGGTGAAATGAAGGACACAGTAGATATGACACGGTGAAATGAAGGACACAGTAGATATGACACAGTGAAAATGAAGGACACAGTAGATATGTCACGGTCAAACTGAAGGACACAGTAGATATGACATGGTCAAACTGAAGGACATAGTAGATATGTCATGGTCAAACTGAAGGACACAGTAGATATGTCATGGTCAAACTGAAGGACAGTAGATATGTCACGGTCAAACTGAAGGACACAGTAGATATGACATGGTCAAACTGAAGGACATAGTAGATATGTCATGGTCAAACTGAAGGACACAGTAGATATGACATGGTCAAACTGAAGGACAGTAGATATGTCATGGTCAAACTGAAGGTAACAGTAGATATGTCATGGTCAAACTGAAGGACACAGTAGATATGTCATGGTCAAACTGAAGGACACAGTAGATATGTCACGGTGAAATGAAGGACACAGTAGATATGACACAGTGAAAATGAAGGATACAGTAGATATGTCACGGTCAAACTGAAGGACACAGTAGATATGACATGGTCAAACTGAAGGACACAGTAGATATGACATGGTCAAACTGAAGGACACAGTAGATATGACATGGTCAAACTGAAGGACACAGTAGATATGTCACGGTCAAACTGAAGGACACAGTAGATATGTCACGGTCAAACTGAAGGACACAGTAGATATGACATGGTCAAACTGAAGGACACAGTAGATATGTCACGGTCAAACTGAAGGACACAGTAGATATGACATGGTCAAACTGAAGGACACAGTAGATATGTCACGGTCAAACTGAAGGACACAGTAGATATGTCACGGTCAAACTGAAGGACACAGTAGATATGTCACGGTCAAACTGAAGGACACAGTAGATATGACATGGTCAAACTGAAGGACACAGTAGATATGTCACGGTCAAACTGAAGGACACAGTAGATATGACATGGTCAAACTGAAGGACACAGTAGATATGTCACGGTCAAACTGAAGGACACAGTAGATATGTCACGGTCAAACTGAAGGACACAGTAGATATGACATGGTCAAACTGAAGGACACAGTAGATATGTCACGGTCAAACTGAAGGACACAGTAGATATGACATGGTCAAACTGAAGGACACAGTAGATATGTCACGGTCAAACTGAAGGACACAGTAGATATGTCACGGTCAAACTGAAGGACACAGTAGATATGTCACGGTCAAACTGAAGGACACAGTAGATATGACATGGTCAAACTGAAGGACACAGTAGATATGTCACGGTCAAACTGAAGGACACAGTAGATATGACATGGTCAAACTGAAGGACACAGTAGATATACAAATTTATTTTAGCTCGATTGCGAAACAAGTTATTTCAACTTATATTAATCCAGGGTTCCCACAGACTGTTGAGACTGAAATTCAAGGACTTTTCAAGGACATTTCATCGTTTTTCAAGGACTCGTTAAATTCGGGATTGTGCTTCAGACATATGGACATTATTTGATCACAATACGAACATAAGGCCTTCCTTTTGTCAGTTTTAATAAGTTTCACCCAGTCTCGGAACGTGGGGTCGCATTCCCAATTAGCATTATACACGCATTGATTGACCCATGGCTTTATTCATTGTGCCTACTGACGCGAATACACAACTTAACAATGGTTTGTCTCGCACGAGTTCCTTCTGTATATAGCGTATAACGTAGAAATCCGAACAGTTCCAAATGTATTGTTGTTGTTTCTGGTTTGCCTTAATAGCACAGAGGTGAAAACACCGCAAAGTCAGCCGCTATCTTTTGAGGCCACACCTAATAATTAACTCGGGACGGACGCATTTTTTTGCCCATCACCCGGCCGAAATTGGTGAATTTTATTAATAACAAAATATTTTAGCAATAATTCAAAACTTGCATGCGATTCAAGCACACGCTATGGTAATTTAAGGAGTTTTTCCCAGGATTTAAGGACTTTTTAAGGACAAAAACCACCAATACCAAATTCAAGGAGTTTTCAAGGACCTAACACAAATTCAAGGAGTTTTCAAGGTCTGTGGGAACCCTGTAATCACTCTCGAGACCTCATTCCTGATGGAATCCATCGCCACGAGGGAGAGAGAAGAGGCAACGTGGAATTTAAATGCCTTGTCTAAGGGCACAATCGTAACGGCTCCAGCGGGGCTCGAACTCCGGACCTTTAGCACCTGAAGCGAACGCGCATCCACTGCGCTATCACGACTTCCACGAAGTAGATATGTCATGGTCAAACTGAAGGACACAGTAGATATGACACAGTGAAATGAAGGACACAGTAGATATGACACGGTGAAAATGAAGGACACAGTAGATATGACACGGTCAATTTGAAGGACATATAAACCAAGTTGACCTTTGTTGAAAAATGTTGACCTTTTAAAATTCACTATCTATTGACTTTAAAAATTCCGTATCTAATTACTTTTAAAATTCACTATCTAATTACTTTTAAAATTCACTATCTAATTACTTCTAAAATTCCGTATCTAATTACTTTTAAAATTCACTATCTAATTACTTTTAAAATTCACTATCTAATTACTTTTAAAATTCACTATCTAATTACTTTTAAAATTCACTATCTAATTACTTTTAAAATTCACTATCTAATTACTTTTAAAATTCACTATCTATTGACTTTTAAAACATTGAAAGCACTCCGACACTGAACATTTCTTCAACTTGCACTGGCCAAACATGCAATTTATACTTGTGCCTGCTGTCCATGTTATCAACCCGTCTTATATACAAGTGCATGCCAAAACCCACAGATTTCAGGATCAAAGTACGGGAGTCGTCTTATAGGTGAGATCGCCTTGTAGGCGAGTGCATGCCAAAACCTACAGATTTCACGATCAAAGTACGGGAGTCGTCTTATAGGCAAGTATGGATGGTAACCTTACTTTACAAATCAGGGTCGGAAAATAGGAAATAAATGTGGCCGGCAGGGTTCATTCTAGGTCAGAATTTTTGGGAGAAGTGAGAAAGCATGTGATCGCTTCATTAAATGGTGTTCTTTAATATACTTCTGCAAAATAGGGTTAAAATGCACAGTACAACCATTAAATACAACATTTGAATATAAGGAGTGCTTTATAATGTGTATCTTACTAGCCAATTTTTTTTTAGGGAGAAGTCTGGGTCCCTAGGGCGATATTTTCGCCCACATCGCCCACTAGAATGATCCCTGGGCCTGTGTTAATTGCATGGAATTCTGTGACAATGTTTTGGCAGGACATATTTGAGGAAATATTGATTTGCTGTTTCGTATCAAGGTTGACCATAGTTAGTTTATACAAATTTATTTTAGCTCGATTGTGAAACAAGTTATTTCAACTTATATAAATCACTCTCGAGACCTCATTCCTGATGGAAACCATCGCCACGAGGGAGAGAGAAGAGGCAACGTGGAATTTAAATGCCTTGCCTAAGGGCACAATCGTAACGGCTCCAGTGGGGCTCGAACTCCGGACCTTTCGCACCTGAAGCGAACGCGCATTCACTGTGCTATCACGACCATAGTTGTTTTACAGTCTCCATAGCCCAGTGGTTAAGGCGTCCGCCTACCGAGCGGGAGGTCGAAGGTTCGAATCTCGTCAGGGGTTCGTTCTGATATGGCCGGTTGGTGAGCCACCAGCTAGTTAAATAATGGTTACCGATTGCCTACCAGCCTGGCATAGACGCATAGGATTCGGGAAGTACTATGTTCATAAAAAAGAGGTGTCTCATAAGTCAGAAATGGCTGGCCCTTTAAATAGGGGTGACACTATAATAAACAAACATTTTACTTTTACTTTACTTTTGTTTTGCTCACAGTTATACGGTGTACAGTCCGATTAGCGCGCTCGCTTCTCACCAATGCAACCCGGGTTCGATCCTCAGACCGGGAAGTATGTGAGATGGTACAGTGGTCGCCAGATCGGACAGGTGGGTTTTCTCAGGGTACTCCGGTTTCCCCCTCCACGAATGACCACATTTACGCTTTCATCCGCGCCAACGAGAGTGAATTCGCAATCGTTGTAAAATAAATAAAGTTTAAATATTGATTAGCTTTACCTTGCTGTGTCTGTAGCTTTAATAACCCCCATAAACATCTGAGCTACTTCTTTGTCAAATATCCTAACTCGCTCCCAGTCGAGGTTGATTGTCCGGTCAGAGTCTTCACTTGACACCTGTACAAGTAAAATGGAGCCAATAAATACCACACAATCTTTCTCTACTGACACTTAATGCAGGGATCATTCTAGAGGGCGATGTGGGCGAAATAGTCGCCCTAGGGACTTCGCCCTCTGTGGGCCCAACTTCTCCCTAAATAAAATTTTTTATTAATTTTTTTTACAATTTTCAGAAACAAAAAAATTGTCCAGTAAAATACACGCCTTCTATTCAAGTGTTGTATTTAACCCATTTCATTCTGGATACATTTAATGGCTATTGCAAACAACATAGATCCAGATCAGCCGCAGTGTGACGCTGCATGCTGATCAGGATCTATGTTGTTTGCTACATAGCCAAGTGTCTTAGCAAGATCATCTGAATAGCAAACAGCATAGAGCCTGATCAGACGGCACGTTCCATGACGGTTGATCTGGCTCTATGTTCTTTGCAAATACTGTTTGAACGGTATCCAGAATGTGCATTTTAACCATATTTTGTTGAAATTTGTTAAATAACACCATTTAGTTTAAACATATTTTATTTATCACTATTTACATCATGTTGTAACATTCTGTCTTAAGCAGCCAGTCAATGGAATCACTGAAAATGGCTGCTGCTTAATAGAGGTCAACTATATAAAAAAACAACATATTGGGAATCTGGCTGGTTAATTCAGACCTCGGTTTAATGTCCCATCTGAAAGACTGTTAAGACAGATCCATCTGTATCAGACAAACAATTTTAGTCTGAGAACACGTGATCTTGGTGTTAATTATCATGTTGTCGATGGTGGTATGTTGCGCTGCAGTGGGTATCTTGGGAAAGTGGTCAGACATTTGAAGAAATCTGTTCTACATACGTCCAATTTGTGCAGTCTAGCTACACCAATTGCACAGGGATCATTCTAGAGGGCGATGTGGGCGAAATTGTCGCCCTAGGGACCCTGACATCGCCCTCTGGGGGCCCCACTTCGCCCTAAAAAAAAAAAAAAAATTGTTTTTACGATTAAATTTTGTCTAGTAAGACACACTGGCCCATTATAAAGCACTCCTTCTATTCAAATGTTGTATTTAATGGTTGTACTGTGCATTTTAACCCTATTTTGCAGAAGTATATTAAAGAACACCATTTAAGGAAGCGATCACGCGCTTTCTCACTTCTCCCAAAAATTCTGACCTAGAATGAACCCTGATCTTGTTTGGTTTAAACATATTTTATTTATCAGGATAAACATGACATATAACATCTGTACATATAACATCTGTACATATAACATCTAACATCTGTACATATAACATCTGTACATATAACATGCATACAATACAACTATCAAGGTAAACATGACATATAACATCTGTACATATAACATGCATACAATACAACTATCAAGGTAAACATGACATATAACATCTGTACATATAACATCTGTACATATAACATCTAACATCTGTACATATAACATCTGTACATATAACATGCATACAATACAACTATCAAGGTAAACATGACATATAACATCTGTACATATAACATGCATACAATACAACTATCAAGGTAAACATGACATATAACATCTGTACATATAACATCTGTACATATAACATCTAACATCTGTACATATAACATCTGTACATATAACATGCATACAATACAACTATCAAGGTAAACATGACATATAACATCTGTACATATAACATCTGTACATATAACATGCATACAATACAACTATCAAGGTAAACATGACATCTAACATCTGTACATATAACATCTGTACATATAACATGCATACAATACAACTATCAAGATAAACATGACATATAACATCTGTACATATAACATGCATACAATACAACTATCAAGGTAAACATGACATATAACATCTGTACATATAACATCCATACAATACAACTATCAAGATAAACATGACATATAACATCTGTACATATAACATGCATACAATACAACTATCAAGGTAAACATGACATATAACATCTGTACATATAACATCCATACAATACAACTATCAAGATAAACATGACATATAACAGCTGTACATATAACATCTGTACATATAACATCCATACAATACAACTATCAGGATAAACATGACATATAACATCTGTACATATAACATGCATACAATACAACTATCAAGGTAAACATGACATATAACATCTGTACATATAACATCTGTACATATAACATGCATACAATACAACTATCTAGATAAACATGACATATAACATCTGTACATATAACATGCATACAATACAACTATCTAGATAAACATGACATATAACATCTGTACATATAACATGCATACAATACAACTATCAAGGTAAACATGACATATAACATCTGTACATATAACATCTGTACATATAACATGCATACAATACAACTATCAAGGTAAACATGACATATAACATCTGTACATATAACATGCATACAATACAACTATCAAGATAAACATGACATATAACATCTGTACATATAACATCTGTACATATAACATCCATACAATACAACTATCAGGATAAACATGACATATAACATCTGTACATATAACACCTGTACAATACAACTATCAAGACAAGTGGATTGAATTGAAAGCTGCAGGAGCTTATGGTAATTCTTATTGGATTAAGAGGACAACTCGACCTATTGTTACTGTGTTATCACACACCACATGACTCACACCCTGTATATCTACAGACTAGGCCAAAATTCAACCGTAGAATATGTTGGGATATACACAAACTGCAAGTGGAAGTCGTGATAGCGCAGTGGATGCGCGTTCGCTTCAGGTGCGAAAGGTCCGGAGTTCGAGCCCCACTGGAGCCATTACGATTGTGCCCTTAGGCAAGGCATTTAAATGCCATGTTGCCTCTTCTCTCTCCCTCGTGGCGATGGATTCCATCAGGCAGGAATGAGGTCTCGAGAGTGATTTATATAAGTTGAAATAACTTGTTTCGTAATCGAGCTAAAATAAATTTGTATAAACTAACTGCAAGCGTACCATGGCGACAATGTTTGTAGGGACATATTGTTCTTCCATGCTGTATTGGGGGGTGCGATATGATGCTAAAATTGTATGGCTTAGGAAAAGGGACTGCCTGCCCTGAAAGCATTTGAAAAGAGTGAAATTTTTCGTCATGCTGCGTCGGTGTTTCGTACACAAAGAGAAGTGTCAGCAGTGGGGAACAAGCTCTCCTGTATCTATACCAAGGCAGTCATTGGCAAACATTGGACAGCTTACGTGTGAGCAAGTTTGTCGAAATGGTAGCAAAGAGTACCATGTTTGTTAATCCGAAACAACCCCCCCCCCCATCCTCTGATGCTGCACAATTTCACAGCTTGCAGGTTTACCTGCAAGTACAGGACTGGAAATGTGATGCAAGTTAGGCAGACAATGGAGACTATTCTTCCCAAAGTTAGGCAGACAATGGAGACTACTTATCCCCAAGTTAGGCAGACAAGGGAGACTACTTCTCCCCCAAGTTAGGCAGACAAGGCAGACTACTTCTCCCCAAGTTAGGCAGACAATGGAGACTATTCTTCCCAAAGTTAGGCAGACAAGGGAGACTACTTATCCCCAAGTTAGGCAGACAAGGGAGACTACTTCTCCCCCAAGTTAGGCAGACAAGGCAGACTACTTCTCCCCCAAGTTAGGCAGACAATGGAGACTAATCTTCCCCAAGTTAGGCAGACAAGGGAGACTACTTCTCCCCTAGTTAGGCAGACACGGGAGACTACTTCTCCGCAAGTTAGGCAGACAAGGGAGACTACCTCTCCACAAGTTAGGCAGACAAGGGAGACTACTTCTCCCCAAGTTAGGCAGACACGGGAGACTACTACTCCCCTAGATAGGCAGACAAGTGAGACTACTTCTCCCCCAAGTTAGGCAGACAAGGGAGACTACTTCTCCCCAAGTTAGGCAGACAAGGGAGACTACTTCTCCCCAAGTTAGGCAGACAAGGGAGACTACTTCTCCCCAAGTTAGACAGACAAGGGAGACTACTTCTCCCCTAGTTAGGCAGACAAGGGAGACTACTTCTCCCCAAGTTAGACAGACAAGGGAGACTACTTCTCCCCTAGTTAGGCAGACAAGGGAGACTACTTCTCTCCAAGTTAGGCAGACAAGGGAGACTACTTCTCCCCAAGTTAGGCAGACACGGGAAACTACTTCTCCCCAAGTTAGGCAGACAAGGGAGACTACTTCTCCCCAAGTTAGACAGACAAGGGAGACTACTTCTCCCCTAGTTAGGCAGACAAGGGAGACTACTTCTCCCATAGTTAGGCAGACAAGGGAGACTACTTCTCCCCAAGTTAGGCAGACAAGGGAGACTATTTCTCCCCCATGTTAGACAGACAAGGGAGACAACTTCTCCCCTAGTTAGGCAGACAAGGGAGACTACTTCTCCCCCAAGTTAGACAGACAAGGGAGACTACTACCAGGGTTAGGCAGACTACTTCTCCCATAGTTAGGCAGACTACTTCTCCCCAAAGTTAGGCAGACAAGGGAGACTACTTCTCCCCCAAGTTAGGCAGACAAGGGAGACTACTTCTCCCATAGTTAGGCAGACAAGGGAGACTACTTCTCCCCCAAGTTAGACAGACAAGGGAGACTACTCCCCAAGTTAGGCAGACAAGGGAGACTACTTCTCCCTCCAAGGTCTAGCCCCGATTACCTGCACTTGTATTATCCAAAATGCCTCCGGCTTGAAGGATTGAATCCTGTCATGTCTGTCCACACAGAAGCCTAGAGTAGGGGTCTGACAGGGGCCGTATGATATCAGGGTGCTGTCCAGGTTACCGTATTTCCCCTAAAATATATGGAAAAGAAATTTTGTTTTATACAAATTTATTTTAGCTCGATTGCGAAACAACTTTGATCAACTTATATTAATCGCTCGTGAGACCTCATTCCTGATGTAATCCATCGCCACAAGGGAGAGAGAGGAGGCAACGTGGAATTACGTGGAAGTCGTGATAACGCAGTGGATGCGTGTTCGCTTCAGGTGCGAAAGGTCCGGAGTTCAAGCCCCGCTGGAGCCGCTACGATTGTGCCCTTAGGCAAGGCATTTAAATTCCACATGTCTCTTCTCTCTCCCTCGTGGCTTTGTATTCCATCAGGAATGAGGTCTCGAGAGTGATTTATATAAGTTGAAAGAACTTTTGTTTTGCAATCGAGCTAAAATAAATTTGTATAAACTGACGTCGAATTATATGTCTTGCCTAAGGGCACAATCGTAACGACTACAGCTGGGCGCGAACTATGGGGGTTTCGCACCTGAATTGAACGTGCTACCACTGCGATATCACCACTAGAGAAAAATATCTATATGGATAGTAGTACAAGTGTTGCTACAGAACGCTTCACGTTGCTTAGGTTACGGACATATCTACTCTCTGACAGAATGTCAATAAATACTCATATTTAAATTCGCAATCCATCTGACGGAGCTGTAGTCCAGTGGTAACACGCTGGACTGGTAATCCAGGTATCGCAGGTTCGATCCCCCGTCTGACCCTAATAAAATTAACAGTCTTTCAGATGGGGCGTTAAACCGAGGTCTCGTGTCGGTGCTTTACACCGTGCACGTAAAAGAACCAGAGGAGACTGGAATGCGTCTCTGAATGCACTATCCTCCACAAATCTAATATGACTTCAGGATGCGTTGCTCATATGGGCAAAGGGTAGCGACGATAAATAAACATTAAGACATACACACGCAAACCATCTATTTGACCAAAATAACACACACACGACATTGAATCAACATGATTATTTCATAATATTTCATAATTGGCATGTCTGGTTCAGAGGGGCCAATTTGTATTGAAACTACACAAAATATTATAACATTTCATCCAGTTTCCGGAATAGATTTCCCAGATTAGATGGTTTTTTATTACAATGAAACTAGAAGGGAAAAATTACAATGAAACTAGAAGGGAAAAATTACAATGAAACTAGAAGGGAAAATTACAATGAAACTAGAAGGGAAAATTACAATGAAACTAGAAGGGAAAATTACAATAAAAACTAGAAGGGAAAATTACAATTGAATCTAGAAGGGAAAAATTACTATGAAAACTAGAAGGGAAAAATTACAATGAAAACTAGAAGGGAAAAATTACATTGAAACTAGTAGGGAAAATTACAATGAAACTAGAAGGGCAAATTTACAATGATAACTAGAAGGGAAAATTACAATGAAAACTAGAAGGGAAAATTACAATGAAAACTAGAAGTGGAAAATTACAATGAAAACTAGAAGGGAAAATTACAATGAAACTAGAAGGGGGAACTTACAATGAAAACTAGAAGGGAAAATTACAATAAAAACTAGAAGGGAAAATTACAATGAAACTAGAAGGGGGAACTTACAATGAAAACTAGAAGGGAAAATTACAATGAAAACTAGAAGGGAAAATTACAATGAAAACTAGAAGGGAAAATTACAATAAAAACTAGAAGGGGGAAATTACAATGAAAACTAGAAGGGAAAATTACAATGAAAACTAGAAGGGGAAAATTACAATTGAATCTAGAAGGGAAAAATTACTATGAAAACTAGAAGGGAAAAATTACAATGAAAACTAGAAGGGAAAAATTACATTGAAACTAGTAGGGAAAATTACAATGAAACTAGAAGGGCAAATTTACAATGATAACTAGAAGGGAAAATTACAATGAAAACTAGAAGGGAAAATTACAATGAAAACTAGAAGTGGAAAATTACAATGAAAACTAGAAGGGAAAATTACAATGAAACTAGAAGGGGGAACTTACAATGAAAACTAGAAGGGAAAATTACAATAAAAACTAGAAGGGAAAATTACAATGAAACTAGAAGGGGGAACTTACAATGAAAACTAGAAGGGAAAATTACAATGAAAACTAGAAGGGAAAATTACAATGAAACTAGAAGGGGGAACTTACAATGAAAACTAGAAGGGAAAATTACAATGAAAACTAGAAGGGAAAATTACAATAAAAACTAGAAGGGGGAAATTACAATGAAAACTAGAAGGGAAAATTACAATGAAAACTAGAAGGGGAAAATTACAATAAAAACTAGAAGGGAAAATTACAATGAAACTAGAGGGAAAATTACAATGAAAACTAGAAGGGGAAAATTACAATGAAACTAGAGGGGAAAATTACAATGAAAACTAGAAGGGAAAATTACAATGAAAACTAGAAGGGAAAAATTCGGTCGGGAGAATATGTCTGGTTTGGAGGGGATTCCGAATTAGAGCAGCTTTACTTGTACCTGTATGTTTACATTTTAAGTAAAGTTTAGTGTATTCTTTCTCAGTGTGTGTGTCGTGTGCATGCGCGTGTTCGAGTGCGCAGGTGTGTGTGCATGCGCGTGTTCGCAGGTGTGTGTGCATGCACGTGTTTGAGTGTGCAGGTGTGTGTGCATGTGCGTGTTCGTATGTGCAGGTGTGTGTGCATGAATGTGTTTGAGTGCGCAGGTGTGTGTGCATGTGCGTGTTTGCAGGTGTGTGTGCATGCACGTGTTCGCAGGTGTGTGTGCATGCACGTGTTCGCAGGTGTGTGTGCATGCACGTGTTCGTATGTGCAGGTGTGTGTGCATGAACATGTTTGAGTGCGCAGGTGTGTGTGCATGCGCGTGTTCGCAGGTGTGTGTGCATGTGCGTGTTCGCAGGTGTGTGTGCATGCACGTGTTCGCAGGTGTGTGTGCATGCACGTGTTCGCAGGTGTGTGTGCATGCACGTGTTCGCAGGTGTGTGTGCATGCACGTGTTTGCAGGTGCGTGTGCATGCACGTGTTCGCAGGTGTGTGTGCATGCGCGTGTTCGCAGGTATGTGTGCATGCACGTGTCCCCAGGTGTGTGTGCATGCACATGTTCGCAGGTGTGTGTGTGCATGCACGTGTTCTCAAGTGTGTGTGCATGCACGTGTTCGCAGGTGTGTGTGCATGTGCGTGTTCCCAGGTGTGTGTGCATGCACGTGTTCCCAGGTATGTGTGCATGCGCGTGTTCGCAGGTGTGTGTGCATGCGCGTGTTCGCAGGTGTGTGTGCATGCGCGTGTTCGCCGGTGTGTGTGCATGTGCGTATGTGCAGGTGTGTGTGCATGTGCGTGTTCGTATGTGCAGGTGTGTGTGCATGAACGTGTTTGAGTGCGCAGGTGTGTGTGCATGCGCGTGTTCGCAGGTGTGTGTGCATGCGCGTGTTCACAGGTGTGTGTGCATGCGCATGTTCCCAGGTGTGTGTGCATGCACGTGTTCGCAGGTGTGTGTGCATGCGCGTGTTCCCAGGTGTGTGTGCATGCGCGTGTTCGCAGGTGTGTGTGCATGCACGTGTTCGCAGGTATGTGTGCATGCGTGTGTTCGCAGGTGTGTGTGCATGCGCGTGTTCGCAGGTGTGTGTGCATGCACGTGTTTGAGTGCGCAGGTGTGTGTGCATGTGCGTGTTCGTATGTGCAGGTGTGTGTGCATGAACGTGTTTGCATGTGCAGGTGTGTGTGCATGCGCGTGTTCGCAGGTGTGTGTGCATGCACATGTTCGAGTGAGCAGGTGTGTGTGCATGCATGTGTTTGCATGCGCATGTGTTGTGTGCATGCGCATGTTTGCATGCGCAGGTGTGTGTGCATGCATGTGTTTGCATGCGCATGTGTTGTGTGCATGCGCGTGTTTGCATGCGCAGGTGTGTGTGCATGCATGTGTTTGCATGCGCAGGTGTTGTGTGCATGCGCGTGTTTGCATGCGCAGGTGTCATGTGCATGCGCGTGTTTGCATGCGCAGGTGTGTGTGCATGCGCGTGTTCGAGTGCACAGGTGTGTGTGTGTGCATGCACGCATTCGAGTGTGCAGGTATGTGTGCATGCAGGTATTCGCAGGTGTGTGTGCCTGCACGTGGTCGAGTGCACAGATGTGTGTGCATGCGCGTGTTCGCAGGTGTGTGTGCATGCGCATGTTCGAGTTTGCAGGTGTGTGTGCCTGCGCGTGGTCGAGTGCGCAGGTGTGTGTGTGCATGCGCGTTTTTCGCAGGTGTGTGTGCATGCGCGTGTTAGAGTGCGCATGTGTGTGTGCGTGCGTGTGTTCGTGTGTGCAGGCGCATGTTCGAGTGCGCAGGTGTGTGTGTGTTTGCATGCGTGTGTTCGATTGCGCAGGTGTGTGTGCATGCGTGTGTTCGATTGCGCAGGTGTGTGTTTGCATGCATGTGTTCGATTGCGCAGGTGTGTGTGCATGCGTGTGTTCGATTGCGCAGGTGTGTGTGTGTGTTTGCATGCATGTGTTCGATTGTGCAGGTGTGTGTGTGCATGCGTGTGTTCGATTGCGCAGGTGTGTGTGCATGCGTGTGTTCATATTCGCAGGTGTGTGTGTGTGTGTGTGTTCATATTCGCAGGTGTGTGTGTGCGTGCATGTGTTCATATTCGCAGGTGTGTGCGTGCGTGTGTTCATATTCGCAGGTGTGTGTGCGTGCGTGTGTTCATATTCGCAGGTGTGTGTGCATGCGTGTGTTCATATTCGCAGGTGTGTGTGTGTGCGTGTGTTCATATTCGCAGGTGTGTGTGCGTGCGTGTGTTCATATTCGCAGGTGTGTGTGCGTGCGTGTGTTCATATTTGCAGGTGTGTGTGCGTGCGTGTGTTCATATTTGCAGGTGTGTGTGCGTGCGTGTGTTCATATTCGCAGGTGTGTGTGCGTGCGTGTGTTCATATTTGCAGGTGTGTGTGCGTGCGTGTGTTCATATTCGCAGGTGTGTGTGCATGCACGTGTTCACGTACGAAAGTGTGTGTGCATGCACGTGTGCGCGTGCGCAGGTGCATGCGTTTGTTCGATTGCGCGCAGGTGTGTGTGCGCGTGTGTACCCACCTGAAAATATTTTGTCTGATAGCGAGTAAAAGCACAGCCAATCCTGAGATCCAGTTCCTGTCTCGCGTCCACCGACAGGGCCTCGTTCTCATTTGGCACACCTAGGTTGCTCATAGCTCGTCTGATATCTGTATCAGTGATGGCGCTGAAGTGTGACCTGTATATGGTCTGTAATACAAATCGTAAATGCAAACAGACTTATTAGTAGTACAGTGGTTAACACGCTGGACTGGTAATCCAGGGATCGCTGTCCGATTAGCGCAGTGGTTAGCGCGCTCGCTTCTCACCAATGCGACCCGGGTTCGATCCTCGGACAGGGAAGTATGTCAGATGGTACGATGGTCGCCAGATCGGACAGGTGGGTTTTCTCCGGGTACTCCGGTTTCCTCCCACATATAGGCTTTCATCCGAGTCAACCAGAGTGATTAATATAAGTTGTTAAAAAAATCACGCTGGACTGGTAATCCAGGGATCGCAGGTTCGATCCCCCGTCTGACGCTAATAAAATTCTTTCAGTTTGGGACTTTAAACAGAGGTCTCGTGTCGGTGCTTTACACCGTGCACGTAAAAAAGAACCAGAGGATACTCTGAAATGGGTATCTGTATCATTGCATTATCCTCCAAAAATCTAAAATGACTAATCTCTTCAGGCGACGTAGCTCATATGGGCAACCGGTAGCGACGATAAATAAATATAAAACATACATGTAAATGCAAACAAGAACTGTCCATTGTTATCTAATTCGCCTATTTCTGAAGGATGTATCCATGGCAACCATTTTGTGAAGCATAACAAAAATTCATGAATTGTTTTTTTAAAAAAATAAAATATAAATAAAATTTTATTTATATTTATTGCATGTTTTCATGCATTATATTTCGGTATGTCCGAATATCCGAATAATATTCCAGTATTCGGAAAAAATATTATATAATTTGCAAATATGAAATAAACTGTCCGATACTTTGTTTTCTTTTGAAACCATCATAAAACAGTCGCATCCATGGCAGGTGTTAAACGACACTCTGCCATGTAATCGGATAATTACAGTAGGTGCTAAGGTAGGTAGTGTTTAATTATGGTGTCAAACCTGTTTAGACGAGAAAATTCCTTTCAAATATTACAGACACGCTGCAACAACCACCCCATGTATCTTAAATATTTAATTAACTGTTCAATATTACCAAAAAGTACTATTTAACCCATTTCATTCTGGATACATTTAAAGGCTTTTGCAAACAACATAGATCCAGATCAGCCGCAGCGTGACGCTGCATGCTGATCAGGATCTATGTTGTTTGCTACATAGCCAAGTGTCTTAGCAATATCATCTGAATAGCAAACAGCATAGAGCCTGATCAGACGGAACGTTCCGTGGTGATTGATCTGGCTCTATGTTCTTTGCAAATACTGTTTGAACGGTATCCAGAATGATGTGTTGAACTACAATTTTTATTATATTGTCCTCAAAAATGCCAATTTGAGTGATTTTGAGTGTTTGATAGAATCATATCGAATATTCGAATACCTTCATGACTGAATATTCGAATAGTAGAATCGCTATTCGTTGCCATCCCTAATTACATGTACATGTATATTACAATTATAGCCCAGGTGAGAAAAACATGCAGCCAGTCCGGGACTCGAAACCCGGGACCTCTCGCTTACAGGGCGATTGCTCTACCGACTGAGCTAACCGGGCTGCCTACATATCACCTCATATATTGGGTTAATATACACACCGTTACACAATTATACATACTAGTTTAGATTTGGCAGAATAATTTACTGATTGCCAATCTTCCCAAATTAAACCTCCGCCAATAAATATATATACCGTCTCCGTGGCCAAGTGGCTAAGGTGTCCGCCTACGGAGAGGGAGGTCGAAGGTTCGAACCTAGTCAGGGATTCTTTCTGATATGGCAGGTTGGTTAAGCGCCAGCAAGGCGCCTGGCCTACAAGCATAGGATTCGGGAAGTACTGACATTCATAAGAGGTATCTCATAAGACAGAAATGGCTGGCTCTTTCATTAGGGGTGACACTATAATAAACAAAACACATTTTACAGCTAAAATGCTGAGTCATGTTAGAATAAATATGTATAAAAATCACAATCTATTCCCGTTAGATAACGATGCATCACAATCTATTCCCGTTAGATAACGATGCATCACAATCTATTCCCGTTAGATAACGATGCATCACAATCTATTCCCGTTAGATAACGATGCATCACAATCTATTCCCGTTAGATAACGATGCATCACAATCTATTCCCGTTAGATAACGATGTGGAATGTTGGCAATACGAGTGGGAAGCTATAAAGGTGAAGTACCTAGACAATGTAAGGGGTTCGATCCCCCGTCTGACCCTAATAAATGAACGGTTTCAGACTTTTAACCGAGGTCTTGTGTCGGTGCTTTACAACAATATAATAAACAAACACTATACAGTAAAACTTACCTGTCCGGTGACGGTCCTGTTCATCAAACCCTTAACACAGTCCACAACCTCAAAGCAAATGTTTTCACCTTCTTTGTCACAATCTAGCCACAAGACCAAGTAATCAACCCCACGAGCCTGAATGTACAACACAGGGTATAACAACACATAGTGATACCATACATACTCGCCTGTAACACGCACATTTTATCACCCGATTTTGACCTCAAAGTGGCTTCGCATCTAATAAGCGAGTGATCAAAAAAATGTGAGAGAACTGACTCGATAATTGATAACTTTGGTTCCCATTGTCGGTCGCCAATGGTGCCACTTGCGACAAAAAAAATATATTTGGCGCTAAATTTTGTGAATTGGTGAAAATAACTTTTTTTATTTTTTGGCACATGTTTTGTCAAATATTTATTTGTGAACTATATGGATAATCGATAACTTTATACTGCAGGGTTCCCGCTGTCGGTTGCCAATGGCGCCAAAAAAAATAAATATTGGCGCTAAATTTTGTGAATTGGTGAAAATATTTGGCGCAACTTTTTTTGGCACATGTTTTGTCAAATACATGGCTTCAACATATTTATTTGTGAACTATTGGTGGTGTTTTACATTTATTTATCGTCGCTACCGGTTGCCCATATGAGCGATGCCTCCTGAAGAGGTTAGTAATTTTAGATTTTGGAGGATAGTGCAATGATACAGACAGAGACCCATTCCAGAGTCTCCTCTGGTTCTTTTACGTGCACAGTGTAAAGCACCGACACGAGACCTCGGTTTAACGTCCCATCTGAAAGACTGTTAATTTTATTAGGGTCAGACGGGGGATCAAACCTGTGATCCCTGGATTACCACTGGACTACAGACCCGTCTGTAACTATATGGACAATGGATAACTTTATAGTGAAATAACTAAAAAAGGTGTAACAGGTGTCTTAAGAGCTATAGTGTAGCTAAATAGCCATAGTGTAGCTAAATAGCCATAGTGTAGCTAAATAGCCATAGTGTAGCTAAATAGCCATATTGTAGCTTATTAGCCATAGTGTAGCTAAATAGCCTTGTAGCTAAATAGCCATAGTGTAGCTAAATAGCCATAGTGTAGCTAAATAGCCATAGTGTAGCTAAATAGCCATAGTGTAGCTTATTAGCCATAGTGTAGCTAAATAGCCATAGTGTAGCTAAATAGCCATAGTGTAGCTAAATAGCCATAGTGTAGCTAAATAGCCATAGTGTAGCTAAATAGCCATATTGTAGCTTATTAGCCATAGTGTAGCTAAATAGCCTTGTAGCTAAATAGCCATAGTGTAGCTAAATAGCCATAGTGTAGCTAAATAGCCATAGTGTAGCTAAATAGCCATAGTGTAGCTTATTAGCCATAGTGTAGCTAAATAGCCATAGTGTAGCTAAATAGCCATAGTGTAGCTAAATAGCCATAGTGTAGCTAAATAGCCATAGTGTAGCTAAATAGCCATATTGTAGCTTATTAGCCATAGTGTAGCTAAATAGCCTTGTAGCTAAATAGCCATAGTGTAGCTAAATAGCCATAGTGTAGCTTATTAGCCATCGTGTAGCTTATTAGCAATATTTGACTGTTTCTCTGACTGTGATTAAGGGAAGATGATTGTGTGATTTCTACTGCTTGCAAGAATGTTCTGATATGATCACATACTAGTTCTCCTACAAGTAATCCTGGTACATCATTTCCATAGTTCATGTTTCCTACCTTACCATATGTTCTGTCTACCCCCCCCCCCATGTCAATGTCTTTTCTATCAATATATCCCTGTCTGCAAACTGAATTTGTCAATAGCATTTCAATAAAAATCACTCTGTGGAAGTCATGATAGTCCTGTGTTAGCGCATTCCCTTCAGGTGTGAAAGGCCCGGAGTTCGAGCCCAGCTGGAGCCTTTACGATTGTGCCCTTAGTCAAGGCATTTAAGTTCCACGTTGCCTCTTCTCTCTCCTGCGTGGCGATGGATTCCATCAGGAATCAGGTCTTGAGAGTGATTAATATAAGTTGTAAGAACTTGTTTCGCAATCGAGCTAAAATAAATGTGTATAAACTAATGAAAATCACTCTGTATTACACCTGGTATTAGCGGTCACCTGGTGTCTGCGGCCAGCATCCAGTTATGTTATATTTCTTATGTTATATTTCGGGTTTTACGCTGCATCAGCACCATTTTGGGCTATTTCGCCGATGGGCAGTTTACCTAACAACACCTTTCCTGGGCAGGCTCCAACGGTTAACCAGTACTTGGGTGCACCAACCTCCGTAAGAAACTGCCAACTTTTTCATATAAATGAGACATGACCTGAGCGGGGCTCGAACCCGTGACCATAAGTGATGATAGGTTACAGTGGTATACAAGTCAGCGACCTTAACCACTCGACCACGGAGGCGAACCCGTGACCATAAGTGATGATAGGTTACAGTGGTATACAAGTCAGCGACCTTAACCACTCGACCACGGAGGCGGACGACCATCAGTGATGATAGGTTACAGTGGTATACAAGTCAGCGACCTTAACCACTCGACCACGGAGGCGGACGTGTGTGTGGTTGTGGTTGGCCATCAGTGATGATAGGTACAGTGGTATACAAGTCAGCGACTAACCACTGACCACGGAGGCGACGACCATCAGTGATGATAGGTTACAGTGGTATACAAGTCAGCGACCTTAACCACTCGACCACGGAGGCGGACGACCATCAGTGATGATAGGTTACAGTGGTATACAAGTCAGCGACCTTAACCACTCGACCACGGAGGCGACGACCATCAGTGATGATAGGTTACAGTGGTATACAATCAGCGACCTTAACCACTCGACCACGGAGGCGACCCGGACCATCAGTGATGATAGGTTACAGTGGTATACAAGTCAGCGACCTTAACCACTCGACCACAGGCGAACCCGTGACCATAGTGATGATAGGTTACAGTGGTATACAAGTCAGCGACTTAACCACTCGACACGGAGGCGAACCCGTGACCATCAGTGATGATAGGTTACAGTGGTATACAAGTCAGCGACCTTAACCACTCGACCACGGAGGCGGACGACCATCAGTGATGATAGGTTACAGTGGTATACAAGTCAGCGACCTTAACCACTCGACCACGGAGGCGAACCCGTGACCATCAGTGATGATAGGTTACAGTGGTATACAAGTCAGCGACCTTAACCACTCGACCACGGAGGCGAACCCGTGACCATCAGTGATGATAGGTTACAGTGGTATACAAGTCAGCGACCTTAACCACTCGACCACGGAGGCGAACCCGTGACCATAAGTGATGATAGGTTACAGTGGTATACAAGTCAGCGACCTTAACCACTCGACCACGGAGGCGAACCCGTGACCATCAGTGATGATAGGTTACAGTGGTATACAAGTCAGCGACCTTAACCACTCGACCACGGAGGCGAACCCGTGACCATCAGTGATGATAGGTTACAGTGGTATACAAGTCAGCGACCTTAACCACTCGACCACGGAGGCGAACCCGTGACCATCAGTGATGATAGGTTACAGTGGTATACAAGTCAGCGACCTTAACCACTCGACCACGGAGGCGAACCCGTGACCATCAGTGATGATGGGGTGTGGTTGTGGTTGTGGTTGGGGGGGACGACCATGTGATGATAGGTTACAGTGGTATAAAGTCAGCGACCTTAACCACTCGACCACGGAGGCGAACGTGACCATGTGATGATAGGTTACAGTGGTTACAAGTCAGCGACCTTAACCTGGGGGGACGACCAGTGATGATAGGTTACAGTGGTATACAGTCAGCGACCTTAACCACCGACCACGGAGACGTGACCATGTGATGATAGGTTACAGTGGTATACAAGTCAGCGACCTTAACCACTCGACCACGGAGGGACGACCATCAGTGATGATAGGTTACAGTGGTATACAAGTCAGCGACCTTAACCACTCGACCACGGAGGCGGGTGTAGGTTACAGTGGTATACAAGTCAGCGACCTTAACCACTCGACCACGGAGGCGAACCCGTGACCATCAGTGATGATAGGTTACAGTGGTATACAAGTCAGCGACCTTAACCACTCGACCACGGAGGCGAACCCGTGACCATCAGTGATGATAGGTTACAGTGGTATACAAGTCAGCGACCTTAACCACTCGACCACGGAGGCGAACCCGTGACCATCAGTGATGATAGGTTACAGTGGTATACAAGTCAGCGACCTTAACCACTCGACCACGGAGGCGAACCCGTGACCATCAGTGATGATAGGTTACAGTGGTATACAAGTCAGCGACCTTAACCACTCGACCACGGAGGCGAACCCGTGACCATCAGTGATGATAGATTACAGTGGTATACAAGTCAGCGACCTTAACCACTCGACCACGGAGGCGAACCCGTGACCATCAGTGATGATAGGTTACAGTGGTATACAAGTCAGCGACCTTAACCACTCGACCACGGAGGCGAACCGTGACCATCAGTGATGATAGGTTACAGTGGTATACAAGTCAGCGACCGTAACCACTCGACCACGGAGGCGAACCCGTGACCATCAGTGATGATAGGTTACAGTGGTATACAAGTCAGCGACCTTAACCACTCGACCACGGAGGCGAACCCGTGACCATCAGTGATGATAGGTTACAGTGGTATACAAGTCAGCGACCTTAACCACTCGACCACGGAGGCGGACCCGTGACCATCAGTGATGATAGGTTACAGTGGTATACAAGTCAGCGACCTTAACCACTCGACCACGGAGGCGAACCCGTGACCATCAGTGATGATAGGTTACAGTGGTATACAAGTCAGCGACCTTAACCACTCGACCACGGAGGCGAACCCGTGACCATCAGTGATGATAGGTTACAGTGGTATACAAGTCAGCGACCTTAACCACTCGACCACGGAGGCGGACCCGTGACCATCAGTGATGATAGGTTACAGTGGTATACAAGTCAGCGACCTTAACCACTCGACCACGGAGGCGAACCCGTGACCATCAGTGATGATAGGTTACAGTGGTATACAAGTCAGCGACCTTAACCACTCGACCACGGAGGCGAACCCGTGACCATCAGTGATGATAGGTTACAGTGGTATACAAGTCAGCGACCTTAACCACTCGACCACGGAGGCGAACCCGTGACCATAAGTGATGATAGGTTACAGTGGTATACAAGTCAGCGACCTTAACCACTCGACCACGGAGGCGAACCCGTGACCATCAGTGATGATAGGTTACAGTGGTATACAAGTCAGCGACCGTAACCACTCGACCACGGAGGCGGACAGGTAGACAAGTCAGCGACCTTAACCACTCGACCACGGAGGCGGACAGGTAGACAAGTCAGCGACCTTAACCACTCGACCACGGAGGCGGATACCAGCGTCCGGTATATTTCATCCCAAATGCCATATTCCCCTTGCATTATAGTTTATAGCCTTATAGGTGACGATGTACACATGTACCAACCAAATCAACCCCACCACCTTCATATCCTTCTGCGTATTTTTTAGTTTAATGTTGCAAGGACAGCTGGTTGGTGCGGGCTGTTGTCTCATGATGCTAAAACTTGTGGCCCAAACAATTTGTATTTTCATGCTATGTATTGTATCTTTATGTGTATGACATATTTACTATTGATTTGCAATAAAATTAAAAAAAATTATGATTAAAGCAGCATTACATGGTATGAAATAAAAGATATTTGAAAAATTCAATTTTTACGTATGGGTAGCAATGCTGCTACACATTCTAACATTATACTTTGTATGCTTATGTTCATTTGGTAAACGGTGTTTTTTTGCGATAAAACAAACACGAAACCGAAAGTAGGACTTTCCGAGTCGATCGGTCACGTACTTGTTTACAACTGGAACACATCGTCCGCACTTGTTTACATTCAGAATGCATCGTCCCCATTTGTCCCATGTTGTCTTGTTTAATTAAATTACTCGATATGTTGATTCATACCTCTGTTAGCTAAGACTTTTAGGGACATGTCTACATCCCCGCGAGGGGTTCGACAATAGAGGAAGATAGATAGATAGTATTTCATGTTCAAAATATATACTTTAACAGGGCCCGACAAATTCTTTTCAAACTGACTTGCCCGGGACAAGTGACACTGGCAAACTGACTTGCCCCAATGTGAGTTTGACTTGCCCCAATTATTATGCTAAATGTCGAATGATGGCTTACACTAGTTAAGTCTATGAATAACATCATCATAGTATATAATGAAAAGTCCTTTCGTATTTACTATCCTTTTTACCCTCAGTGAGTTTTACTTTCTTGGAAGTAGGCACACATTTTAAATCTAGTTTCCGTTTTTTACTATTACTTTCACTTTCATTGGAGTTGAAGAATTTTAGCAAACTTATTGTAATTGAACATGCATTTGAATGATAACAGGGGATTTGGGGCTTAATTATAAAACAATTTGTATACATTTGTAATCTGATAATTACCCGAGTTCTAACTGTTTAATTTTGTCAATTATAACTTACAAATTTACAATACATCAATGAAATCGGCCTGTCTTCCGAGATTAATCAACGCCCATAGGTGTAGAAATCATGTACTTACTGTGTTACTGTATGTACTCGTGGATAATATCCTTGCTATGACTAATGTGTAATTAACAAGTATATAAGCAAGGCATTGACAGATTCTTTGATATTTCGCCGGCAAATTGTAGAAATTAAGAAAGCGCCCGGATGTTAAAAGCGCCGTAGTCTATTTAATAGGACTAATTTGATAAGTGCAAATAAAACAATTGAAGCGTAACGAGAGCCTCGATTGGTTAAATGTTTGGGGCGATACCTGTCATTCACAGCATGTAGTCTGCAGGCAGGGTTGGGTTTTTTACCGTAAAAAACCTATTTTTTACGTAACATTGTAAAAAACTGTTATTAACTGTAAAAAACTGTAAATAACGTAAAAAATCTAGATGTAATATGAATCAGACTGGGAGTGTGTGTGTGTAAAATCTTGTCATGCACTCGCCTCATTCAAACATTATGCACTATCATACAGCCAATCACACATACATGTACATCACACATTGTTTGTAATGAAAAACTACTGATTGATTGTTTATTTGTTTATTTACATAAATATGAATATGATGACATATATTATTAAGAGTGTAGACATGTACTGGTCACAAAGAATATTAAAATGGATGATCATTGTCCTGTCAGTTCATTGGTAGATTTAGTTCAATAGTCCAATTCAACACAACCCCTCAGCATTCTGTAGCAGAATACCAGCTTGAAAGCCTTGGCATTGCCCAGTCGATTGCGCACTTTGGTGTGAATATGTCCAAAATTGGAAAATATCCTCTCAATTGAGGCCGATGATGCAGGGCAGGACAAGAGTTTTACAGCTAAAGCTATAAAGTCACTAGATACTCCATAGGATTTGAGAGCCTTCCACCAATTGATAGGGGCAAGCTTTGTTGCAAAGTCTGTGAAGAATGTAGCAGGAAATGGTGATCACTTGACACTTAGTTATGATTGCTACATAAACATGTCACATGAAGGTGGGGATCAGCTTAATGAGAGAGCTGTCTGCTGGTAGTTGTAATTGTGTATTTTCACTTCACTTGTCATTTAGTTATGATTGCTACATAAACATGTCACATGGTGGCTTCACCTAATACAATGACTGAAAGTTTGAATATATAAAATATATAAATAATGTGATGATATCTTGAGTAATTTTGGAAGTAATATCATATTTATTTCTAAATTTTAGTTTTTTACGAGACCGTCCGTAAAAAACTGTAAAAAACCTGTTTTTTACATGACATTAATTAACGGTGTAAATAACGTCTGTGTAAAAAACTTGCCAACCCTGCCTGCAGGGTTTACAATTGATAATAGTCCAATCATGACAAGAAACAGTTGATTAGTTTGTTTATTCTGTTAAATGATATGTTTATTCGACACCTGTCCGATAATCACATCCATAGCATTTTGACTTGCCCGGGACTAAACTCTGGTTGACGGCCACTTGCCCGAACATTGTTTTGACTTGCCCCGGGCGTCGGGCAATAGGATTTGTCGAGCCCTGACTTTTGTTTTCTACATCCTCTGTTGTTTCACGCATACGCGCTGTGCGTGTTTACATTTCGTGTGTTGATAAACAAATTTGCGTATACGACGGTTTAAATTTATTGGAATTTTATTGTTTCTGAGCGACTATTTCGATTTTTGCAAACACACACACACATTAGTATTTATATTTTAGCCAAAACATCCATTATTACGATGTAATGCTGCTTTAAACAAAAAGAAAAACACAGCTTACAATATATATCAAACTGAAGGGAATATTCTAAATTCCAAGTTCCAAAATACACATGTCCCGCAGGGCGATCTGGGCGCCCTAGGGACTCTGATTTCACCCATTTGGGGGCCTCACTTCTCCCCCAAAACAACTGGTTTTTTTTTACAATTTCATACAAATGTTTGTCCAGTAAGATACACTGACCCATTATAAAGCATTCCTTCTATTGAAATGTTGTATTGAATGGTCTGTGCATTTTAACCATATTTTATTGACATTTATTAACCCTTTCCCTCATAGAAGCACCTCTTCACGTCATTACCAATACTACATACATAAACCCTTTCCCTCATAGAAGAACCTCTTGGCGCCATTACCAATACGACATACATTAACCCTTTCCCTCATAGAAGCACCTCTTGGCGCCATTACCAATACGACATACATTAACCCTTTCCCTCATAGAAGCACCTCTTGGCGCCATTACCAATACGACATACATTAACCCTTTCCCTCATAGAAGCACCTATTGGCGCCATTACCAATACGACATACATTAACACTTTCCCTCATAGAAGTACCTCTTGGCGCCATTACCAATACGACATACATTAACACTTTCCCTCATAGAAGCACCTCTTGGCGCCATTACCAATACAACATACATTAACACTTTCCCTCATAGAAGCACCTCTTGGCGCCATTACCAATACGACATACATTGACAATGTAGTAGCCAAACCAATGTTCATAAACCCTTTCCCTCATAGAAGCACCTCTTGGCGCCATTACCAATACGACATACATTGACAATGTAGTAGCCAAACCAATGTTCATAATAAAGGCCAGAATCTCATGTAGTCCCAGTAATATCTATGGAGGTGGGATAGATATGGCAACTACTTGTCCACTGCAGGATAGCTAAATGGCTGTCGTTTGTATGCAGATATAATAGTATATTAACCTAAATCTCTATGAAGTCCCAGTAATATCTATGGAGGTGGGATAGATATGGCAACTACTTATCCACTGCATGATAGCTAAATGGCCGTCGTTTGTATGGAGATATAATAGTATATGAACCTAAATCTCTATGTAGTCCCAGTAATATCTATGGAGGTGGGATAGATATGGTGACTACTTATCCACTGCATGATAGCTAAATGGCTGTCGTTTGTATGGAGATATAATAGTATATTAACCTAAATCTCTATGTAGTCCCAGTAATATCTATGGAGGTGGGATAGATATGGTGACTACTTATCCACTGCATGATAGCTAAATGGCTGTCGTTTGTATGGAGATATAATAGTATATTAACCTAAATCTCTATGTAGTCCCAGTAATATCTATGGAGGTGGGATAGATATGGTGACTACTTATCCACTGTATGATAGCTAAATGGCTGTCGTTTGTATGGAGATATAATAGTATATTAACCTAAATCTCTATGTAGTCCCAGTAATATCTATGGATGTGGTGGGTTAAATGGCTGTCGTTTGTATGGAGTTTGTTTTTTTTGCTATGTGTAAATGGCTGGTTTGTATGGAGATATAATAGTATATTAACTAAATCTCTATGTATCCAGTATATCTAAGGATAGATATGGCGGCATGATAGCTAAATGGCTGTCGTTTGTATGGAGATATAATAGTATATTAACCTAAATCTCTATGGGTGTGTTGTTGGTTTGTTTTTTGGGTTGGGTTGTTTTTTTGTGTTGGTGTGTTTGTTGGTTTTTTTTTTTTTTGGGTTTTTTTTGTAAAGGCTGTATTGTATGGAGATATAATAGTATATTAACCTAAATCTCTATGTAGTCCCAGTAATATCTATGGAGGTGGGATAGATATGGCGACTACTTATCCACTGCATGATAGCTAAATGGCTGTCGTTTGTATGGAGATATAATAGTATATTAACCTAAATCTCTATGTAGTCCCAGTAATATCTATGGAGGTGGGATAGATATGGCGACTACTTATCCACTGCATGATAGCTAAATGGCTGTCGTTTGTATGGAGATATAATAGTATATTAACCTAAATCTCTATGTAGTCCCAGTAATATCTATGGAGGTGGGATAGATATGGTGACTACTTATCCACTGCATGATAGCTAAATGGCTGTCGTTTGTATGGAGATATAATAGTATATTAACCTAAATCTCTATGTAGTCCCAGTAATATCTATGGAGGTGGGATAGATATGGCGACTACTTATCCACTGCATGATAGCTAAATGGCTGTCGTTTGTATGGAGATATAATAGTATATTAACCTAAATCTCTATGTAGTCCCAGTAATATCTATGGAGGTGGGATAGATATGGCGACTACTTATCCACTGCATGATAGCTAAATGGCTGTCGTTTGTATGGAGATATAATAGTATATTAACCTAAATCTCTATGTAGTCCCAGTAATATCTATGGAGGTAGGATAGATATGGTGACTACTTATCCACTGCATGATAGCTAAATGGCTGTCGTTTGTATGGAGATATAATAGTATATTAACCTAAATCTCTATGTAGTCCCAGTAATATCTATGGAGGTAGGATAGATATGGTGACTACTTATCCACTGCATGAAAGCTAAATGGCTGTCGTTTGTATGCAGATATAATAGTATATTAACCTAAATCTCATGTAGTCCCAGTAATATCTATGGAGGTGGGATAGATATGGCGACTACTTATCCACAGCATGATAGCTAAATGGCTGTCGTTTGTATGGAGATATAATAGTATATTAACCTAAATCTCTATGTAGTCCCAGTAATATCTATGGAGGTGGGATAGATATGGCGACTACTTATCCACAGCATGATAGCTAAATGGCTGTCGTTTGTATGGAGATATAATAGTATATTAACCTAAATCTCTATGTAGTCCCAGTAATATCTATGGAGGTAGGATAGATATGGTGACTACTTATCCACTGCATGATAGCTAAATGGCTGTCGTTTGTATGGAGATATAATAGTATATTAACCTAAATCTCTATGTAGTCCCAGTAATATCTATGGAGGTAGGATAGATATGGTGACTACTTATCCACTGCATGAAAGCTAAATGGCTGTCGTTTGTATGCAGATATTATAGTATATTAACCTAAATCTCTATGAAGGAAAGGGTTAAATGGCTGTCGTTTGTATGGAGATATAATAGTATATTAACCTAAATCTCTATGAAGGAAAGGGTTAAGTAACACCATTTAAGGACGCGATTGCGCGCTTTCTCACTTCTGCAAAAATAATTCTAACCTAGAATGAACCGTGCTGCATGTCATTTGCATAAATTACATGCGCAATATTCGAATGTTTATCATTTTCTTGTACATTATGTTGGTTTTACTATAATTTCACTGATATTATAATCAAAGTTACCTCTTTCTGTAGAAATGATGGCATGTGTAATTTCTCTGTAGATTCCTTCTTGTGTGTGGTGGCTTGAAACAATTCAACCTATAACAAATCAAGAACAACATTTAAATGGCAAAACGTCTAAGTTCTAAGAATAAATTCACTCCGATTAGTGCAGTGGTTAGCGCTCACTTCTCACCAATGCAACATGGGTTCGATCCTCGGACAGGGAAGTATGTGAGATGGTACGGTGGTCGCCAGATCGGACATGTGGGTTTTCTCCGGGTACTCCTGTTTCCTACCACACAAATGACCACATATACGCTTTCATCCGCGCCAACGAGAGTGATTAGTGCTAGGATAATATATTAAATATAAAATATTAATTTAATATAAGTTGTTAGAACTTGTTAGAATCGTTGTAAAATAAATAAAGTTTAATCTTTAAAAAAAACAAAAAACAAAAAATAGTCCCTCAATGTAGATCTAAGCATAAAGTCACTCAATGTAGATCTAAGCATAAAGTCACTCAATGTAGATATAAGCATAAAGTCACTCAATGTAGATATAAGCATAAAGTCACTCAATGTAGATCTAAGCATAAAGTCATTCAATGTAGATCTAAGCATAAAGTCACTCAATGTAGATATAAGCATAAAGTCATTCAATGTAGATCTAAGCATAAAGTCATTCAATGTAGATCTAAGCATAAAGTCATTCAATGTAGATATAAGCATAAAGTCATTCAATGTAGATATAAGCATAAAGTCATTCAATGTAGATATAAGCATAAAGTCATTCAATGTAGATATAAGCATAAAGTCACTCAAGGCTGTTCTAAACATACAGTCACAGAATGCACCGGATAACCGGTTGATAACAGTAAGGCTGGTTACCTCTAGGAAGTGTTAATTGTTGCATTATATGTCTGTCACAGTGTTCTTCATTTCCGTACTTGTTAATTTTATTACTCCATCTTTGCCAAACCTGGACATTTCCAGTGGGCGAATGAATCGATATGACAAACAAACTGTGAATATGCAGGTTGTCCTGCGAAGAAATGTAATCCCTGACTGGTGGGTCCAGGAATCAATATTATTTGACAGGCAATGAATATTCATTTCACGCGTTTCGATAGTAGAGCGTGAAATATTTGTCTTTCGCGTCTCTGGCCATTTCATTGCATCAAAACTGCAAGAAACGCACAGTGAGAAAACACTGCATTATCGAATTCTGGTATACAGAAATATCTGTGCTAATCAGTTGTAGGATTAAAGACCGCCATTTAATCCAATTATCCGTAATTAAAATGTCACCAACTTCTCAACACCCCATGTAATCAAGTGCCAAACAGCTGATTTCCAATAAACAAACGCTTGTCATCATCGCACACGTGACCGCACACATGACCTTCACTTTCATGGATTTTCGGCTGATTATGTTTCTTGAACAAAGTTATTTTGCCGATATTTATGGCATGCGCCAACGATTTTCGCCAACTGAAGATTTTTGGAGCCAGATTTAATTTTTATGCGCATTTGACGACAAATGCGACTGACAGCGGGAACCCTGGGTACCCTAAAGTGATAGTGTGTATCGGTCGGTCTATATTAATACAACAGTCAATGCTGATGTTCTAATGATATAAAGATGATCTGATAATACACTGTGATGTTCTTATGTGATCATATACTATGATGTTATAAATAAAACGTATACAACTGTACTATATATATATATTACTCTTTCATTCAATAATTAGCCTAATTATTGGGGCAAGTCAATTTTGCCAGTGTCACTTGTCCCGGGCAAGTCAGTTTGAAAAACATTTGTAGAGCCCTGATATAGCACGAGGAAAGCGTGCTATTTAAGATTATATATTGAGACGTGTATGTAGAGCTGATCATTCTACCCGAACGACTTCTAACAAGTTATAATTTCATGTTATGAATATTATATATTTCACAATTAAATACTGTCTTTATGATACAATTAGTACATGTAATGATATTGTATATCTGCAAGAGAGCGTGGACCCATACTGCTCTACAATCCGGTCACTTTCTGTACAAGTGGTCATGTAGACATGGGTTACAGGTTTCCAGAGTAAATTCTCTGGTTTTTCCTGGGTGAAGTCGGTTTGTAATTTTTGATCAATTGACTAAAACAAAACAAAACATTGCGCAGATATATAATGCTTAAGACGTAATTATACGGTAATATCAATAGTGATATGTAAATACACTTGAATGTTGATATTATTGTTGATACAGTCGACCTTGTGGAAATATATATATGTAAATATGTAAGCATATGTGTAGCCAGGTTGCCGAAATAAACGTCGCTCATTCTGGTACAGCATACAGTTGTTGCTTGTTTATTGGTATACATCAGTTTAGAGAGAGTATAGCAAAGAGACGAACTTGTACTGGTCAGCTGTTCCACACGAACGGCTGTCAGTGGTGGCAATTTCCCGGGAAATAAGAGTTTTTCCAGAGAAAGTGGGAAATTCCAGGAAATATCGGGGGGGACTGTCATGGACACCTTAAAAGCTATCTGATGAGTACCCTTGGCCGGGACTAAACAGTTTTACCCCTTCAATTAATATAACCAATTGAAAAACACTGGAGCCAATTCAGGGATCATTCTAGTGGGCGATGTGGGCGGAATTGTCGCCCTAGGGACCCTGACTTCGCCTTCTGGGGGCCCCATTTTTCCTAAACAAAACATTTTTTTTTTTACGATTTTCAAACAAAATTTTGTCTAGTTATAGTTTGGCCCATTATAAAGCACTCCTTCTATTCAACTGTTGTATTTAATGGTTGTACTGTGCATTTTAACCCTCTTTTGCAGAAGTATATTAAAGAACACCATTTAAGGAAGCGATCACGCGCTTTCTCACTTCTCCCAAAAATTCTGACCTAGAATGAACCCTGCTATCCAGGGCCACTGTCTGAATGTTTGTCTGCGCCACTTCTGTCGCCAATTGAAAAACACTGGAGCAATTTAAAAAACTTGGCGCCAACTCAGAGCCATATAGTTCACAAATAAATAGTGGTGCAGACAAACATTCAGACAGAGGGATCCCTGCATGTATATTACTTATTAGCCCAATTGCGAAAAACCAGGTTATTAATCCCTCTGGAATCATCACCGGAGAAGAGACCATTTTTTTTTTATTTGTTGGAACTTTTTAATTTGTTTGTTTTATTTGATTTAATATAACAATTTGCTAAGACAAGTATTTACATGATAAACCAGGAAAGCTGAGAACCAAACTCCATAAATTATTGTTCTGCATCAGTGTATGATTTTTAATTGAAGTCAACCAGATACCTCAAAAAGTATAGTTGTGCATCAGTATATCTTTTAGGATTCGTAATGGAATAAAAAGTCAATCAGATAGTGGTGGAACCTATGCTCGGCGTAAATCCCACATATAATGACCCTTAAGGCTTATAAAATGTTAATTGCACTTGCCGTATATTATTATTTTCTTAAGTCGTGAAAACAAAACACTCTTGTCGACAGTTTTAGCTTCATCACATGACCTTGCTGCTCAATACAGCTATCGCAACGGTGTCAGTCGGCACCCGTTTATATGGGGAACTGAAGACTTCAGGGCACCTATGCATGGCGTACTTGTTGTTTTTATATATATCCACCATAACTTGTTGAATATCTTATTTTGATATTGAGTAAAAACATGTATTGGTCTTAATCAGAAATGGTATAGAAACTATTTTTCGGGGTAGGTGTAGATTTTTTAAATTCGGATAGCTACCCGAATTGCTCATACACCGTAACAGTTTCGGTGGAAATTTTCTCCCAATGATTTGCTTGTTTATATTCGTCTGCTGGACAAGTCATGCGACAGTTGCAGCAGCCTACCGATACACTCAACGGAATGCTATTGAACCATGCTTCAGCTCCGTCGGCGAAATTAGCCTAGAACTATATAAATATTTTAAATACGGATGAAAATGGAAAATACGCCGAGTATAGGAATACGCCGAGCATAGGTTTCACCACTCTATCTCAAATTTAGCCCTGTTTCGTTCACAAATTTAAAAAAATGAGAGAAAAAAACCACTGTAACGAATGTTACAAGTCCGCAAAGTACCCTCGACTTATGGAAGGATCCAGCTTAAAATCTGATTTTTCAAACCAAGAATTGACCCTAGACTTATGGCTGAGATAAACTTATAGCCGGGAATATACGTATATAATTATGTCATACACATAAAAATCAAAACATAGCATGAAAATGGTCTGGACCATAAATTTTAACAACATTAGGCAATGGCCCGCACCAGGGACAACGCACCGCACCAGTAGTAGCAGGCCCATAGCCACACTGACGTTTAAATTTCCAAAGCAACCAAAAAATTAAATATAATTCAAAAAATATCCCTTTGCTGTATAAAATGTTGACTGCTAGAACTGAAAAGTCAGTACATAATTATACGTCTACACTCATTAAATCAGAAAACACAGGACATCTCTTCTATACAACAATTTTAATGGGAACATGCCCCCGGACCTCCCATAGATTGCCTTGGTTGAAATTTGTCTCTTGCTACGGTACTGAGTAGTGCTTATACTCACTGGATCAACTTTATCCCAGTTATTGTACTTCGAAATGAAGTCTAAACCAAACACATGACCACACACTGATGTCATTTTGAAGAATGCAAGTTCATTAGTTGGCGGAAATTTAGCTCTATATTCATGGATTGAGCAGGCACTATTAGACCCTTTTCTTGACGTCATATTTCCATTTGAAAGGATCTTTGAAATCGACAGTGCCAAAGATGGCTTCTCAGCCACCATTAAAATTGTTCGCATGTTTCTGATTTTGAAGTTTTGTTAACTAGAAAAAGTAATTATTAGCAAATTTGGACACATCAAACTTCATCTTTGTTACTGGATGCTGTAGAAGTAAAATTCCCTACGTCTACTAGATCTAGATTAATATTGAAATAAACTCAAAGAACAAGAACTGCAACTTCACATTTTTACTCTCGAACAACGAGTTCTACTTGCAGGGCAGTGTGGACTTGAAAAAAGTCAGTTATTCTTGCATGCTATACGAAGAGCAGCCCGTTGGATAAAGTTAAGCCTGGGCACAGGTGTTGATATATTTTGTCTGGTCAGTCATATCATTATATTTTAATACCGAGATCATTAATTGGGCCGTATTGATAATTGAGTTTCAGAAGTAAATTAGTCAATCGACAGGCTGGAACCCAGGCTAGATAAAGGCTGATTTCGATTGTATCCTTAGCGGTCTAAGTGAATAACAAGTACAAAACAATATGCGTGAGGTGCCTTGCTCAAGGACAGTCTACCGATGTCAAACCATTTAAGCTTTATTTATTTTACAATGATTGTGAAGCAAGTTTTAGCAACTTATGTTAATCACTCTCGTTGGCGCGGATGAATGCGTAAATGTGGTCATTCATGCGGGAGGAAACCGGAGTACCCGGAGAAAACCCACCTGTCCGATCTGGCGACCACCGTACCATCTCAAATACTTCCCGGTCCGAGGATCGCACCCGGGTTGCATTGGTGAGAAGCGAGTGCGCTAACCACTGCGCTAATCGGACAGCCATATGTGGAACCCGGGACCCTATACTGTATGGCAGTATTCGACCTGTTGATGGACACAAACGACGTGTTACAAGCAGTTTTGCCTGCCTGCCTGCCTGCCTGCCTGCCTGCCTGCCTGCCTGCCTGCCTGCCTGCCTGCCTGCCTGCCTGCCTGCCTGCCTGCCTGCCTGCCTGCCTGCCTGCCTGCCTGCCTGCCTGCCTGCCTGACTGCCTGCCTGCCTGCCTGCCGCCTGCCTGCCTGCTGCCTGCCTGCCTGCCTGCCTGCCTGCCTGCCTGCTGACGCCTGCCTGCCTGCCTGCCTGCTGCCTGCTGCGCTGCCTGCCTGCCTGCCTGCCTGCCTGCCTGCCTGCCTGCTGCCTGCCTGCCTGCCTGCTGCCTGCCTGCCTGCCTGCCTGCTGCCTGCCTGCCTGCCTGCCTGCCTGCCTGCCTGCCTGCCTGCCTGCCTGCCTGCCTGCCTGCCTGCCTGCCTGCCTGCCTGCCTGCCTGCCTGCCTGCCTGCCTGCCTGCCTGCCTGCCTGCCTGCCTGCCTGCCTGCCTGCCTGCCTGCCTGCCTGCCTGCCTGCCTGCCTGCCTGCCTGCCTGCCTGCCTGCCTGCCTGCCTGCCTGCCAAATTAATACGTATTATCACAAATAGACAAATTAGTTTCGCTCTTTGCCAATATAGCTTCTTAGCTGGTTTATCGTTGCTTTAAGTAACACGATGCCAACCTATGTAATGTGTGTATACTACATTTTGTTTCTCATGCCATGTATATTATTATGTATGTACACGTATAATTATTGTATTGCCAAAGGCAAGGTTATTGCCGATTTTGCAATACAACATATTCTCTGATATATTATAAATTTATGTTTAATTAACGTCGCTATCGGTTGCCCATTTTAGAGACGGGCAGCTTACCTAACAACACCTTTCTTAGCCATGCTTCACAGACGAATCTGTAGTTCAGTGGTAACACGTTGGACTGTTAATCCAGGGATCCAGGTTCGATACACCCATCTGACCCTAATAAAATTAACAGTATATCATACACACAACAGTGGTATGCAAGTTAGCTACATTAACCACTCGATCACGAACGTCACCCAGGTCGCTTTATACTATTATTTTGCATTTATATATGATTTTAAATTCGCACACGAGATTTACATTTCGTAGTTAGTGGTCATTTCATTCGCAAGTTAAATTACGAACTATAGATCTGGTTAATATTTTAATTGTAACCTTTGTTCTTTTCATTAATACAATCAATATTGGATATATGGTACACAATAAATCACTTCATGTTCTTATTTTGCATTTACATAACACTTTATAAATTCCATTTCGCACTCGCCAATTACATTTCGTTCATTTCGCACACAATATTCCTATAAGAATAAAGGAGTTGGGTTATTAATATGCTTACGTCCCTTGATGCTCTTTGCAATGAAAACAAATAGAGGTGTGAAAGCGGTGAATTTCAACTTGGGGGAAAAAAAGGAAATAAAATGAAAATGAATTATAAATGAGTAGTTGCCCAATGGAACACCGAGATTATCCAAATAAACTGAATAGATATGGTTTCTCCTCGGACCAATCACACACGAAGGAGCAAGAGCTTGAAAATATGGCTAAGGTGAATGTGTTATTGTATTGTGTCTGTTGTCGTTTCTGGTTTTCAGGCTGTTGTAGCCTGTAGAGCGTCGGATTTGGAATCGAAAGGTTGTATGTATGTATGTCCATTAATGTCAAACCCCTCGCGGGGACTTAGACATGTTTTCCTGGGCAGGCTTAGCCGACCTAAGCGATTAACCAGTACTAAGCAATGTGTGTGAGGTGCCTTGCTCAATGACACTACATACGTGGCCTGACCGAGTATCGAACCCGGGACTGTTCGATTCCAAATCCGACGCTCTACCACATACGTAGCCTGTAGAGCGTCCAATTTGGAATCGAACGGTCCCGGGTTCAAAACTCGGTCAGGCCATGGGAGTACGAACATAACGGACCATGGACATAACGGACCAGACAGAACGGACCATTTCATGGGACAGAACGGACCATGTATTTAAATGTCTATTTACCGAAGAAAGCATGTTGTTTTACATATTATTTATAAATATTATCATCATTACTTTTGTTAACTATGTACAATGTAGCAATTATAACGTAAATAATTGAAACCTGTTTAAAGATCATTTGAGGGCTAAAACCTACGCCATATGCTTCTTCTTCTTCTTTGTTTAAGCAGCACTCCTTCACTTATGAAGATTAGGTGCTGGCGCCGTAATAAAAAGTGTTAGTTAAGTGCTTGATCAGAAAGTGCTCATTAGAAAGGATATGTGGACAGTGAATAGACATATTTTTAGATATATTTTTAAGTGTTTTTTATAAAACTATGTACATAATTGTGGCAATTTATGCAAAGTATATTGGGGTGAGGACAGACACAGGGATCAGGGCCTTGAAGGCGTCCACTGTGTCTGCGGCATATATGGTGGGCGGTAGCATGTTCCACTGAGTGACGGCTCTAGGATAGAAAGAGTATTTGTACGAGTCTTTAGCTGCGTGAATATGTTTGTAGGTATAGGTGTTACTGTGCCTGGTTCTGGGGTCTGAAGGAATAATTAGATTACAGGGTGGTTGGATGGCAACTACGTGGTGTATGATTTTATAAAACATGATGAATCTGGTACGGATTCTTCGAATTTCCAAGGTGGGCCAGTTGAGGGTAGTGAGCATGTCAGTTACAGAACTTGTATTGTGGTAGCAGTTGAATGTATAGCGGGCTGCACGGCGTTGTACTAATAGCATTTCATTTATAGATAGCTGGGCTTGGGATACACCAAACAATACACAATTAGTTAATTATCAAATTGGTTTTAATTAATTAATTTTCCAATAATTAGAATTATGAGACCTTTTGATTAATAATTAGTATCACATAATCCTAATAACAAATTAACTGTCACAAGTGTGATTGAGTAAATACGGTCAATGACACTCTTTAATATTGGCAATCATGCATATTAATTGGATGTGAAAAACATGATAGTACATAATCTCTGACAGTGTGTATTTTAATTTAAAGAGAAAAGGTCTAATTTTGCCTTTTTTATTTTTCTACAAAGATCTTGCAATTATAATTTGGATTAATAGATTGGTAAGGCGTTCATAATACAACTAGGAATGCTCTGAGACATGGTCCGTTCTGTCCAAACACATGGTCCGTTCTGTCCAAACACATGGTCCGTTCTGTCCAAACACATGGTCCGTTCTGTCCCATGAAGTGGTCCGTTATGTCCGTGGTCTGTTATGTCCCTAATTCAGGCCATGTATGTAGCCTACATATCAATGATATCTGTCAGGATAGCATGTCTTAAAAGCTAATCCTTTCGGGGCCACGCATTTACACCTTCAGCTTTTCTAACTATCTATCTTCCTTTAATGTCGAACCCCTCGCAGGGACGTAGACATGTTGCGCGTCAAAAACCGCAAAGAAGTTAAAAGTATGAGTAGCTAAAAGTATAATTTAAGAAGGTATGAAAATAAGTTGTGGTAAAAGTTTAAAAGCAGCTGCGCAGAACAACTAGGGACTGGCATGATCAATATGGCAAACTGCCGTATTGAATTGCTCTATGGTAGGGAGATGGACAATGTCAGGAGGGAGGTGGTTCCAATGATAGATTGTTCTTGGAAAGAAGGAAAACTTGTAGTAGTCTGTAGTTGCTGTAATTAACCTATAGCTTAAGGAATGGCAATGGCGAGTAGGACGGGAGAGAGGAACTAGGTAATTTTCAATGGGAATAGCAACAAGATCATTATGAATTTTATACATAAGGGATAACCTATTGTCAATACGCCGTTGATCTAGTCTGCGTAGATTTAGGGAATGTAGCATGTCTGTAACACTAGAGGTACGATAGAAGTCAGCCTTTATCCAACGGGCTGCTCTTCGCTGGACACCTTCAATTTGGTCTATCAATGTTTGGGTATGGGGCGACCAGATCTCGGAGCCATATTCAAGCTGGGGTCTCACTAGTGTCTGGTAAGCCATGGTCTTAAGGGGTTCAGATTTGACCTGGAGGTTTCTACGTAGAAATCCTAATGTTTGGTTTGCTTTCTTTGTTGACCTTTTTATGTGGGTGTCCCACGACAGGTTATTTGAGATATCCACGCCAATGTATTTGGCTGAGGTGACCGACTCAAGTAGGACTCCATGGAGTTTATATTTGCTGGGAATAGGATGTTTCCTTCTGGTGACGTGGATAACTTGACATTTGGACTTTGGAGGGGTTAAATTCCATGTACCACTCCAACTCCCACTCTTCTAATCTCTTAAGATCATTTTGGAGTGTGACCGATTCATTTGCAGATGTCAGTGATAGATATACTGCAGTATCATCTGCAAAGATGCGGACTTTGGAACTGATGTTTTGTGGGAGGTCGTTTATGTAGGCTAGGAAAAGCAGGGGTCCAAGTACGGATCCCTGTGGGACTCCAGAGGACACCGGAATGGCCTCTGAACTAATACCATTAAGGACAACTGACTGGAGTCTATTATCTAGAAAACTCTTAATCCACCTTAATGTTTGACCTCTGACTCCATATTCATGCATTTTTAGTAGTACTTTCTCGTGATTGACCTTATCGAAAGCCTTACTGAAGTCTAATAGGATGAGATCTACCTGATGCTTATTGTAGACAGAGGTAACCAAGTCATTGACTAGCATTACTAATTGGGTCACGCATGACCGTTTTTCTCTAAAACCATGCTGCAAATGGTACAGAATACTGTGGTTAGTGAAGTGTTTTGCTATCGAGGAGGAAACTATATGTTCTAGTACCTTGCATAGAACACATGTCAGTGAGATAGGCCTATAGTTGGCGGGGTTTGACTTGTCCCCTTTTTTGTAAATGGGAGCAACATTTGCTGACTTCCACTGGGCCGGCAGTGATCCTTCGTTGAGGGATTTTTGGAATAAGACTTCAAGGATAGGTGAGAGTTCTTTAGACAGGGTTTTAAGTACGATTGGCTTAATTAGGTCAGGACCACTAGCCTTGTGGGGGTTCAGGTTATTGAGAAGTTTCTCTATGCCATTTGAGCTTACTGTGATCTCATTCATGTTTGGCATGGATTGACCATTCAGGTTTCCATATGTGTCCTGAATTTTCATTTTACAAATGGAGGTAAGTCTTAGTGGGGATTTGGAGCTGAAGACAGACTGAAACTGTTTGTTCAGTGCTGTGGCTTTAGCAGCTTCTTCATGATGGAATTTGTTTTCATGCTTTAGGGATGGCATTGATTTGGAATCTTGCTTGGAATGCTTAAGGATGGAATAAAGTTTCTTGGTGTTTGGTCTGTAAGGATGGGAGGCATCAGCACTGTTTAGATTTAGGATGTTTTCTAGGTATCGATGATAAGCATCTTTGACCTCTTTCCGCACTAAGTGTTTTAGATCCAGGAATTTCTTGCGATTTGAAGGTGTACTTGACTTCCTAGTATTTTTAAAGGCCCTATTTCGCCTTCTAATCATTCGCTTAACACTCTGATTGACCCAGGGTAGGTGATCTCTTAACGATGACTGTTTGGATGGAATCCATTTATCTGTAAGGGTGTTTAGAGCATGAGAGAAATGTTCCCATAGCTCTTCAGTGTTTAATGCGGTATATTTACATTCGTTAGTCATAACCTGGTGATAGTCACATAATGACTGTTTAATGGCCTGCCAGTTTGCTTTCTTATAGAGTGGAATCCTGCGAGGCTTTTGATAACATATCCTTGCGGATGTGTTGACTTTTATTTCGACTACATTATGATCACTGATGCCAGGTAGGATATTGACCTGGTTTACTAAACTGGGGTTAGTTGTAAGGAATAAATCCAGGATGTTGTTTTCACGGGTGGGGAGGTTAACCATTTGGGTGAGGTTTGTATCATTAAACATTTCAATGACCTGCCTATAGAAGGATGGGTGTTTGCAGTCGCTTAGCGCGATTGCGTGACATAACTTTAGATGTCATTTCCTCGACGTAACGTCATCCAACCAGTGGGCCCCTTTTGGTAAATTGCGTCACATATTAACTTCCTGGTCAACTCATACGCAAGTCGACTCGTACCATTTTGGTCAACTCATACCCGGCCTGCTGCACGGTAAAGTTGTCACCGTAAAGTTTCTAGTAAAATATGTGTACAATGCTATTTTTTAAAATCTATTTCTAAAATCACACTGAAATGATGTTTTTCATAAAGGTATTCCATAAAACTAACTGCAAGTGAAAAAATTATATTAAATTTCGAAAATAAAATTTGCAGAGCATATATATATTTGTTATACTATTACTCAGAGCCTCAAATTATATTGTAAATTTATATATTATTTTATATATATCATTTTGTCACGTTATTCATGGTATGAGTGTAATAAAGGATTTTGACTTGACTTTGACATACTGTAAATTGCCATAGACAGTTGCAATTTTGCAAGTGTGTATTTTATGTTTATTTATCGTTGCTACCGGTTGCCCATATGAGCGACGCCTCCTGAAGAGATTAGTCATTTTAGATTTTGGAGGATAGTGCAATGATACAGACAGAGACCCATTCCAGAGTCTCCTCTGGTTCTTTTACGTGCACAATGTAATGCACCGACACAAGACCTTGGTTTAAAGTCCCATCTGAAAGACTGTTAATTTTATTAGGGTCAGACGGGGGATCGAACCTGCGATCCCTGGATTATCAGTCCAGCATGTTACCACTGGACTACATATCCGTCTGTATACTAAAGTGATTCAGCCAGTAATCATTTTACAAGCAATCAATCAAGACATTGTAATGGTAAAAACATTTTACAATGCCAGTTTTATAAATACAGACCCATTTGTGTTACTTAAACCAACATTACATCGCAAAAAGCAAATAAAATGCATTTTTTCACGTATATTTATGCATTGCTACTACAAATTCTTCCGAATGCATTCGAACACATAACATTGAATCAATAAATAGTGTTTTTGTGATCTACAAACTTTAAAAATTGAAAGTAGGATTTCATATAATGGTCATCCATGCTCCTGAATTGACGTTTGTCATCGGAGTCAGTACTACATTGAATTTCACCCACTTCGCCCTCTAGAATGATCCCTGAATTGTGTCGTTTTGCATGACATATTTGACTGTTATTTTCATCGCTAACTCTGGTTGTGAGCAGCACGTCCTTCTCATCTGCGGATAGCAGGGTTCCCGCTGGCGGTCGCCACTGGCGCTGTCACAGAATGACACGAGGGCCAGCTTATCTCAGGGTCACGGATACCAGGATCAAGTGTATGCATAAAGACTAAGCAGATTTACAAAATTTAATATACATAAAACAACACTAGCAACAAAGACAATGAATGGTAGGAGACGTATGTTTGTCCGTAGTTTGGCTCTCCACAGATGGTGGCTTCACTTCCGGTATAGAGTCCGGTCTACGGCTGGTAATGCCGTTAATTTATGTAACAGTTCCGAGATCTAAATAACTGCCGTTCCACACTCGACAGGCTATAATGCACCTATTTAAACATTGGCAAGTATTGCCGTCACAGTGCTATATAATGCACATAGTTAAGATTGGCAAGTATTGCCTTCACAGTGCTATATAATGCACACTTTAAAAGATTGGCAAGTATTGCCTTCACAGTGCTATATAATGCACACTTTAAAAGATTGGCAAGTATTGCCTTCACAGTGCTATATAATGCACACTTTAAAAGATTGGCAAGTATTGCCGTCACAGTGCTATATAATGCACACTTTAAAAGATTGGCAAGTATTGCCTTCACAGTGCTATATAATGCACACTTTAAAAGATTGGCAAGTATTGCCTTCACAGTGCTATATAATGCACACTTTAAAAGATTGGCAAGTATTGCCTTCACAGTGCTATGTAATGCACACTTTAAAAGATTGGCAAGTATTGCCGTCACAGTGCTATATAATGCACACTTTAAAAGATTGGCAAGTATTGCCGTCTCAGTGCTATAATGCACACTTCAAAAGATTGGCAAGTATTGCCATTACAGTGATAGATCACTAGATTTACAATGCACAAGATGATTAAC
>CM026391.1:80997052-81064500 GCA_014843695.1 Archivesica marissinica
TGTCGTAAACCATACACAGTTTCTTGACACATATATACAGCATAACACATGATGTAATGACCAATCCACATAGCTTGATATTCAAGAACATTTTACACAACACAAGTTCTAATATCCCAAATTTCTATTACGTTACCTTTAAACTACATTCATTATGTTACTGTTTAAAAAAAATACATTAGTACAGTTACTGTAGTACAATGTACTTTATAATATACCATATACAGAATAATCATATCTTACATAGATTTCTTAACATTTTAACATATTTAGATTTCATTAGATCGATAAATGTGTACATACTGGGTCGTCTAGAATATTATGCGTTAACATAGGTATTTCTTAGATTACTGTAACGGGCATAGACACATACAAAGTGATATTCGTCTTCAGTATCTGCAGTATTGCACAGGGTACACGCGCAGGAGAAATCTAAGTAAAAAGTCCATACGTGTGCATCGATACGTGTATATTACTAAATATATATTAATTTAAAAAAACATTATTGTGAAATGCATATACCATTTCCATTTACTATATTTCATTTTATAGCTATACGATATGCTATTAGAATTAAGGCACATGGAAAACTGACACGAACATGGAGGGTGCGAATGTAATGTTGATATAACTTTTGGTGAATATGTGTATATTATATATGCATGCTTGTGTTCAATTTTGATCATAATTGTATATATATATGTATAGTTTATTTTCAAATTCAGTAAGCCATGGACCCATGTGAACATACAACAAACATAAACATAGATATCATACAATGATGCAAAAAGAAGACAATGAAATACACACAAGGAATACAATATACATTCAATCATTATCATTTAAAGAATCTTGCGTACATTTCTAGCTTCGTACAAGGCATAAAATATACGTGTGCATAGTCATACGGAGGTGTTTAACCCTTTCAACCCCACAGGCCTCTAAATAGGCTTATGAAAAAGTGTAGATCCAGATGAGCCGGCTCGTGACGAGCCGTCTCATCAGGATCTGCACTTTTTTGCTAGTAATAATTATTAATTTTAGACAAAATTACCCATCTTGATAAATGAACTGGTCCGAATGTAATTTTCTTATTCATTTATTGGTCTAAGAATATCATGGACCAGTCCATGTCAGTTACTTGGGGTTGAATGGGTTAACTATACAACCATCTAGTTAGGTATTATCTTCATTGATGCGTTGCATATACATGTATATATATAATAATAATGTCCATTGTTATTTAATATTGGAGTATTACATTAAATCCTAGGCGTAAATGTACGAAATTAATAATTTTAAAATTTGTTATATAAGTGTGTGTTTTAAGTAAGATATAAACTCAATATTAATATAAATATATAATTTATTTAACAGAAATGTTACAAACCCATGAGCTTACATGGTACAAATAAATTTAACAAATAATAGTCAATAATGGCTGAAAAGCATACATGCCTAAATACATGCGTGAGTCTAACTAAGGTGATTCCATACACGCCTAAATACATGCGTGAGTCTAACTTAGGTGATTCCATCGATGCCTAAATACATGCGTGAGTCTAACTAAGGTGATTCCATACACGCCTAAATACATGCGTGAGTATAACTAAGGTGATTCCATCGATGCCTAAATACATGCGTGAGTCTAACTAAGGTGATTCCATACACGCCTAAATACATGCGTGAGTCTAACTAAGGTGATTCCATACACGCCTAAATACATGCGTGAGTCTAACTAAGGTGATTCCATCGATGCCTAAATACATGCGTGAGTCTAACTAAGGTGATTCCATACACGCAAAAATACATGCGTGAGTCTAACTAAGGTGATTCCATCGATGCCTAAATACATGCGTGAGTCTAACTAAGGTGATTCCATACACGCCTAAATACATGCGTGAGTCTAACTAAGGTGATTCCATCGATGCCTAAATACATGCGTGAGTATAACTAAGGTGATTCCATACACGCCTAAATACATGCGTGAGTATAACTAAGGTGATTCCATCGATGCCTAAATACATGCGTGAGTCTAACTAAGGTGATTCCATACACGCCTAAATACATGCGTGAGTATAACTAAGGTGATTCCATCGATGCCTAAATACATGCGTGAGTATAACTAAGGTGATTCCATACACGCCTAAATACATGCGTGAGTATAACTAAGGTGATTCCATCGATGCCTAAATACATGCGTGAGTCTAACTAAGGTGATTCCATACACGCCTAAATACATGCGTGAGTATAACTAAGGTGATTCCATCGATGCCTAAATACATGCGTGAGTATAATTAAGGTGATTCCATCGATGCCTAAATACATGCGTGAGTATAACTAAGGTGATTCCATACACGCCTAAATACATGCGTGAGTATAACTAAGGTGATTCCATCGATGCCTAAATACATGCGTGAGTCTAACTAAGGTGATTCCATACACGCCTAAATACATGCGTGAGTATAACTAAGGTGATTCCATCGATGCCTAAATACATGCGTGAGTATAACTAAGGTGATTCCATCGATGCCTAAATACATGCGTGAGTATAACTAAGGTCGTTCCATCCATGCCTAAATACATGCGTGGATCTAACTAAGGTGATTCCATCCATGCCTAAATACATGTGTGAGTCTAACTAAGGTGATTCCATCCATGCCTAAATACATGCGTGAGTCTAACTAAGGTGATTCCATCCATGCCTAAATACATGCGTGAGTCTAACTAAGGTGATTCCATCCATGCCTAAATACATGCGTGAGTATAACTAAGGTGATTCCATCCATGCCTAAATACATGCGTGAGTATAACTAAGGTGGTTCCATCCATGCCTAAATACATGCGTGAGTCTAACTAAGGTGAGTCCGTCCATGCCTAAACACATGCGTGAGTCTAACTAAGGTTATTCCATCCATGCCTAAATACATGCGTGAGTATAACTAAAGTGATTCCATATATGCCTAAATACACGCGTGAGTCTAACTAAGGTGATTCCATACACGCCTAAATACATGCGTGAGTATAACTAAGGTGATTCCATCCATGCCTAAATACATGCGTGAGTCTAACTAAGGTGATTCCATATATGCCTAAATACATGCGTGAGTCTAACTAAGGTGATTACATCCATGCCTAAATACATGCGTGAGTCTAACTAAGGTGATTCCATCCATGCCTAAATACATGCGTGAGTCTAACTAAGGTGATTCCATCCATGCCTAAATACATGCGTGAGTCTAACTAAGGTGATTCCATACACGCCTAAATACATGCGTGAGTATAACTAAGGTGATTCCATCCATGCCTAAATACATGCGTGAGTATAACTAAGGTGATTCCATCCATGCCTAAATACATGCGTGAGTATAACTAAGGTGGTTCCATACATGCCTAAATACATGCGTGAGTCTAACTAAGGTGATTCCATCCATGCCTAAATACATGCGTGAGTATAACTAAGGTGATTCCATCCATGCCTAAATACATGCGTGAGTCTAACTAAGGTGATTCCACTCATGCCTAAATACTAGCGTGAGTATAACTAAGGTGGTTCCATCCATGCCTAAATACATGCGTGAGTCTAACTAAGGTGGTTCCATCCATGCCTAAATACATGCGTGAGTCTAACTAAGGTGGTTCTATCCATACCTAAGTACATGCGTGAGTCTAACTAAGGTGATTCCATCCATGCCTAAATACATGCGTGAGTATAACTAAGGTGATTCCATCCATGCCTAAATACATGCGTGAGTATAACTAAGGTGAGTCCATCCATGCCCAAATACATGCGTGAGTATAACTAAGGTGATTCTATCCATGCCTAAATACATGCGTGAGTATAACTAAGGTGATTCCATCGATGCCTAAATACATGCGTGAGTATAACTAAGGTGGTTCCATCCATGCCTAAATACATGCGTGAGTATAACTAAGGTGATTCCATATATGCCTAAATACATGCGTGAGTATAACTAAGGTCGTTCCATCCATGCCTAAATACATGCGTGAGTCTAACTAAGGTGATTCCATATATGCCTAAATACATGCGTGAGTCTAACTAAGGTGATTCCATACACGCCTAAATACATGCGTGAGTCTAACTAAGGTGATTCCATCGATGCCTAAATACATGCGTGAGTATAACTAAGGTGATTCCATACACGCCTAAATACATGCGAGTATAACTAAGGTGATTACATATATGCCTAAATACATGCGTGAGTCTAACTAAGGTGATTCCATACACGCCTAAATACATGCGTGAGTATAACTAAGGTGATTCCATCGATGCCTAAATACATGCGTGAGTATAACTAAGGTGATTCCATACACGCCTAAATACATGCGTGAGTATAACTAAGGTGATTCCATCGATGCCTAAATACATGCGTGAGTCTAACTAAGGTGATTCCATACACGCCTAAATACATGCGTGAGTATAACTAAGGTGATTCCATCGATGCCTAAATACATGCGTGAGTATAACTAAGGTGATTCCATACATGCCTAAATACATGCGTGAGTATAACTAAGGTGATTCCATCCATGCCTAAATACATGCGTGAGTATAACTAAGGTGATTCCATCCATGCCTAAATACATGCGTGAGTCTAACTAAGGTGATTCCATACACGCCTAAATACATGCGTGAGTATAACTAAGGTGATTCCATCGATGCCTAAATACATGCGTGAGTATAACTAAGGTGATTCCATCGATGCCTAAATACATGCGTGAGTATAACTAAGGTCGTTCCATCCATGCCTAAATACATGCGTGGATTAACTAAGGTGATTCCATCCATGCCTAAATACATGCGTGAGTCTAACTAAGGTGATTCCATCCATGCCTAAATACATGCGTGAGTCTAACTAAGGTGATTCCATCCATGCCTAAATACATGCGTGAGTATAACTAAGGTGATTCCATCCATGCCTAAATACATGCGTGATCCATCCATGCCTAAATACATGCGTGAGTCTAACTAAGGTGATTCCATCCATGCCTAAATACATGCGTGAGTATAACTAACGATCTAACTAAGGTGATTCCATCCATGCCTAAATACATGAGTCTAACTAAGGTGATTCCATCCATGCCTAAATACATGCGTGAGTCTAACTAAGGTGATTCCATCCATGCCTAAATACATGCGTGAGTCTAACTAAGGTGATTCCATCCATGCCTAAATACATGCGTGAGTATAACTAAGGTGATTCCATATATGCCTAAATACATGCGTGAGTCTAACTAAGGTGATTCCATACACGCCTAAATACATGCGTGAGTATAACTAAGGTGATTCCATCCATGCCTAAATACATGCGTGAGTCTAACTAAGGTGATTCCATCCATGCCTAAATACATGCGTGAGTCTAACTAAGGTGATTCCATACATGCCTAAATACATGCGTGAGTCTAACTAAGGTGATTCCATCCATATACTGCCTAAATACATGCGTGAGTATAACTAAGGTGATTCCATATATGCCTAAATACATGCGTGAGTATAACTAAGGTGATTCCATACATGCCTAAATACATGCGTGAGTCTAACTAAGGTGATTCCATATATGCCTAAATACATGCCTGAGTATAACTAAGGTGATTCCATCGATGCCTAAATACATGCGTGAGTATAACTAAGGTGATTCCATCCATGCCTAAATACATGCGTGAGTATAACTAAGGTGATTCCATCCATGCCTAAATACATGCGTGAGTCTAACTAAGGTGATTCCATCCATGCCTAAATACATGCGTGAGTCTAACTAAGGTGATTCCATCCATGCCTAAATACATGCGTGAGTCTAACTAAGATGATTCCATCCATGCCTAAATACATGCGTGAGTATAACTAAGGTGATTCCATACATGCCTAAATACATGCGTGAGTATAACTAAGGTAATTCCATCCATGCCTAAATACATGCGTGAGTATAACTAAGGTGATTCCATACATGCCTAAATACATGCGTGAGTATAACTAAGGTGATTTCATACATGCCTAAATACATGCGTGATTCTAACTAAGGTGATTCCATAACGTATACTTGTTGGATTGGTAAATATCCGATAGGTGCATAGTATATATTTGATATTTTATTTCTGAATTCCAATAGGCTCAAAAGCCCATGAGGACATATACATGCATACTTTATGGCAAACAGTGATAATAGCATACATTATATAAATACATGTACAATGTACATATATATCAAACATAAAGAAATATATAGTTGTTCAAATTTGGAGAAGGTTATACGTATTCATGATCACATTTTACATATAGTATGCATACATTTACAGTAATTACTCACATTTTAAATATTGCTATATTGCTATATTGTAGCAGTTACTATACTATTATAATGTTCCAGGTTATTTATATTGCTTAGCTGTTCATTCGCTATTTAAATTTCTCTCTAACTAATAATAAATATACTTTTTTAAAATGAAACCAATATGACGTTGACCTTAAGCGAAACGAAACAGACCAACAAATGGTTTCCTAATGTGTAATTCAATTTATAAATTAGCCATTTATCATCCACGCTTCCTAAAGTTTAAGATTCGGATGGTGTGCTAACTATTTAACACATTAATTATACAACCTACATTTCTAGGGATATATATATATATATGTATGTATTGCAAGATGCTCTGAAAGCGCAACAAAGCGTTGTTCCACCTGTGACGGATGCTCGTGAATCTTGAGAAATGCTTTAAACATGCATGTCCATAAACTGTCGAAATAATAATGTATTGAGAATTTCAGATACGGTGCATTATAATAATAATAATAATAAAGATTATATTTTAACAAGGAAACTTAGTTGATATTGTCAATCTTCCATAATACCCTCAAAACAAAAACAAATATATACAGCATAAGTTATTTAAATATATAACATTAAACACACTGCATGATACCATTGGACTTTTAGTTATCAAAGAGTTATGAAATATACCCAGGAACGCAGTGATTTGAGCACACTTATCTAGTGTTGGTTATCCCCCTTTCACGAAATATACTAGAGGACATAGAAAACGCACACCTACATTGTATACTAGAGGACATAGAAAACGCAAACCTACATTATATACTAGAGGACATAGAAAACGCAAACCTACATTATATACTATAGGACATAGAAAACGCATACCTACATTATATACTAGAGGACATAGAAAACGCACACCTACATTATATACTAGAGGACATAGAAAACGCACACCTACATTATATACTAGAGGACATAGAAAACGCACACCTACATTATATACTAGAGGACATAGAAAACGCACACCTACATTATATACTAGAGGACATAGAAAACGCACACCTACATTATATACTAGAGGACATAGAAAACGCACACCTACATTATATACTAGAGGACATAGAAAACGCACACCTACATTATATACTAGAGGACATACAAAACGCACACCTACATTATATACTAGAGGACATACAAAACGCAAACCTACATTATATACTAGAGGACATAGAAAACGCACACCTACATTATATACTAGAGGACATAGAAAACGCACACCTACATTATATACTAGAGGACATAGAAAACGCAAACCTACATTATATACTAGAGGGCATAGAAAACGCACATCTACATTATATACTAGAGGACATAGAAAACGCGCACCTACATTATATACTAGAGGACATGGAAAACGCACACCTACATTATATACTAGAGGACATGGAAAACGCACACATACATTATATACTAGAGGGCATAGAAAACGCAAACCTACATTATATGATTATTATTATATGAAAACGAGATACGAAGGATTCCATCAAAGATATATCACATCTTTATTACAAAACACAAACTGAACAACTAAAAATATTCCAAAATGTTTAAAACTATGAATTTATATAGTTATAGTTTTTCATGTAAAAACTCACTTTATCCGAAGTGTGCATTTTGCATGTCCTCTAGTATACATAACTTATATTGCAACAATCATAATTAATATAATAGATAGCTGTTGTATTTTGTTTGTATATTTGGGGGTGGGGTTACTGTCGCATAAACAAGGTCAGTTGACGGCTCTCCAACTAGTATTGGTTGGGGACGACCACGGGCGCCCATCCGGGTAGTACTTCATACGGACTTCAGCTGGGTAGAACCACCGTCCTTCCGCTAGCCAGCTGAATAGCTTCATCACTTCAAATAATTCGACTGCTTCAAAGTTAGTGCTGCAGTTGTAACACGTTTCATCGGTAATATATAAGCTACGTGCTTTTGTATTTCAGCTGGAAACGTTGCGCAACCTCCGTCAAAGGGACATCAATCACCCACAATCCTTCATGGCTGACAACCGACGCCCGGTGATGCCTTTGAATCGACGTACAGTTAGAACAAATATCAATTTTGTAAGTTTTCTGAAATATGTAGCTTACGTATGTAGCTTATATTGAACGTTCGCACACCATAATATGTAAACATGAAAACTGAAGTAAGACACAAGGAGAGGACTTCAGGAGAGGACAACCATAAGCTGTATAGCTTTCTGTCCAATTCCTTATTTCAATTGTTGTAAATAACTATGTACGTGATAGAACATAAATATGTTTAAACCAAGTAAGACACAATTTAATGTTTCACTATTTTGAAATCAGATTTCATCTGTACACTTAGTTCAATTAGATCCGTTTGATCACGTTACCACAGTAACAACTACCATGCATTTGAAGAAGAAAAAACGTATTCCTTTAAATACTAACCATTTTCTTTTTTACATCCAAAACTATTGACTCACTAATACATTACGTTCTGAAATTCTTTAGCAAATACCTAGAATAGATTTCACGTATTTTCATTGTTATATTATATATTATTTTCCTGCCTATTGTATATCAATCAATTGATAGAGAGAAGAACTATATAAGTTTTCTTTCGTTCTAATCCCTTTCAGTCTACTGCTGTTAAATTTTATGTAAAATGTTCATTTCTTGATTACATGTACAAATACTGAAATAAATCATGCTTAAACTAAGAAAAAACGTTTCTGTGTGCCAGTATATGTTGAGCCTTATTACATTAAAGTGTATCCATACGCAGTAGTAAATAGTCCCTGATAATCAAACAACTTCACACGTCATTTTTAATCGCTACAATACGCTAGTGCATATTTAGCATTTGTATTGATCTAATCAGTAGATTTTTAACAAATAAAACACGAACACAAACGACATGTATATTTCGAATGTGTATTGCAAGCTGTCAATGTCTTGCCGCGACTAATCAGAATTCTTCCAGGTGTTATTACACGTGTATAGGACAATATGTGATGGCTGTATTACACTGAATACAAGCTAAGTCAAATGATAATATAGAATTAAAACAATCGAAGATGATTTGTGAAATGTCCGTATAATGCTAGGTCTTATACTTTACTGTATTTTCTTTCGACGCATACTCTTTCGACGCATACTCTTTCGACGCATACTCGGTCGACGCATACTCTTTCGACGCATACTCTTTCGACGCATACTATTTCGACGCATACTCTTTCGACGCATACTCGGTCGACGCATACTCTTTCGACGCATACTCTTTCGACGCATACTATTTCGATGCACACTCTTTCGACGCATACTCTTTCGACGCATACTCGGTCGACGCATACTCTTTCGACGCATACTCTTTCGGCGCATACTATTTCGATGCACACTCTTTCGACGCATACTCTTTCGACGCATACTCTTTCGACGCATACTCTTTCGACGCATACATCATCATTATGTCATTGTTATACCCACACCTTTTAGTTTAGTTTATACAAATTTATTTTAGCTCGATTGCGAACCAATTATTACAGGTGAATGCTTAATAGAGGGCACATTTATAATAAAACAACATATTGGGAATCCGGAAACGGGTTGCTTACTGCAATGTCATCGTTATACCTACACCTTTTAGTATAGTTTATACACATTTATTTTAGCTCGATTGCGAAACAACTATTACAGGTGAATGCTTAATGGAGGGTACATTTATAATAAAACAACATATTTGGAATCTGGAAGCTGGTTGCTTACTGCAGGTTGGCTGCTTAGTTTATACACATTTAATTGAGATCGATTGCGAAACAAGTTCTTATGTCATATATTAATCACTCTCGAGACCTGGTTCATGATGGAATACATCGCCACGAGGTAGAGAGAAGATGCAATGTGGAATTTAAATGACTTGCTTTATGGCATAATCGTAACGACTGCAGCGAGGCGCGAAATCCGGGAATATCACACCTGAAGCGAACGCCCTACGACTGCGCTCTCACGACTTCTACATTTTACCTGTAAACTTACCACATCATCCATTTTACAGACGGATCTGTAGTCCAGTGGTAACTCACTGGACTGGTAATCCAGGGATCGTAGGTTAGAGCCCCCGGCTGACCCTAATAAAATTAACAGTCTTTCAGATGGGACATGAAGCCGAGGTATCGTGTCGGTGCTATACACCGTGCACGTAAAAGAACCAAAGGATACTCTGGAATGGGTCTCTGTCTGTATCATTACACTATCCTCCAAAAATCTAAAATGACTAATCTCTTCAGGAGGCGTCGCTCATATGGGCAACCGGTAGCGACGATAAATAAACGTAAAACACACACACACACACTCATCCATTTTGTCATATTTACGTACCACAGTCCGATGTGATTAAGATATAAAATCGTATTCCGGAATAGGAAAGTCATGTTGCGGAATTATTTCGAAATCGAGCGGATTTATATCCGGATTGTGTGAAAAGCTCTTCACAACGGAGGGAATTAAATGGCTGCACCCACAACATCGCACAATTGTGTCTTATTACTTTTTCATCAAAGAAACCCGTACCTAGGTCTATGTTCCTGCTAAATATACACATAGTCGTAATGTATACGTTTAAAATATGTGGCTAACATAATACCTTTTTTTAGATCTCCCCCCACTGTGGAATGTGGCCGCTATTTGTGTCACCACGTGACATCTCTTCCGACTTGCATGATCTGCTCGTGACCTCTTTTCCGATTTGCCTAATCTGCTCATGACCTCTCTTACGATTTGCCTGATCTGCTGGAGACCTCTATTCCGATTTGCCTGATCTGCTGGAGACCTCTCTTTCGATTTGAATGATCTGCTCGTGACCTCTATTCCGATTTGCCTGATCTGCTGGAGACCTCTATTCCGATTTGCCTGATCTGCTCGTGACCTCTATTCCGATTTGCATGATCTGCTCGTGACCTCTCTTCCGATTTGCATGATCTGCTCGTGACCTCTATTCCGATTTGCCTGATCTGCTGGAGACCTCTCTTCCGATTTGCCTGATCTGCTGGAGACCTATATTCCGATTTGCCTGATCTGCTGGAGACCTATATTCCGATTTGCCTGATCTGCTGGAGACCTATATTCCGATTTGCATGATCTGCTGGAGACCTATATTCCGATTTGCCTGATCTGCTGGAGACCTATATTCCGATTTGCCTGATCAGCTGGAGACCTATATTCCGATTTTCCTGATCTGCTGGAGACCTATATTCCGATTTGCCTGATCTGCTGGAGACCTCTCTTCCGATTTGCCTGATCTGCTCGTGACCTCTATTCCGATTTGTCTGATCTGCTCGTGACCTCTATTCCGATTTGCCTGATCTGCTCGTGACCTCTATTCCGATTTGCCTGATCTGCTCGTGACCTCTCTTCCGATTTGCCTGATCTGCTGGAGACCTCTATTCCGATTTGCCTGATCTGCTCGTGACCTCTCTTCCGATTTGCCTGATCTGCTCGTGACCTCTATTCCGATTTGCTGATCTGCTCGTGACCTCTATTCCGATGTGCCTGATCTGCTCGTGACCTCTCTTCCGATTTGCCTGATCTGCTCGTGACCTCTATTCCGATTTGCCTGATCTGCTCGTGACCTCTATCCGAGTTGTGATCTGCTCGTGACCTCATTCCGATTTGCCTAATCTGCTCGTGACCTCTCTTCCGATTTGCCTGATCTGCTCGTGACCTCTATTCCGATTTGCCTAATCTGCTCGTGACCTCTATTCCGATTTGCCTGATCTGCTCGTGACCTCTATTCCGATTTGCCTGATCTGCTCGTGACCTCTCTTCCGATTTGCCTGATCTGCTCGTGACCTCTATTCCGATTTGCCTGATCTGCTCGTGACCTCTATTCCGATTTGCCTGATCTGCTCGTGACCTCTATTCCGATTTGCCTGATCTGCTCGTGACCTCTCGTCCAATTGGTCAGATCTGCTCGAATTAATTATAAACTAAGAATTGTTGTTATATAGCTCAATCGCACCGGATTCACATCACAGACGGATATGTAGTCCAGTGGTAACACGATAGACTGATAATCCAGGACTCGCAGGTTCGATCCCCTGTCTGACCCAAATAAAATTACCGGTTGCCCATATGAGCGACGCCTACTGAAGAGATTAGGCATTTTAGATGGTTGGAGGATAGTGCACTGATACAGACAGAGACCCAGTCCAGAGTCGGCTCTGGTTCATTTTCGTTCACGGTGTAAAGCACCGACACGAGACCTCGGTTTAAAGTCCCATTTGAAAGAAATGTTAATTTTATTAGGGTCAGACGGGGGGATCGAACCTGTGATCCCTGGATTACCAGTCCAGCGTGTCAACTAACCACTGGACTACAGATCCGTCTTGTTACATCAATGTTTTCCAGAAATTGATTAAAACTATAATTAATTTAATCAACTATGATATAACCGAACATCTTCTTATCGATCGTGCACCTTTTTATGATTACATTCTTTTAAATATAAAACATATCTCAGTGACAAACTCTGAATTGCACGGTATCACAATTATATGAAACGAGATAACGTTAAACAAAGCTATACGTTTCAAAAAGTGAGATAAAGACTTGCCACATTGATCAACCAACAAAGTCTCGCAATTTCATAATGTTATTGATTGCATGATGTCAGTTACAATAGTGCCCTTAGGCAAGGTATTTAAATTCCACATGCCTTCTCTCTCCCTCGTGGCGATGGATTCCATCAGGACTGGCGTCTCGAGAGTGATTAATATAAGTTGTAAGGACTTGTTTTGCAATCGAGCTAAAATAAATTTGTATAAACTAAGCAGCCAACATGCAGTAAGCAGCCAACCTGCATTAAACAGCCAACCTGCAGTAAGCAGCCAACCTGCATTAAGCAACCAACCTGCAGTAAGCAGCCAACCTGCATTAAGCAGCCAGTTTCCAGATTCCCAAGATGTTGTTTTATTATAAATGTGCCCTCTATTATGCAGTCACCTGTGACAAAACAGTCACTTTATGTGATTTGTGGCTGGCTGCTTAACACAGGTTATACAAGTGTGTTCATTTGTTTTGTATTGTACATATAGAATGAATGCAACAAACTATGATTAAACTAAACTAAGCGCAGGTTTGACTGTAACCCTACCAAAAGGGACAGGCCGTATTGTCTTTGCTAAACTTACCATAGCACCCTCGATGGTTATATGTTTCAGGGTAGGACAGTATAACAGTATATTTGGCTGTATGTCGATTGGTCGCAATCGAGCTAAACTCAATTTGTATAAACTAGGCCTATGCATGATGTAGGGTGTGTGTGTGTGTATGTGCGTGCGTGCGTGCGTGCGTGCGTATGTATGATCCCTTAATGTCAAACCCCTTGCGGGGACGTAGACATGGTTTCCTGGGCAAGCTTAGCCGACCTCAGTGGTTAACCAGTACTAAGCAATGTGTGTGAGGTGCCTTGCTCAATGACACTACACACGTGCCTGGCCGAGTATCGAACCCGAGACTGATCGATTCCAAATCCGACGCTCTACCAATGGACTACGGATGCCACAACACAAACTGTATTGCTTTCAATTTCAGAAGCGAGGTTGTTCGATGGAACAGGACATGCATTACCAGAGTAAGCATATATTCATTAACACGTGTAGAGTTATTTATATTTAAAACAATCCTGATGTCTTTGTTTATTTTGAGTGTTTAATGTCGAACCTAGCCTGGGTTCCAGTCTGTCGATTTTTCAATTTTTAACTTCTAGCAAAATAGTATCAGAAACTCAACACGGCCCATTTAATGGTATCGGTGTTAACATTTATTTATTTGACTGACTAAGCAAAATATATCGACGCCTGTTCCAAGGCTATGTCGCACCATCAACTTAGGTCATGTTGCGAATCTCAATCTATTTTTTTATTAGTTAAGTTTATTTAATGTCGCTACCGGTTGGCTATTTGAGAGACGGGCAGTTTACCTAACAACACCTTTCCTGGGCAGGCTCCAGCGATTAACATGTACTTGGTGCAGCAACCTCCGAGGATGATCGAATCCGGGTTGCATTGGTGAGAAGCGAGCGCGCTAACCACTGCTCTAATCGATTTAAGCTTTAGTTTTGCCTAAACAGTTAGATTTTAGTTGGTGTTTCTGTTTTTATTTATTCATTTTAAGTACATGCATACGACGTAAGTTCCAAATCAAATGGCACATAAACTGGTATTCCTGTGCATGTATAAATTGTTCTTGCAACATGTTATTTAACCCTTTCAACACTACAGGCCTCTAAATAGACTTACAAAAAGTGTAGATCCAGATGAGCCGGCTCGTGACGAGCCGTCTCGTCAGAATCTGCACTTTTTGCCAGTAATAATTATTACTATTAGTTAGATAAAATTACCCATTTCGATAAATGAACTGGTCCAAAGGTAATTTTCTTATTAATTTATTGGTCTAAAATAGCATGCATCAGTCCATGTCAGTTACTTGGTATCGAATGGGCTAATGGCGAATACGTGAGGATTTTTCTTTTTAATACATTGTAATATGTAATACATATTTTATACTTTCTTTCGATAAGCCTGTTTCTACAAAAAATTCTTATCAAATACTTTGAATGATTATAATATATGATATACTAGAGGACATAGAAAACGCACACTTCGGATAAGTGTGTTTTTACATGAAAAACAATAACTATATAAATACATAGTTGTTCAGTTTGTGTTTTGTAATAACGATGTGATATATCCAGAATTGTTACGGGGCTTACAAGATCTGTCTCTATCAACAGACTACTTCACGAAATTGGCCGGGTTACACTTAATGACTTTAGAAAAATGCAAAGATTACTATTCATTTATAAACAAAAACAGGAAAACTTACCAAGCTATTTAACCGACTTATTTCCAACATCCGTTGAGGAAACAAACCCATATAGTTTAAGAAACAGTGCAGATATTATTACTTTAGCAAGGCGTATTGAAATTTATTCGAAATATATTATACCTTCATCAATAAAATTATGGAATGAAATTGATTTTGATATTCGTAATATAAATAACATGTCGGCATTCAAGGGAAAGCTGAAAGAAATCTTCAAGCCGCCAATAGTACCATCATTTTTTAAATCCGGAGACCGCTGTCAGCAGATATATCATGCTCGCATTAGAAATGCTTGTAGCAACCTGAATGCCGATTTGTTTAACAACCATTTACGCGATAACCCAAAATGCCCGTGTCAGCTCAATGAAAATGAGGATGCGGAACACTATATAATTCATTGTCTATTTTATGTAATCCAAAGGCGCTTACTATTCATAAGCACACGTACACATCACCCTCTAAGCACAAGAAAACTACTGTTTGGTTTCGAAAATTTAACACACGAAGAAAATGAGTAATTTTCAAACAAGTTCAAACTTATATTAAATCAACAAGGGGCTTTGAGCAAAGACATACCTAACTATATTATAAAGTTATGCTGTTCTCGTGATACGATTTTTGCTTGGGTGAGGCTGCGGGTTTGGCTGGCTGGGAATAGTGTACGGTGTGGCCCTGGGAAGGTGTAGTAGTTGCGAATTGCATTTCCTAATACTTTTCTTTTTTTGGGAATATTTTTCATATGCATTATTATCCCCCTCAATTGTAATCAAAAATTAGTATCCTAATTGCAATGCTCTTATACTATGTTCACTATCTTTGTTAATTACAAACTAGTATGTCGGGGCGCGCCGAAACTAATGTTGTTAAAACTTGTGGCCCAACCCTTTTGCTTCTCCATAAATATATACATACTGATAATGTTTGTACCATATATCTTATTTAATTCATCCGTAACATGTTTGTAATTTGAGTTGTATTGTACATTGAATATAAAGAATGCAATTAAATATGATTAAACTGATCTATCTTTGATGGAATCCTTCGTATTTCGTTTTCATGTAATAATAATCATATAATGTAGGTGTGCGTTTTCTATGTCATCTAGTATATAATGTAGGTGTGTATTGTCTATATCCTCTAGTATATACTGTAGGTGTGCGTTTTCTATGTCATCTAGTATACAAATGAATGTTAAACCACACAATGATCGTATTGCAGTGAACACACGACTGAGGGCGAAGAAGTGAATGCTGCTATATGTAGTGTGTTCTTACAAGTCAGCATTCCATATAAACGAAACAACACACTGGATAGTATAGCGGGAAGAGCAAGGAAAGTGGAGTAAAGCAGAACGACTATCGTGCGATAAAACTAGAAGGTAGCGATATTGATTGAGGATGATAGAGACATGCAGAACGACACGTCCTGTGGGCTGATCGCGACATTCGTGCCATGCGGATGCATAGTGATAAAACTGTAAACAATTGATATTAGTGTAATGATTATTTCATTGGACGTGTAATGACCAATATACCTGTCAGCTAATGGAACACACACATAGATGCATCAAACGACAGATGCGAGATGTTAGACATAGCAGACACACGTTTCAATGTTTATGCCGTAATAAGGGCATGCATTGAAACTGTAAATTTGAAATCCTAGCAGACGGCACAGATAATGAAAGTACGACTGCTATTTAAATAATTAAGTGAATATGTTTAATTCAGAAATCCCCGACATTAATTGTTTTCGTATTTATGTTTATTTAAAGTTTAAACGTTCTGTATTTTACAACAGTTGCAAAGCAAGTTTTAACAGCTTATATTAATTACTATCGTTAGCGCGGATGAAAGCGTAAATGCTACCGGTTTACCATATGAGAGACGGGCAGTTTATCTAACAATACCTTTCCTGGGCAAGTTCCAGTGGTTAACCAGTACTTGGTGCACCAACCTCCGTAAGAAACTGCCGACATACATAATTATATTAAATTAAGAGACACGGTCTGAGCGGTGCGGTATACAAGTCAGTGACCTTATTCACTCGACAACGGAGGCGGACACCAACAAAGTTACAGCGAAATTAAACAATAGCACAATAATTTTGATCACTGATAAAAATGACTGATATAGTGTTTGGTAGATTGGTAAGAATCCTTGCCGAAGGGAAATAAATATTCGTATTAGAAACGCAATGTATATACTACCGAATGGCGTACTGCATCATTTGATGTGCTTGGTAGCCTGGGTTCCAGTCTGTCGATTTTTCACTTTTTAACTTCTTAGCCTGGGTTCCAGTCTGTCGATTTTTCACTTTTTAACTTCTGGCAAAATATTGATATTATCAGAAACTCAATTAATAATATCGGGTGTTAAAATATATTTATTTGACTGACCAGGCAACATATATCGACGCCTGTTCCCCAGGCTATGTGCTTGAGTGTAAATATTGTAGATACTTGTTTCGTATATCCATTAGTAGTCGATATATTGCGCATAGCTAAGTATAACGTTACGACATATAGAGCTATATATAGTGTAAGTATATTATTAACATGCTATGTAATTATTAGTTATGTTATGCATATATCTATCATAACGGTGCTATTTTTAATTTTGAAAAATAAATTATTTTCCTGTAAATGTTAATTCTTTCCTTGAACTTGTATGTTATAAAGAAAAGTGTCGTATCCACAAGATAGAAAGAACAGCTGAATCATAATAGCATGTCTTCTTGTACATCACGTACATCCATGGAGACAGAAATGTCACGTTACACGTGTATCAGTGTGGCAAAACAGTGAGGAAGCTATTCAGTTGGATTGCGGATGACAGGTGCTTCTACCCGGAGAGGCACCTGTGGGGTTCCTCCACTAATAATAGCGGTGGAGTTTCCACGCGCCCTAAGCTGTTTGTGTAACATGCAATAACAATGTGATGAAGTTGATGACGTCACTATTGTTGACTTGTGTTGATTTGTGTTTCGAGTTTATATGCATACCACTCCGAGCAATATGTCCTGTATTACAGCACAGACGCTTGGGGTCTGGACACGTGGTTTCGGTTTATATGCATACCACTCCGAGCAATATGTCCTGTATTACAGCACAGACGCTTGGGTCTGGACACGTGGTTTCGGTTTATATGCATACCACTCCGAGCAATATGTCCTGTATACAGCACAGACGCTTGGGTCTGGACACGTGGTTTCGGGTTTATATGCATACCACTCGAGCAATATGTCTGTATTACAGCACAGACGTTGGGGTCTGGACACGTGGTTTCGGGTTTATATGCATACCACTCCGAGCAATATGTCCTGTATTACAGCACAGACGCTTGAGGTCTGGACACGTGGTTTCGGGTTTATATGCATACCACTCCGAGCAATATGTCCTGTATTACAGCACAGACGCTTGGGGTCTGGACACGTGGTTTCGGGTTCAAAACCATTTTTCTTTAGAACATTTTGATAAACCATAGGCTTTAGACCAATTAAATTTTATTCATTTTAACTACGCTGTCCGGATCCTCATTGCACGAAGTGACACAGCCGCACAACCATTCCTGTTAGTGTGACATTCTGTAATAAAACTAGTTCCCGTATAATTTTAAAGTTGGCTTCTGTTTTCTTTCAAAATTAGAAACTACAGACAAAACAAATTCATTCGAATATATTACTTTATACTTAACCCATTCAACCCCAAGTAACTGACCTGGACTGGTGCATTCAACACCAAGTAACTGACCTGGACTGGTGCATTCAACACCAAGTAACTGACCTGGACTGGTGCATCATATTTTTAGACCAATAAATTAATAAGAAAATTACATTTGGATCAGTTCATTTATCAAAATGGGTAAATTATTTTTAAAAAATTGTAATATTACTGGCAAAAAGTGCAGATCCTGATGAGACGGCTCGTCACGAGCCGGCTCATCTGGATCTACACTTTTTTGTAAGCCACTTTAGAGGTCTGTGGTGTTGAAAGGGTTAAACATATTTTATTTCCCAATATAATACATATTGAACAATGCATACACCACGCATAATCAGAATACAGAAACAGGATTAGAATGGAAGACAGTGTCTTATATAATTCTTCTCCTCCATAGGCTTGACAAAAAATTTAAAAAATGGTATTGAACACGAAACCACTTGTCCACACCCCAAGCGTCTGTGCATTACAGCACATGTGGAACCGTCGATAAACAACAAACCAATACAGATTGCGTTGCGGCTGACCCTAATACTATTAACATTATTTCTGAATGGACTAAAGTTTAAACTTTATTTATTTTACAACGATTGCGAAGCAAGTTCTAACAACTTATATTAATCACTCTCGTTGGCGCGGATGAAAGCGTATATGTGGTCATTCGTGTGGGAGGAAACCGGAGTACGAGGAGAAAATCCACCTGTCCGATATGGCGACCACCGTACCATCTCATATACTTCCCGGTCAGAGGATCGAACCCCGGTTGCATTGGTGAGAAGCGATGGACTACAAACCGAGGTCGCAAGTACCAGAACTATATAGCACACATGTATTATAACCATGAATGCTACAGACGTATACGTAGTTTAGTGGTTAACACGTCTGGTTATCCTGGGATCGCAGGTTCGATCCCCAGTCTAACCATAATAAAATTAACAGTCTTTCAGATTAGACTTTAAAACGAGGTCTCGTGTCGGTGCTTTACACCGTGCACGTAAAATAAGAGACTCTGGAATGGGTCTCTGTCTGTATCATTGCACTATCCTCCAAAAATCTAAAATGACCTATCTCTTCAGGAGGCGTCGCTCATTATGGGCAACCGGTAGCGACGATAAATAAATGTAACACACACATACGTACACACACCATGAATGTTTCTGCAATTCGAGTCTTCGGTATCCTGCGCTATCAGCCAACATATAACCAGATATGACATGTGACATGAGAAAATGGGCACTCAGGCATAATGAACAAAAATGTATATGATACATCTGGTCTATACCACACTGTCTCAAAAACAATTCCTGTCATTTCAACTCAATATATTACCAATTGAGAAAACAATGGCTTGTTTAGTGACACATATACATATGTTTTTGAAAGAACGCTTGAAACGTCGAACCAACAATAATGATGTTCTATAATCTGTAATGTTGGTCACTTATGACGTCAGTATTTTTTACGATCAATTAACAATATATATAAGATAAGACATTCCTATTGTTCACATCATCATTCACATGTATAGCCCACAACTTTTATTTATATCACGATTTAACCAAATATCATGCCATTAACATTGTCGAACTACATTTTTACACGATTGATATAAAAATTTAAACAACATAGCTTTAAATAATAATAAAAATCACTTGAAACTATAAAAAATATGTAAATATGTGGGGGAAATGTGCAATTTTAGTCTAATTCAACTCTTTCACCGCCAATGTCGCATAAAAGCGACTTTGTAAAAAAGTAGAGAACCCGATCGGACAGAACAGAACATGCCGTCTGAGCATGCTAATTGCTCTTCAGAGAGTGGAGCTGAAGCACCTGTCCGAATAGCAAACAACATAGATGCTGATCAGACGCGGCGTTAAACATTTTCTTCCCATTTTTCTGAAAAAATGTCCGAGTGCTAATTTTCGCATGGCGCCAGCCAATTATACCCCAGGAGGCGTTGCCCAGATTAACAAGAGGGTACTATAAATACATGTCTGTATCAACAGCAAAGCTCGGACTTTACAGACGGATGTGTAGTCCAGTGGTAACACGCTGGACTGGTAATCCAGGGATCGCAGGTTCGATCCCCCGTCTGACCCTAATACAATTAACAGTATTTCAGATAGGACATTAAACCGAGGACTCGTGTCGGTGCTACCAGAGGATATTTTGAAATGGGTCTCACTCTGTATCATTGCAATATTCTCCAAAAATCTAAAATGACTAATCTCTTCAGGAGGCGTCGCTCATATGGGGCAACCGGTAGCGACGATAACTAAGCGAAAAACACACAGCAAAGCTCGTTGTTAGATATGCTTTGCATTCAACGTGTATTATGCATGGCTAATTATGCCAAGGAACACATGTTTACGTCCCCGCTAGAGGTGAGGTTTGACATAAATGGAACATATATACAAGCATACATATTATGTGTGTACTTCATTACGGCAACTATAACCGTTAGCGGGAGGTGTATAGAGATAGTTTTAATATACAAATATATCTTAGCTCGATTGCGAAACAAGTTCTGACAACTTATATTAATCACTCTCGAGACCTCATTCCTGATTGAATCCATCGCCACGAGGGAGAAAGAAGAGGATACGTGAACTTTAAATGCCTTGTCTATCCAGCGGGGCTCGAACGCCGGGCCTTTTGCATCTGAGGTGAACGCGCTACAACTACGCTCTCACGATCTCCATGTATATAGTTAACTAGTTTAATTTATACAAATTTATTTTAGCTTGATTGCGAAACAAATTATTTCAACTTATATAAATCACTCTCGAGACCTCATTCCTGATGGAATCCATCGCCACGAGGGAGAGAGGCAACGTGGAATTTAAATGCCTTGCCTAAGGGCACAATCGTAACGGCTCCAGTGGGTAGTTAACTGGTGTGATACACGACAGTAAAACACGGAGTGGCTTCACAGCAACAGGTATAATGGTATGACATTTGACTGGGAGTACTATCCTAGTGTATGAGTTGAGTTGGAATATGACGGTGGTAGGTATGTCATCACGACACATCACTAAGCTTATTATAAAATGACGATCAGATTGTTGTATCTCATATATATATGCATAGCTGATCAGTGGTCCAGTGGTTAACACGCTGGACTTGTAACCCAGTGGTCACAAGTTCGACCCCACTCGTATCGTAGTAACTCGGATGAGACTTTATACCGAGGTCTCGTGTCGGTGCTGTGCATCGTGCATGTAAAAGAACCAGATGAGACTCTGCAATGGACCTCTGTCACTATCATCGCACTATCCTCCAACATCTAAAATGACTAATCTCTTCAGTAGGCATCGCTCATATGGGAAACTGGTAGCAATGATAAATAAACGTGGAACGAACAAACATTGAGTCACATACATGGAGCTGGAAACAGATGGATCTGTAGTCCAGTGGTAACACGCTGGACTGGTAATCCAGGGATCGCAGGTTCGATCCCCCGTCTGACCATAATAAAATTAACAGTCTTTCAGATGGGACGTTAAACTGAGGTCTCGTGTCGGTGCTTTACACCGTGCACGTAAAAGAACCAGAGGAGATTCTGGAATGGGTCTCAGTCTGTATCATTGCACTATCCTCCAAAAATCTAAAATAACTAATCTCTTCAGAAGGCGTCGCTCATATGGGCAACCGGTAGCGACGGTAAATAAACGTAAAAAAACACTGTTAAACTATAACTTGCTATCATGTTAGCAAAGGAAAGTAACCGATGGGCTCGCTGTTTATCGTACACCTCAACCACCTCACCCTTTCATTTGTGTTGCAGTCATCATATGTATCAAGTTTTGAGGACAATGTGAGGGCACGTGCCTACATGAAGCTACTCCGCTGACTGTTCAAATATAACTTTCTATCATATTAGCAAAGGGAAGTAACCATGTCGGCCAACACTGTTGAGGCGTCCTGTTGTTATCAATACTTGCGTATTTTATGACGATATCATACACATTGAGTTTTACGTTTATTTATCACCGCTACCTGTTGCCCATATGAGCGACGCCTCCTGAAGAGATTAGTCATTTTAGATTTGTTATCATACACAAGTGGGTGTTATATAGATCGTGATGTGCAATGTGACAGGCTAAATACCAAGAACAAGGCCAATATGAAATCACTTAATTAATAACAATGTTATTATTTTATTAATATTTTCAACAGTAACAACAAGTAACGACTAACGGTAACAAAGCTTGAGATAAGTAGTTGGTAGTTTATGGTGGTACTTTGTGCAATGTTGTTTTTGTTCGATTTTTTTGCTATTGTTCCTGCGAACTGTCAGTTTCTGAAATGTTAATATAATAACCTTGCTCATGATGCACACTATAATATTCGCTAACAGTTTGAACATCAGCATACCTTCATTTCGTCGCGCATCAAAACCTGGTATTTGTAAAATTCTACTTTCTGTTTGAATAGTGTTTACCCACCCAGACGACAGTTTACACGGTAGACGTGAGAAGATCTGAATTGTGCGAATCACAAACGCTAGGCTTATCACAACTAATATTTAAACAGATCTAAATAGTTGTGATCAAATAGAGATCGAGTTTACAATGTCTTTTAATGATTCTCACTAGCCAAGTAGCATGAACGAGTTATGTTTACAAAATAATTTCGCAATGGAATCGCATACATGGTAGAGCGTCGGCTTTGGAATCGAACGGTCGGGTTCGATACTCAGTCAGGCCACGTATGTAGTGTCATTGAGCAAGGCACATTGGGTTTGATCCTCGGACCAGGGAGTATGTGAGATGGTACGGTGATCGGATAGGTGGGTTTTCTCCGGGTACTCTGGTTTCCTCCCACACGAATGACCACATATACGCTTTCATCCGCGCAAACGAGAGTGATTAATATAAGCTGTTAGAACTTGCTTCGCAATCGTTGTAAAATAAATAAACCTTAGAGAAGAAACAACCAATCATATTTCGATGTTTTGATACAGGTCTCGTAAATCCCATATTGGCAGTGCTAGCTCCATATCGGCTGAGTTAAGCATCGATACTGACTAGTCCACGATCGAATTGGGCTAGCAAATGACGTCAAGTAGCAGACACTATTCTATATTAAATTAATAAGAACAATAATAACGTCATGTATAGATTAGTAATATCATACTTATGATGGGGAATGGTCGAGGCACTGATTTAGGGAGTTTATGCATGGGTAGTTATAATAAATTGATCTGACTATCTGGTATAGAGCTGGTGCACTGATTTAGGGAGTTTATGCATGGGTAGTTATAATAAATTGATCGGACTATCTGGTATAGAGAACTGAATCTCTATAATAGTAACTCTGCACAAGTAAATATATCATTTTAACATAAAACGTGACCATCGTCTTAATATCCCACATACAGTTGTATGCCTACAATAGGCTATACTCTTTATGGTTAATACAATTTGGGTATCTGGATATATCACCAAATTGTCAAGATATGTGCCTCACAACTAGTTTCAAACAACACACAACAAACATTAACCCTTTCAACACCACATACCTCTAAATAGGCTTACAAAAAGTGTAGATCCAGATGAGCCGGCTCGTGATGAGCCGTCTCATCAGGATCTGCACTTTTTGCCAGTGATATGACTATTTTTAGACATAATTACCCATTTTGATAAATGAACTTGTCCAAATGTGATTTTCTGATTCATTTATTGGTTTATGAATATCATGGACCAGTCCATGTGAGTTACTTGGTGTTGAAAGGGTTAAAGTTGGAAAAAAATCTTTAAAACATTGTTTAAAACGAGTTTGGCCTTCGTCTGCAAAAACTAACAGCCTAGACACTTGACACGTTTTTATCAGTTTTTAACTGTACATACGCCTTAGAGCTCTTAACCATTTTGATGATGTCACTTGCCCGTGATGCATTAGCCCTGGGCAGTATTGAAGTAGAAGTAGAAGTCAGTTGAAAAACCACGTTTCGGACCTCATATTTAATGTCCATATTTGGTAGCGACCGGAAGGACGTCGTAACCGGAACGCATCATTGAAACAAGTTTAGTTAATACATATTAGAGAGCAGACGGTCATAAAAGTTTAACAAACTTTCCATGAAAATCAATATACATGCATGAATGACATTACGGATGTTCACATTCATATAAGTGGTTGTGTGGCTTTATTGTAGTGAAATGAGGCTCCCGACAGGGGCAGATAAAACGAATTAAATTTATTAATTACTATATCAGCCTGAATCATTGGAAATCATAAAACAAAAAGGACAGTTGTATTTATTAGTATAAGATAGGATTTGATTTCATCTTGTGATCACCGACATATGTATTTCCTCGTGGTTAACTTAACACAACTAGTGGAAATACAAATTTCGGTGATCACTCTCTGAAATACAGTCCTATAACTAGTGGAAATACAAATTTCGGTGATCACTCTCTAAAATACAGTCCTATAACTAGTGGAAATACAAATTTCGGTGATCACTCTCTGAAATACAGTCCTATAACTAGTGGAAATACAAATGTCGGTGATCACTCTCTGAAATACAGTCCTATAACTAGTGGAAATACAAATTTCGGTGATCACTCTCTGAAATACAGTCCTATAACTAGTGGAAATACAAATTTCGGTGATCACTCTCTGAAATACAGTCCTATACTAGTGGAAATACAAATGTCGGTGATCACTCTCTGAAATACAGTCCTATAACTAGTGGAAATACAAATTTCGGTGATCACTCTCTGAAATACAGTCCTATAACTAGTGGAAATACAAATTTCGGTGATCACTCTCTGAAATACAGTCCTATAACTAGTGGAAATACAAATTTCGGTGATCACTCTCTGAAATACAGTCCTATCTTACACTAATAAACACAAACATCCTCTATACTTTTAACTACTCATACTTTTAACTTCTTTGCGGTTTTTGACGCGCAACCTGTCTACGTCCCCGCGAGGGGTTCGACATTAACGGATGATAGATATATAGATATATTCAGCTAAACATATTTCATACATGCTTTGCTCATTATTTACGTTGAAGTTTACGATTTCTTTGTATGTTCCATTAATGCCAAACCCCTTGCCTGGACCTAGACATGTATTCCTGGGCAGGCTTAGCCGACCTAAGTTATTAACCAGTACTAAGCAATGTGTGTGAGGTGCCTTGCTCAATGACACTACATACGTGGCCTGACCGAGTATCGAACCCGGGACCGTTCGATTCCATATCCGACGCTCTACCACTAGGCCACGGACGCTCAACATATACGTTAAATTTACACTTTACTGTGACGAGTTCTTGTTTAACAAATCAATGATTATCTTTCTGGGTCAGCACTAGAGGATAATGGCATTACTGTACCTCGTTCTGAAAATTGGTGTGTACCGCGGTATGTCAAGACCAGCGATACGTTAAGAAACGACTTTCTAATTGTCATTCTTATAACTAATTGTATCAACAGTCATTTGTATTAATGCACATATCAACGGTTTGAACTGCAGTTACATCTGTGATAGGAGGGTCTGTTGCTGAACTCGGCGGCTCTGAACGCATCGTTATGTTGTCTGCCGTCCTATTTTTGACCGCCTGGATCTATCAAAGACACAAATAATGACACATGTTAAGACTGACTTCGTGGACATGGTTGGTACAACTAAGCTCACAAGTGTTATACATTGTATATCTAATTAGGTGGATTAACGATATACAAGTGTTATACATTGTATATCTAATTAGGTGGATTAACGATATACAAGTGTTATACATTGTATATCTAATTAGGTGGATTAACGATATACAAGTGTTATACATTGTATATCTAATTAGGTGGATTAACGATATACAAATGTTATACATTGTATATCTAATTAGGTGGATTAACGATATACAAGTGTTATACATTGTATATCTAATTAGGTGGATTAACGATATACAAGTGTTATACATTGTATATCTAATTAGGTGGATTAACGATATACAAGTGTTATACATTGTATATCTAATTAGGTGGATTAACGATATACAAGTGTTATACATTGTATATCTAATTAGGTGGATTAACGATATACAAGTGTTATACATTGTATATCTAATTAGGTGGATTAACGATATACAAGTGTTATACATTGTATATCTAATTAGGTGGATTAACGATATACAATTTGGTTCCAAATTTGAAAAGTTTTAATCTCGATATAACGCAGTTACATGCATTCACATCATGTCAATTAGGCACAGTGTTTATCCCGAACCATGTACAGTACAGCACGAATTGTCATTGAAATCAAATGTTAATCAAATGTAAATCAAAATGTAAATCAAATGTTAATCAAATGTCACAGCATTTATCCCGTACCACGTACAGTACGAATTGTCATTGAAATCAAATGTTAATCAAATGTATATTAAATGTAAATCAAATGTTAATCAAATGTCACAGTATTTATCCAGAGCCACGTACAATACAAATTGTTATTGAAATCAAATGTTAATCAAATGTCACTTACATATCACTGTTCTTCCACACTTAAGACAAAGTGGAGTGATTTTCTTACTATTATCTATGACTATTGCTTTTCTTATACATTTAGTTGTCAATGATAGTTATATATTCGCCAACTTGTGCACAGTTGTATACCATTGGAGAGGATTTTTAATAAGTTTTTAACTTTCAATCCAATCCACCTAAATACGTTGTATGTTGCACTATGTCGAATGTTTGATTCTTGAAATAAAAATATGTTTAAACTAAATGTCACAGTAGTTATGCCGTACCACGTACAGCACAAATTGGCATTGAAATCAAATGTAAATTAAATGTTAATCAAATGTTAATCAAATGTCACAGTATTTATGCCGTACCACGTACAGTACAACTTGTCACTGAAATCAAATGTTAATCAAATGTAAATCAAAATGTAAATCAAATGTTAATCAAATGTCACAGCATTTATCCCGTACCACGTACAGTACGAATTGTTATTGAAATCAAATGTTAATCAAATGTAAATTAAATGTAAATCAAAATGTAAATCAAATGTTAATCAAATGTCACAGCATTTATCCCGTACCACGTACAGTATGAATTGTCATTGAAATCAAATGTTAATCAAATGTAAATCAAAATGTTAATCAAAATGTTAATCAAATGTAATATTTATGTTCTACTACCAACAACATTGAATATAATTCTATGCACATTCACTGCTGCATATTCTATACTACATTACTATTACTCGTAATGAATTGAGCAGTACTATTTCACCCTATCTGCACTCGACAATGTATCAATAATACACATGTAAACAATGGACCAGTGGAAGTAGTGATAGCGCAGTGGATGCGCGTTAGCTTCAGGTGCGAAAGGTCCGGAGCCCCGCTGGAGCCGTTACGATTGTGCCCTTAGGCAAGGCATTTAAATTCCACGTTGCCTCTTCTCTCTCCCTCGTGGCGATGGATTCCATCAGTAATGAGGTCTCGAGAGTGATTAATATAAGTTGACATAACTTGTTTCGCAATCGAGCTAAAATAAATGTGTATAAACTAAGCAATGGACCAGATGAATCTAGTACCGTACATAATCCGTAACCAGAGCGAAAAGCAACTATTTGTCACAAGTTATATGTTACATTCCTCTCAATGAATATAGTCTTACAGATGTTCGAAACTAGAATTTATTATATCCAGCTGGCCTGCGGAAGGTCCGTGGTTCTAACCAGGTGCCAGAAATACTGCTGGGATGGACAACCAGGGTCGTCATCCACCAAATATAGATGTAGAATCGCCGTATGACCTAACCTGTTGGTGCGATTTGAAGCCCCAGAACAAGACAACATGATCATATAATCGGAGCTTACGACAGGAGCTAAATACCGGACTGTGTGTTTTATGTTTATTTATCGTCGCTACCGGTTGCCCATATGAGGGACGCCTACTGAAGATATTAGTCATTTTAGATGCTTGGAGGATAGTGCAATGATACAGACAGAGACCATTCCAGAGTCTCCAATGGTTCGTTTACGTGCACGGTGTACAGCACCGACATGAGATCTCCGTTTAAAGTCCAATCTGAAAGACTGTTAATTTTATTAGGCCGGGTCAGACGGGGGATCGAACCTGCGATCCCTGGATTACCAGTCCAGCGTGTTACCACTGCACTACAGATCCATCTGTAAATAAAATATCGGAAGGGTTCAACATGTTAAAATATATTACAAAATAATCTGAATTCATTTCTTTGTTATCAATTTTAACTGCGTAATGCGCGCCCCACAACCACCATATAATCACATATGTGATGCTACTACATGGTGAGCCCAACATATTATTTTGAAGAGGAAATAGAATATATACATATTGCGAAAACCATGCATGTGAACACTGAAGTAGTATAGTCTATGTATAATCACACCTTTGGTAGGAAAACGATTATCTGTGTGAGGGTGGTGCCGAGTATTAGACCACCGGATGTTATTCCGTATAGGAGGACTTCCTGATCCTCCAGCAGCAGCGAGAGCGTCAGACAAACCGTACTCAGGATGACGACATTGTAGACACACAGTCCAATCTGGCGAGAGTCATTGAGCGCTTGCATTTTCACCTGCATAGAATACAAATTAAAAAATATTTTATACAAATTTATTTTAGCCCGATTGCGAAACAAGTTATTACACCTTATATTAATCACTCTCGAGACCTTATGATTCATAACAATCTTAAGGACAATGCATTAGCAGGATGAGTTCTGTTTTCCTTGAAAAATGCTTTTTAAGCCGAAACCTCGAATGTAGAGAGGACCATATATATATATTACTAGTTCCCTGTTAGGATCAATCGACATATAATCTAAATAATAGATATACATGTATTATACAATTTTACTTTTAAATCATGGATCGAGTGATTAATATGTTAACTTTATTATTGCATGTGGAACAGTATAATAATGTATAAGCTTTTAGATGCACAGCCGGCATATCACCTGTCTGGTCTCCCATGCCAGAAATGTCCCGAATAGTAGAACAGCTCCCTGTATAACACACAAGATCCAGCCAAACAGGTTTGATTGTTCCGACTGACAGACACGCAGAAATGGGCGGACTTCAGCGTCATTTCCTATGGTATATACCTGAAATTGGTGTATATATTGTGCTCAATTTACTGATTATCTCGATTTTAAAATAGAGACAGCACGTTTTTGAAATCTTAAAATTAGGCGCTTAATTTTAAAATAGTGCAGCTCTATATTTATATACACTATTCATGCACACATGAATATTATTGGCTATATAGTTTATACAAATTTATTTTAGCTCGATTGCGAAACAAGTTATTTCAACTTATATAAATCACTCTCGAGACCTCATTCCTGATGGACTCCATCTCCACGAGGGAGAGAGAAGAGGCAATATGGAATTTAAATGCCTTGCCTAAGGGCACAATCGTAACGGCTCCAGTGGGGCTCGAACTCCGGACCTTTCGCACCTGAAGCTAACGCGCATCCACTATATAGATGATAATAGTTTAACTTGTATCAAATAACTTGACATTGAAACTTGAAGTGTTCGTCATGGGACTAGAAGCAGATGAATAGTTTACCTTATAGAATGATAAGCTAAACTATAATACATTGTAAATTTTTAATCAGTCTTTTATGCCAAGTTTGATAATTTTATGGCGTGTTTCTTGATTATTTAAACATTGCAGTATGTTGATGATGAAAGAACGTCTACAATGACGCGCCACTATCGTTTCTATAATTGGTCAGGCCACGTATGTAGTGTCATTGAGCAAGGTACCTCACACACATTGCTAAGTACTGGTTAACTGCCTAGGCCTGCCCAGGAAGATTCCCGCAAAGGGCTTGCCATTAATGGAACATATATACATGTAACGAGTGCTAGCCGTTTCACTTTTGAATACAACATGATTCTGCTACTTATCAATTTATTCCTCACACACACTTACTGCTATACAAACTCCATCCCAAATAATGCAATGCGACAGTATATATATGGTAGGAATGCTCCTTCTGAACTAATATGCATGTAAATCATGAAAACATCATGATACTAAAGAAAACAGGTATGAACTTAAACAATGGAAGGATCTCTTGGACGGAGCCATCCATGGAAGGAGCAATCCACATAAGGAGCAGTCCATGGAAGGAGCAATCCATGGAAGGAGTAATCCATATGGAGTAAACAGGACTGGTAAATACATGACCGAATCGCGGGGATCAGACTTCAATCAAGCCCTGCGAAATACATCAAATACATGTACCAATTTCGCTACATACATATATAAATATGCTGAAAAGTGAAGAGATGAGCATGTAAACAGCTGCGTATCCACATGTTCCACGTTTCGTTTGTTCAGGAACTATATATGTACATCTATACACAGTCATAACGCACGTCGATCAAGAAAGTCTTAACGTAGGTCAAATATATAACATATATAAGGCTGTACGATTAGCGCAGTGGTTAGCGCGCTCGTTTCTCACCAATGCGACCCGGGTTCGATCCTCGGACAGGGAAGTATGTGAGATGGTACGATGGTCGCCAGATTGGACAGGTGGGTTTTCTCCGGGTACTCCGGTTTCCTCCCACATGAATGACCACATAATTATACGCTTTCATCCGAGCCAACGAGAGTGATTAATATAAGTTGTTAAAACTTGCTTCGCAATCGTTGTAAAATAAATAAAGTATAAAAAAAAATATAACATTAATATTACCTCTTTTGGTAGAAATTTGATTTGTATGTGGTGAGGGCTAACGATTTCCCACACCATAACCACAGCCACAATCACGGTGACCAGAACCCCAACCATTGCCAGCAGCTGGTAGTCCTTAATGGACTGAAAACAATAACGATATATTCTTATCCTCTGAACGACATATATTCATACTAACAACTGTAAACTACTATACTTTCGCGATTATTTGGCGATTTTAAAATGTTCAATTAGTTCGCGAATTCCAAAAAAATAAAAATAAAAAAGTTCGCGAAAAATGAAGGTGGCTGTTTATGTAGATCGCTTATAATTGTGTATATATTTTGTATTGGATGTTTATGCTTGCATATGTCACTTTAATAAAAAACTTACTTACTAATAATTGTATTGACTTTCAATTTTTTTTATGATATGTACATATCTACGGATATAACTCTACATTCGGACACATTATTATTCATGATATTCACGAATTCGCGATCAACTTAGATCGCTAAAATTAGCGAAATATAAAATCTCGCGAGTAGATAATGTTCTACAGTACTCACTGAGACTACCGGTACCTGAATATACAGCTAAAATGTACCTCAGTAACGTCTATTAATAGATCACTTGTATTAGGAGACCACTTTTGCAGTGCTCGTTTGTTGTGTTAATGGACACATTAACCTGCATTAAGAGACCGTTCCTGCTTAGAGACCGCTATTTAGCCATAGACATATATATTGACACCAAAAAGGACTTGCCTTAGAGGTAACATTTATATCCTTTTAGAAAAAAATATACGCAAATTTGGACGTCTACGCGCTTAAATAGTTGGTTAAATTAGTGCAATGTGTGAATGGTTATTTTCTTCACTCATGATTATCATAGTAAAATCCATAATTGTAAAATTAGTAACGAAAAAGTAACACTCAATATAAAAATGTACGGTATTTTATGATGTCAGTATATAATAGAGTAATATACTAATATTGCATTTAATACATGTTAACATATGACATTTAGCTTCACAGTTATGGTGTCAGCATATAATACCGTAATATACTAATATTGCATTTAATACATGTTAACATATGACATTTAGCTTCACAGTTATGATGTCAGCATATAATACCGTAATATACTAATATTGCATTTAATACATGTTAACATATGACATTTAGCTTCACAGTTATGGTGTCAGCATATAATACCGTAATATACTAATATTGCATTTAATACATGTTCACATATGACATTTAGCTTCACAGTTATGGTTTAGTTTAGTTTAATCATATTTTATTGCATTCTATATATACAATGTACAATACAAAACAAATGAACAAACTTGTATAACTATCCATAATGCATGATTCGTGGCATTGTTTGCTCAAGGATTGTCATTATATGTTGAAGCAAATGGGTTGGGCCACACGTTTTAACAACATTTATGGTGTCAGTATAATTTATAATATCGTAATATACTAATATTGCATTTAATACATGGTCACATATGACATTTAGCTTCATATCTATTACCATTTGGTTAGTATATATCAATATATGCACGTGTTGGTCGTGAGCATTGGGCTGGACATACTTGATGAAACTTACGCGTTTACGCAGTTGCTTATTGATGAAAATCCGATGCACTCTCCATGTCTTGGTGAATAATGAACCAAATGTGATAGCGAACCCAAGGCTGAGGCAAAATATCCGACTCTGTAATCATTCAAGCATAAATCGTACATAAATACAAGTGTTATATAATTATTATATTAAAGTTTAAGCTTTATTTATACTACAACGATTGCCAAACACGTTTTAACAACTTATATTTATCAATCGTGTTGGCGCCGATAAAAGCGTATATGTGGTCATTCGTGTGGGAGGAAAGCGGAGTACCCGGAGAAAACCCACCTGTCAGATCTGGCGACCACCCTACCATCTCATATACTTCCCGGTCCGATATTATTATAATTATTAGAAAGTGGAAGAAATTGATATTTGACTGATAGAAGTAAAATCTCACGCATGTAACAGCAATCGTATTAGTAACTGATATTGAAAAGATGTGTGTATTCTGGATCGGAAGTTTTCATCTCTTCTGCTATCTTACTTTCAAACCTAATTACTTTCTCTCCTTATAAAATTAATAAATGCATTTGTATATATACTATATTAGTCTGTAGTCTCTATAAATTATTGTTAGATAACTGTAATTTATAGCATACGTTTTAAAAATTGTTGTTAATTATATTATGAAAAAATAAACGGGCTACTCCTGGTAGCTGAACAAAATAAAAAAGTGTTATATAATTATATGTATATTGACGAATGTATAGTTAATCTGTGGTTGTATGTATTTGTTTGTCTGATTTAATGTCGCAACAACAGCTTGGGTCATATGGCGACTGTACACTTTCTGAAGAGATGACCCAGATTGCCCGTCAGAGAAGAATATCAGACATTGACTAGTACCGGATAGAACCGTCGTTAATAATAATTATGTCACTTATAGTCAACAGTTAGTGAGAGAGGCAGAAACTACAACGACCAGGTGTACTCATGACAGTCTTTGTGTGTTTTATTATTTAAGTTTATTTAACGTCGCTACCGTTTGCCCATTTGAACGACGGCCAGTATACCTATCACACGTTATCTGGGCATTTCGCATCCGCAGAGAACGCGCTACCACTGCGCTATCACGGCGTCCACATGCATTGTTAATTATTTGTTATTGTTAGTTATTATTTGACGACTTCTGACGTGTAGTAGTGATTTTAAATTTTTTTTTTGGAGGATAGTGCAAGATACGGAAGACTATCCAATTCCAGAAGCATGTTTGGTTCTTTAACATGCCCGGTATATTTAGACCGCGCCATTAGACTTAGTCCTATCACACGTGATGGTAATAGCATTAGGGTCAGACGGGCGATCAAACGTGCGATCCTGGATTCACAGTCCTACGTGTTAACCAACGAACCACTCGTCCGGCAATAAGGCTATACGATTCAGTCTGTATATATGGGCTATTCTCCAAAACCTAAATTGACTAGTCTCTCCAGGAATCGTGGCTAATTTTGGAAACCGTTCGCACGATATCGAAGCACACAACACACACGGAAATAAATGTTACACGCATGCCTACCTTGCAGAGATATTCGTGCTCAATTTCTGTAGTTTTCATGAATACCGTACTGTAGCAAAATATACAGCCCAATAGCAGAACATTGTTGATGTTTGGTGATGACAACTTCACAACTCTGTGGAATAGATTATATGCATGTAGATTGTAGTTGTTTGGTGATGACAACTTCACAACTCTGTGGAATAAATGATATGCATGTATATTGTAGTTGTTTGGTGATGACAACTTCACAACTCTGTGGAATAGATTATATGCATGTAGATTGTAGTTGTTTGGTGATGACAACTTCACAACTTTGTGGAATAAATGATATGCATGTAGATTGTAGTTGTTTGGTGATGACAAATTCACAACTCTGTGGAATAAATGATATGCATGTATATTGTAGTTGTTTGGTGATGACAAATTCACAACTCTGTGGAATAAATGATATGCATGTAGATTGTTGATGTTTGGTGATGACAAATTCACAACTCTGTGGAATAAATGATATGCATGTATATTGTAGTTGTTTGGTGATGACAAATTCACAACTCTGTGGAATAGATGATACGCATGTTGATTGTTGTTGTTTGGTGATGACAACTTCACAACTCTGTGGAATAGATGATATGCATGTATATTGTAGTTGTTTGGTGATGACAACTTCAAAACTCTGTGGAATAGATTATATGCATGTAGATTGTTGTTGTTTGGTGATGACAACTTCAAAACTCTGTGGAATAGATTATATGCATGTAGATTGTTGTTGTTTGGTGATGACAACTTCAAAACTCTGTGGAATAGATTATATGCATGTATATTGTAGTTGTTTGGTGATGACAACTTCAAAACTCTGTGGAATAGATTATATGCATGTAGTTTGTTGTTGTTTGGTGATGACAAATTAACAACTGTGTAGACTAAATGATACGCATGTAGATTGTTGATGTTTGGTGATGACAACTTTGTAGGATAAATGATCTGCATGTAGTTTGTTGTTGTTTGGTGATGACAAATTTACAACTCTGTAGACTAAATGATATGCATGTAGATTGTTTATGTTTCGTGATGACAAATTAACAACTGTGTAGACTAAATGATACGCATGTAGATTGTTAATGTTTGGTGATAATAACCTATCAACTCTGGAATAAATGATATGCATGCCCAGTTCATTCTTTTAGTCTGGGAATAACGTATTTTGAAAACACAGCATAACATATACATTTGTGTTTTGACAAGGGTAACTATGTAATTCTTATGATAAACAAAAAATGAACGTTTATAGATCAACTGATTCAATATTTTTACACGATAGTTAATTACAGTGCATACAGCAAACCACAAAATGGCGACGCATACAATTGTCGACCAATCAATACACAGTGTATATTGACGTAATGGGGAAAACTGTCAGCACAAATGTTGGCATGTCACACGCTGTACTTGATTACGTCAATAATTCCAAATTTCAAGGGAAGTATGGAAGCATAGAACTAGAGTAGCGATTATCAAAATGTTGATTGTGTGTGATTAAACATCTAATTAGTCAGATAATACTGTGTCATAAAAATTATACAATATTAGTATTAGCTTTAATTTTGTTCATTCAGTTTACCTTAACGTTTAAACTTGTACTTATATGTTATGTGCTTGCGTGGTAACACCGTAGTATTGGGTATAGCACGAGATGCACACATTTAACTCACTCCTTGTGTGTCCAATAATATATTCGAACAAGTGTGTACACATTATCTAGGTATAACAGTGGAATAATAGCGAACACAAATTGACTCCATGTTACCTTTTTTTTCTGAAAATGACGTTGAACCCGAACAACGAAATGGTAAGGCACATGCCAATCCCTGCCAAACACGTCACTGTGACGTATAAACTCAGTGATATTTTTATCTCCGCATTGATTATTTCTGTTGAATCTCGTGGTATTTTTCCATCTGTAGAGAAAAAGCAAGAACATGTTTCATGCAGTGTTTTGCAACACATTGATTGCATGCTATTTTCTCCCAGAACAGTATTATGTATCAATGCCACATTCAATATCAATCATGGTTGCAGTTATATTTACTATTCTATATAGTGCCCACGTCGAGCTGGATAATGTTTCTTAATTTATTCGATAGTCTCAACTGGTGACTGTCTTTAACCGTATAAAGGTGGGCCTACACTTGTTGCATGCTCATGCCATCACCTTATAACCTTAGAGTCACTATTTGAATAGCTGATTAGCTCGTCATCTCGGTTTAATCCTTTTATTCCCACTTGCTGTTGTCCAGTAGACATATTTGTCATATGCATACAACTTAAAGTTATGGTGAATGCACAAGTTCAAATTGAGTTTGTCCGCAACAAACGCGGTGGACAAAGTCTTGTTGTTGGTGGTTACAGGTTCTTGGTATGTATATATATAGTTGCTGTCTGTCTGCGTGTCTGTCCGTCCGTTTAATTGTATTTGATCTTAAACACTCTTAAACACATTCTGTCTGTCTGCATGTCTATCCGTCCCACACCCGTTTTTAGTGGGAACAATAGGACTACACCGTCATCTCATAACAAAATATCGATCTTTTGACAATTACGGCGGTATGCATGTATTATTTGTATTTTTGGTCTATAGAGAGAGATTTGAAGTAATGATCTTTTTACCAATACTGATAACGGAGCATTATATGGTTATATTGATAGCGTTGACATTGAAGGGTCTGGCTGGTATAAGTTTGAATATATTGAAAATGTGGAGAGAATTTCAATAAGCTATTATAGCTTCCAATTCAATCCACTAGTCATTTATAGTGTGTATATTATGACGAATAAATATGCTTAAACCAAGTTTGAATAGAAGGGATTTCTTGAAAGCAGTGTATGTGGAGCATGTTCTCGGTGACGACTGAAGGTTTATGTCAAATCAAAAAACCAAAAACAAACTGATCATGAACGAGATCATGGGATTGTATATGATGCAAGAACTGCGTCTATTGTGTAATGTCCAGCTCAGCAATGTCACAATACTAGAATGATTGTGTAATGTCAAGCTCAGCAATGTCACAATACTAGAATGATTGTGTAATGTCCAGCTCAGCAATGTCACAATACTAGAATGATTGTGTAATGTCCAGATCAGCAATGTCACAATACTAGAATGATTGTGTAATGTCCAGATCAGCAATGTCACAATACTAGAATGATTGTGTAATGTCCAGCTCAGCAATGTCACAATACTAGAATGATTGTGTAATGTCCAGATCAGCAATGTCACAATACTAGAATGATTGTGTAATGTCCAGCTCAGCAATGTCACAATACTAGAATGATTGTGTAATGTCCAGCTCAGCAATGTCACAATACTAGAATGATTGTGTAATGTCCAGATCAGCAATGTCACAATACTAGAATGATTGTGTAATGTCCAGCTCAGCAATGTCACAATACTAGAATGATTGTGTAATGTCCAGCTCAGCAATGTAACAATACTAGAATGATTGTGTAATGTCCAGCTCAGCAATGTCACAATACTAGAATGATTGTGTAATGTCCAGGTCAGCAATGTCACAATACTAGAATGAATACAGACAGAGACGGTGTTAATATAGTCTGGATATGTATAGAGCATGTATACAGTCAAACCTGCCTTAAGCAGCCAACCAAAGGAATCACACAAAGTGGCTGCTTAGCACAGGTGGCTGCTTAATAGAGGTCAAAACAACATATTGGGAATCTGGAAACTGGCTGCTTAATGCAGGTTGGCTGCTTAATAGAGGTGACCACTAACACAGGTTTGACTGTATGCATATTGTTATGTAATACACCTAAGATAACGAGTACTGATTGGTTATTGAGACAACCAATATTTACAATATCACTAGCCACAGTTCCACACGCCACCATGTGACAATCTGACTTGGACGTAGCGTAATAATTTCGTTCTTCAGTTATGTTATATTTCGGTTTTTACGCCTGCATCAGCACCATTTCGGGCTATATCGTCGGCGGGCACTTTACTTAACAACACCTTTCCTGGGCAGGCTCCAGCGGTTAACCAGTACTTGGGTGCACCAACCTCCGTAAGAAACTGTCAAAGTTTTCATATAAATGAGACACGGCCTGAGCGGGGCTCGAACCCATGACCATCAGTGATGATAGGTTACAGTGGTATACAAGTCAGCGACATTAACTACTCGACCACGGAGGCGGACATATACATTATCTCGATTGGTATAATATTGAAAGTGTGTATGCATAGAATATATGCAGCGTAGCGCCGTAGACAGTACATGTATCAATATTTTAAATATTGGATCCGTTTGAGGTTTATATCTTAATTAAAACGCGCACTTATATAATACGATCAATATAATTAAAATATTTTTTTTAAATTTCGTACATTTACGCGAAGTATTTAATAAAATACTCTAGCATTTCGACATACAGAGTACAGAGGTATGACGTCACGATAGTGTTTTAAGTTATGAACTATGCACATACACATATACACATGTATATTGTATTGTTTGTTAGAATCTGACGGTGTATATATGTTAGCATCAATCAAAATACATACACTATCACTACAAGATAAGTAATAGGGCTCTGGTGTCATAATTGTGCCCTGTCTGTACCATTGCAAAACATAAAATTACCTTTGGTGGCTTCGCTGACGTGCGCAATAAGTAGTAACGGTACAGCAATGACAATCACACAAATCATAATTATCGTGTGATGCCTTATTATTAGTATATAAACATGCTCTTTTTAAAAAAAAAAGTTTTTATTATTATTTAAGTTTATTTAACGTCGCTACCGGTTGCACATTTGAGCGTCGGGCAGTTTACCTAACAACACCTTTTCTGTGCAGGCTCCAGCGGTTAGCCAGTACTTGGTGCATCATCTTCCGCAATAAACTGCCAATTGCATATAAAGAGACACGGTCTGAGAGAGGCTCGAACACGTGACCATCAATGATGATATGTTACAGTGGTATACAACTTAGCGACCGTAACGGAGGCGGACGCAATGGTTTTCTCTCCTGTAAACAAGAAGATGATAAGAAATCAAATGTGTACAAACTTCGTAGATTGTTTTACTCGGTACAACAAGTATGATGTTGAAGATTTACGGTATGTCCATCAATGTTACATGCCTGCATTCTATACCTCTCCATTTAATAGCGCCGTCAATCCATTCAAAGTACGCTGGATCCATATCTTGCCTGTAGAGGCCAATCATCTGTCTTGTGCCACCTATAAAACATGAAATGACTAATCATGGTAAGCTGGTGTGGTGGATCTGTGATCCAGCGGTTAACATTCTTTTTTTTTTCTTTCTTTTTTTTTTGTCATTTATTTTCTCAAGTGCATCTCAAAATACAATATCAATATAACATGTTTTCAAAGTTACTATGTTCAGAAACAGTATGTATGCATATATTATTGGATATCGTACATTGATATGCGCCATGCATTTGAAAGAGACATATATATAATAGAGAATAGCTGAACTAGTATTCTAAAGGTCGCATGTCCGCTCCCCAAGATACCAGTCTTAAGTGAATTGTCTCATAGTATTTCCGAATATACATTAATCTGATGTCTCTTGTCGGTTATTAACATCGTGCACGTAATATTAATACTAATATTAATAGTAATAATAATAGTAATAATAATAGTAATAATAATAATAATAATAATAGTATTAATAATAATAAACAGACTGAGTTACTTTATATGAAAAAGTTGGCAGTTTCTTACGGAGGTTGGTGCACCTAGTACTGGTTAATCGCTGGAGCCTGCCCAGGAAAGGTGTTGTTAGGTAAACTGCCCGTCGCTCAAATGGCCAACAGGTAGCGACGTTAAATAAACTTAAATGAAAAATAATAAGACTCAGAGATGTTGTCTGTATCATTGCACTATCATCAAGGGTCTTAAATGACTAATATGTTGAAGAGACGTCCCTCTTGTTGGATAACGTACGATCGATTGACGTATAAGCACGTTAGTAAGGTAAGTTATGAGTGACTCGTTGGTCAGTCGTATTGTGGTGGTATAAATGATGGTCTTAAAGTATCTAGATGTGGCAGGCCTTGTCATCCTGGCACGGAAAGAAGGAGCCACCTGAGGATGTCTTCGTAAGCTCCACAGAAGAAGAATCATCGTAGAAGACAGAAGAAATCATCATAGAAGAACCAGCGTAGAAAAATGAAGAAGAATCAGCTTAGAATCAACAATAAGCACCGTAGAGGATTAACCTACTTAGAAGACGACTAACCTACTTAGAAACATTCGGTCGCCCAAATGCTGTATTGCGATGGCGACCATAAACAAGCGTATCTCATTAGATGTGACATTTCGTAAAATAACAATCATCTTTAGAACAGCACGTTTATAGGGACAACTGCTAACATGACTCGGCATTTTGTCTGTATACGCAAAGAAGGAATTGAATTTACGGTGTTGAAATATACAATTAACCATGGATAAAGGCGTGATGTCAAACATGACGTAATTTTAAAAGCATTTTATAGTTTTGTGACATAATTTCAATAACTATGTGTTTGTGCTTTTTATAAATATTGGTCATGTTAGAATGGAAATCATATTTGTTATGCATAGTCGAATAAAACATGGTGTGAGGTTCTGAGCGGCGGAATATATCACTTAGGACTACGGCCTGCATTGTTAATTCCTACTCGTCAGAAAGTCAACTCATGCATGCAGACGGATCTGTAGTCCAGTGGTAACACGCTGGACTGGTAATCCAGGGATCGCAGGTTCGAGCCCCCGTCTGACCCTAATACAATTAACAGTCTTTCAGATGCGATGTTAAACCGAGGTCTAGTGTCGGTGCTGTACACCGTGCACGTAAAAGAACCAGAACACCGTGCACGTAAGAAGAACCAGAGGAGACTCTGGAATGGGTCAATGACTAATATCTTCAGGAGGCGTCGCTCATATGGGCATCCGGTAGCGACGATAAATAAGCGTAAAACACACACACACTAACTCATGGTTTATAAGCCAATAAATAAATGACAAATATTAGTTCTATTAATATTGAAATATGGTTAAACAAACACATCTACAGACTAAATTGAATTTGATCCCGACTGTCTGAGCAACAGTATTTCCATACATATGTCCCCTCATATGTCCATCCATATTAGCAAAGAACTGTGCGTGGAACACCATTAAATACATATATTGCTAGTTTGTCTTTCTAACACGAATTACTTTAACATGAGTTATGTTGATCCATGTTGATCCATGTTGATCCATGTACGTACGCATGGAGAACACCAACACTGCACATGCACGACTGTACAAGTAGTAGTTCCAGGTTGCCTAACATACTAGTACCTTGAATCCGCTCAACTTGTACAATTCGGTTTGGATCTGCACCTGATGAAAAGACAAGTCTACCGGACACGCCAATCAGTGTTGTATTTTCCATACATTGGGAGATGATATCATTTACGTTCGAGTCTTTATATGTGAAGGTATCTAGTGTTTTGTTGAGTCCTGTAATGAAACGGTAAATAAATATAATGATCACATAACTTTACTTGTATTCATGTGCATACAGTCATCATATTGTCTTATTTATATACATGTGCAATACAATCTGGAAGCATTCTGATTGGATGGAAAAATACTCAATTTGTAAATTAAACTAAATTATGCATATTTCTAGATGAATTGGTACATAATGTTAAGGATAAAACAACCCATGGTCATCCATGCTCCTGCATTGACGTTTGTTTGTCTTCGGAGTCAATACTAAGCGCGAGATAATGTCGCTTAGAGATAATTTAACTAAGATTTAGTCTACAAATAAATATGCATAAGGCACAACTGTGAGATATAACGGTAAATATGTAGCATAAATCGTGTTATTCAGCATACACTAGTTGTATTACGCATGGATGTCGACTCTATTTACATTATTTTGTTATTTCAACAAACCGCGTATACGACGTTTTTTTATTAGTTGAAATACTCAGTTTTTGAGGCAAATATTTGGAAAATAATAATACCATATATAATAGGAAAATACATTCTGTAGAAATTCGCTTTAAACACACATGTTTTGTGGTTTTTTCCCACACATGGTCAAGTCTAAAATCAGCCACCCAATATTAACAAGTAACTTAATTATTGTTTTAAATAAATATTACAAATTGTAACATGACTTGATATTTTGCCCCTATAAACACATCTGCAATAAACCACGGATACGGCTGTTGAAGTTTGCTCCCCCATGTAAAAAATACTTATGGACGTCACGAAATATGCACAACTTTCAACAATGTTACAATGGAATTGAATAGTTTACAGCAATTTAGCAGGATTTGTTGTGTTAACCAGCCATATTGGAAACAGTGTTGCAATTTAGCAGGATTTGTTGTGTTAACCAGCCATATTGGAAACAGTGTTGCAATATAGCAGGATTTGTAGTGTTAACCAGCCATATTGGAAACAGTGTTGCAATTTAGCAGGATTTGTTGTGTTAACCAGCCATATTGGAAACAGTGTTGCAATTTAGCAGGATTTGTTGTGTTAACCAGCCATATTGGAAACAGTGTTGCAATTTAGCAGGATTTGTTGTGTTAACCAGCCATATTGGAAACAGTGTTGCAATTTAGCAGGATTTGTTGTGTTAACCAGCCATATTGGAAACAGTGTTGAAATTTAGCAGGATTTGTTGTGTTAACCAGCCATATTGGAAACAGTGTTGATAGCTGGAGGAGGATTTTCAGTGCCACTGGAATACAGAAGGTATTTTACAGGGAGGTGAATTCCAAAGCATAAATCACTTATATCATACATCAACATACATAATACATCATGCAACGGATCAAGTTGGAAGCGAAAGGTAGCCGTTACAAAACTGTTTCCTTAAGTAAAACTGTTTCTTAGATAATAGTTTACTACCGAAGTCGTTTATTTATCGTCGCTATCGGTTTGCCCATATGAGCGACGTCTCCTGAAGAGATTAGTCATTTTAGATTGTTGTAGGATAGTGCAATGATACAGACAGAAATCCATTCCAGAATCTCCTCTTGTTCTTTTACGTGCATGGTGTAAAGCACGAGACCTCGGTTTAACGTCACATCTGAAAGACTGTTAATTTTATTATGGTCAGACGGGGGATCGAACCTACGATCCCTGGATTACCAGTCCAGCGTGTTACCACTGAACTACAGATCCGGCTGTTACCAGGTCATATGCTTTGCAATATATGCAAATATATGCAAATATATGCAATATATGCAATATACGCAATATATGCAATCAATGCAATCAACTCGCATACATCTAATTTGCATACAAAATCCATATATGCGGACATTTAGAAGGTGCATATAACTCTTGCGTATACAATTTTTGGTAAGGGATGTTACTCGTGATAGTAACGCTATATGTAGGATAGATAATCTCAGATCGAACCTATCTGTGTCAGTCGTTCAATTGTACAATCAAGCGCTTTCGCAGCTACCCATATGTGGTCGTAGCACTGGTACGAATATTGGTCGTAATGCTTGCTGTCGTTGCTATACGTTGGGTAGTTGTAGTACCGCTGCTCAAATTCATGTGCTGCAAAGAAGTAAATTCATGTGCTGCAAAGAAGTTAATTCATGCGCTGCAAAGAAGTTAATTCATGTGCTGCAAAGAAGTTAATTCATGTGCTGCAAAGAAGTTAATTCATGTGCTGCAAAGAAGTTAATTCATGTGCTGCAAAGAAGTTAATGCATGCGCTGCAAAGAAGTTAATTCATGTGCTGCAAAGAAGTTAATTAATGTGCTGCAAAGAAGCAAAGAAGTAAATTCATGTGCTGCAGAAAGACGTAAATTCATGTGCTGCAAAGAAGTAAATTCATGTGCTGCAAAGAAGTAAATTCATGTGCTGCAAAGAAGTAAATTCATGTGTTGCAAAGAAGTAAATTCATGTGCTGCAAAGAAGCAAAGAAGTAAATTCATGTGCTGCAAAGAAGTAAATTCATGTGCTGCAAAGAAGCAAAGAAGTAAATTCATGTGCTGCAAAGAAGTAAATTCATGTGTTGCAAAGAAGTAAATTCATGTGCTGCAAAGAAGTAAATTCGTGTGCTGCAAAGAAGTAAATTCATGTGTTGCAAAGAAGTAAATTCATGTGCTGCAAAGAAGTAAATTCATGTGCTGCAAAGAAGTAAATTCATGTGCTGTAAAAAAGTAAATTCATGTGCGTTACTAGTAAACATTACTTAATATATGACCATAGTGTATAACAGAGAGCATGTGATCTCGATTATAAAATGTTCAAATTTATATCAAAGTATAAAGTTTCATATAAGCCTATGTATCGACCTTCGGTCTCAGGCTGATATCAAGTTGCCTCGGGTCTATGGCTAGGCTGATATCAAGTTGCCTCGGGTCGATGGCTAGGCTGATATCAAGTTGCCTCGGGTCGATGGCTAGGTCGATATGAAACAAACAACGTAATAACATCTAAGTATTTAATGACCAAGTATTAGTGATAGTCATGATCTGTCTATGCAATATTAAAACATCAAACGCAAACACAACATTAGAGACAAACAATATTAATATTATATAAATATACACATTAATAATTCTAAAACAATACAAATACAGGCATGTACATGTAAACTTATTTAGCAACTGTAATCATGCAATTCAATGGATATACGTACATATTATCGTATTAGTATCCAATGAAAACTAGCGGGTCAGCGGTCCAAAGGTTAACATCGATACACTGCACATCAATGGACCACAGGTTCGATCCCCCCCCCGTCGGACCATAATAATATTAACATTGTTTTCAGATGGGACTACTATAAACCGAAGTCTAATGTATCGGTGTTATACACCGTGCATGTAAAACAACCGGGGATACTGCATGATTGGAGCGCTTACTGTATTCTACACTATACTCTACACATAAACTGACTAAATAAACATATTTCCGGTGGATCGCCAGGCCCGTAGCCACACTGAGGTGTTTCAGGTGTGAACATTTTCAAAGCAAGAACAAAACTATGAAAAATTAAACAAATACAATGTCAAAAATATATCTTTGCTGTATAAAATGTTGACTGCTATAGAGCTGAAAGGTCAATACATATAATTATCTTATGGCGTATGCCTTTTAGTTCTTGCTTTGAAGTCCACCCACGCTTTCCCTCTTCTGCCATGGGGACAGGGGCCTCTGGCAGGCGAGGGTGGGCCTGGTATGCGACCCTTACATTATTTATTTTTATTTTTAAACCTCATTGACTAAATTAGTTAGGATACATTGTTACATTACTTTAAGTTATACTATTGTTTTATTACATGTTTTACTGTTTTTACTTGCAGACTCTTATTGTAAAGCACCTTTGAACGTATCTGATATGAAAAGGGTGCTATATAAATGTGGTATAATAATAATAATAATAATTATTATACGTCTAAACTCATTACATCAGAAAACGCAGGAACTCGCTTGTATGCCTCAATAATGTTAAGAGGGGAACATGCCCCTGGACCACTTTAGACTACCTCGGGTGAAATTTGCCTCTGGCTACGGTACTGATCGCCCCGATTAACAAGAAAGGACGACATATAAGCATATGCAATACCAATAGAAGAACACCAACCTGTCATATTAGCTATACCCCTCTCACTTTCTGGGTTTGAAAATACTGGTCCAGTGATAAAAGATCCTTCAGCTGCTTTGTTCATTTCGTCCTCCGTACATTCTACCTCATTCAGATTAGTTTTCCAGAAGTTTGCAGAAAACCAGCCCACAAACACCCATATTATCTTCGGTCCATATAGACGAACTTTGTAGGCCTACAAGTGTATAATATAAGATATAAGACTAAATAGACATAACAGAATTGTATGAGCATTAATGCTAGCTTAATGTTTGTACAATGTGATGTTATCTTGTATGTATATATATATATATCATCTGTATGTATATATATATCATCTGTATGTATATATATATCATCTGTATGTATATATATATCATCTGTATGTATATATATATCATCTGTATGTATATATATATCATCTGTATGTATATATATATCATCTGTATGTATATATATATCATCTGATGTTCTTGTGTTTTCCATAACCGTTTTGTATACATATAGCACTAGATGCCTTCCGACACACCGTGTTTGTAATATTTGATGTATTGTGTCCGCACAATGTAATACGTATATGTTTGCATTACTTTATGACATTTCTATGCTTGTAATGTCATGCAAAGATGATATATAAGCATTGATACACGATTACATGTAATTATACATATTGTACACTGCGCCTTTAAAGTGATTCCGGGATATAACAAGTCCTAGAACTATTCACAGTTTACGTGTTTAGATGTGTGAAGTCCTAGAACTATGCACAGTTTACGTGTTTAGATGTGTGAAGTCCTAGAACTATTCACAGTTTACGTGTTTAGATGTGTGAATTCCTAGAACTATTCACAGTTTACGTGTTTAGATGTGTGAAGTCCTAGAACTATGCACAGTTTACGTGTTTAGATGTGTGAAGTCCTAGAACTATTCACAGTTTACGTGTTTAGATGTGTGAAGTCCTAGAACTATTCACAGTTTACGTGTTTAGATGTGTGAAGTCCTAGAACTAGTCACAGTTTACGTGTTTAGATGTGTGAATTCCTAGAACTATTCACAGTTTATGTGTTTAGATGTGTCAATTCCTAGAACTATTCACAGTTTACGTGTTTAGATGTGTGATACTCTTAATTGATGAAACTCATAAACTATTATTGGTGTTGTTGTTGCTGATGTTGTCGTTGACTATTGGTTTCAACATATTTTATGTATCAAGATAAACATGACATATAACATATGTACATATAACATCCATACAATACAACTATCAAGATAAACATGACATATAACATCCATACAATACAACTATCAAGATAAACATGACATATAACATCTGTACATATAACATGCATACAATACAACTATCAAGATAAACATGACATATAACATCTGTACATATAACATCCATACAATACAACTATCAAGATAAACATGACATATAACATCTGTACATATAACATCCATACAATACAACTATCAAGACAAGTGGATTGAATTGAAAGCTACAGGAGATTATAGTAATTCTCTCCACTACATGTACATACTAATTATCATTACGTGGATATGGCAGTTAACATTTATTATAGTAGTAAAACTCGACTAAAATTGAATATGTTCGTTGATACATTTGATAAGAATAATAATGTAGCTTGCTTAAGTAAGATTGAGTTAAAGATTAGAAGAGTATAGAAGTAAGAGAGATGTAGGAGCGATAATGGCGGTTGAAGTCGGTCAGATAAATAAGATTTCAAGTTCAGTCAAAACGTTTTGATTTCTCTATATATGTGAAAACTGCATGGAAACTATTTTCATTAAAGTCATCTGATCATGATGTATTTCCAAACAGCAGGGTCTTTCGAGAAGCATTACAGTGTACATTAACGGAGTTTATTAGTGGTGCTCTGATTGTATCATAATTTCTGCAATGGGAAAAGAAATGTGATGTTGATTCCCGCTCTCCGAAAGTGCATAGGCGGTGATGGAATAATATTTTTTGAAAAGAGGTCATCAGCAAGTGAGCTACATTTGGTACGGAGACGGGCATGCAGAATCTGCAATCTCCGCTTACCTGAAAGGTAATATGATGGCACTTTGTTGACTGGCATAAAGAGTTGTCTTTTAAAGGAGGAAAGAGTCGGTGCGTTTCGAAGTGATTTTGGGAGATCATTAAAAGCTCTAGTAGTTGAAGGGAGAAAAACATTATAATATTGTGTTGTTCGTGCTCTTGGTACTCTAAAATCGTCATTGTCGCGCAGCCGGTATGTTTCATTGTGAACAGAGGGCGGACAAAGTTCAGAAAGATATGGTGGAGTTAGATTTGACTTCATCTTGTAGAAGAGTATGAGTTTATGTTTATGACGCCTGGACTCAAGTGTGTCCCAACCAATCTCATTTAAAAGCTTTTGTGTAGAGACTAGTTTTGTAGCACCAGTGACAATACGGGCGGCCTCGTATTGGACTTTTTCAAGGATGGTGTTTTGCTCACGTGTGCAATTGGCAAAGACAACATCACCATACTCTAAGATTGGGCGTATAAAAGAGGAACGTCGATCTAGACAACATTTGAGCTTTCGCATGATGTTAATACATCGATATGCCTTTTCCACTATATAGTCAATGTGGGTATCCCATTTCAAATTGCTCGAGAAGAAAAGTCCCATATGTTTGTGGTTGTACACTTCTTGGATTTCTACGTTGTTCATATAAACAGTAGGGTGTGATATATCATGTGGTCTACGAGAAAGAACAAGAGATTCAGTTTTACTAGGATTGAATTTAACCAGCCATTGGGACGCCCAATTTGAGATTTTCCTGTGGTCGGAGTTAAGAATTTCTGCAGCAGATGCTCGATCCTCCACTGTGATATAGAGACTAATATCGTCGGCTTGACAATTGTTGACTATTAAGTGTGCTGAATAGGAATACTCATTACCCAATAGATGGTTGGTTACACACATTCAACGTCATATCATTCTTCCGCTGGTGATCACTTTATTGCGGTATTGTATTGAAGGTCACTTACATGTTTTAGATTATATTCGAATAATTTAGAAATAATTATTGCATTTGGTAGATAGTCGGGCACTGAACGACAAAAACGTATTTGTAAAGTATGTACTTATCATACTATTGAATCAGAATATCACTTTTTGTAATGCTGTCCGTTGTAATCTTAGGACTATGTATTTGAGCAATTATGGTTGGCATATAATGCAAATATTTATAAACATTTTGTCAAACAACAATAAAACTCTTATAAGAAGAGCAAAATATAAAATCGAAGACTATTCGACAAATCAGCAAGATATATACATGCTTTTGGCCATTAACACATAATAGTTGTAATATGGCAGATAAATAAATAGAAACATATAAACATGCATTTAACTGGTAATGTATACAGACAAAACAGGAAATATCAACAGATCCTTTATGTCAAGAAAAACAACACTTGAACCAGCAACTTCCAGATAACACGTATTGGTAATTAATATACAAACCATAACTTGGTAGACGGGAGACTATATGTATTTATTGTCGTGTTATGCGTTTCATGTTTTGCCATATTCATCTCTTTGTTCATTAATATACAAATATATTGTTCATAACTTGGTAGACGGGAGACTATATGTATTTATTGTCGTGTTATGCGTTTCATGTTTTGCCATATTCATCTCTTTGTTCATTAATATACAAATATATTGTTCATAACTTGGTAGACGGGAGACTATATGTATTTATTGTCGTGTTATGCGTTTCATGTTTTGCCATATGCATCGCTTGACCTATACAAAAGTCATGTTAAATGACCAAAGGCAAGATATGTCAGCCGATGTATGTGCTGAATAGAACACTGAAACACATGATACATGCATAATTTTAAATTAATGACAGCAATTTGTTTTTGATTTGTTGGTTTAAAATGTCGCACCAACATGGAGCTGCAAACAGACGGATCTGTAGTCCAGTGGTAACACGCTGGACTGGTAATCTAGGGGTCACAGGTTCGATCCCCCGTCTGACCCTAATAAAATAACAGTCTTTCAGATGGGACATTAAACCGAGGTCTCGTGTCGGTGCTGTACACCGTGCACGTAAAAGAACCATAGGAGACTCTGGAATGGGTATCTGTCTGTATCATTGCACTATCCTCCAAAAATCTAAAATGACTAATCTCTTCAGGAGGCGTCATTCATATGGGCAACCGGTAGCGACGATAAATAAACGTAAAAGACGCACTTAGGAAAAATGGCGACACTCCAGCAGCTCTGTTACTGGTGAAGGAATAATATGCGTGTTAGAAGTTGATAAATATGTGAATTAATGGCAGCAAACAAGACATTGTATAGTATAGTATATATGTTTGCTCCATATATATATATATATAGTGACTTGGTACGACCTGTTAATGATGTACAAGTAACCTGTATATCACACGTAATCAGTCAAGGTTTTCCGGCTGGCGGCTCACTAATCGGCCATATCAGAACGAACCCATACAGAGGTCCGAATCTAAGACCTCCCGCTCTAACCACTAAGCCACGGAGACGGTATTTGGACAATGTAATCTGCCATATCAATACTGACCGCACATAGCGTTTTCCTGGCGCTATTCTCGTACATAGCAGTCATTATAACTCTTGCATCACGTTCCTGTAAGATGAATATTGCAATACATGTTCATTGTATATCTTGCATCACGTTCCTGTAAGACGAATATTGCAATACATGTTCATTATAACTCTTGCATCACGTTCCTGTAAGACGAATATTGCAATACATGTTCATTTTATATCTTGCATCACGTTCCTGTAAGATGAATATTGCTATACATGTTCATTATAACTCTTGTATCACGGTCCTGTAAGACGAGTTCTAGAATAATATTGATATACATGTATACATACAAAATCTGTTGTCAGATAGAAACATTTGAACATGTTGCGTACTATAAAACGGTAATGGTGTATATGATAATTTAACACAGACGGATCTGTAGCCCAGTGGTAAAACGCTGGACTGGTAATCCAGGGATCGCAGGTTCGATCCCCCGTCTGACCCTAATAAAATTAACAGTCTTTCAGATGGGACGTTAAACCGAGGTCTCGTGTCGGTGCTTTACACCGTGCACGTAAAAGAACCAGAGGAGACTCTGGAATGGGTCTCTCTCTGTATCATTGCACTATCCTCCAAAAATCTAAAATGACTAATCTCTTCAGGAGGCGTCACTCATATGGGCAACCGGTAGCGATGATAAATAAACGTAAAACACACAAATGATAATTTAATTATTATAATACTGGTGTACAATAAACATATACTATCTGCATAGTGTGGTGGAGGGATGTGCAGTTACAACTGGCAATTAGTGAGGTTCGTCTTCCAATGCGGTCAAGATTAACAGAACAGAACATAATGGCGGGACTCAGAAGTAGACACAATTAAAGCGGCCACAGTTTTTGGAATACACAATTGAATTTGGCCACCGTTATGCAAACCATATGCACACATGTTAATTTACAGAAAAAGGATTGAGAAAAAAACCCCGTATAGTATCGAATGCTTCTAGGAAATCAATACATAACTTATATTGTATTTAAAAAGATAGATACATTTAGTTTATACACATTTTAGTTTAGCTGGATTGCATGGATGGAATGCATCGCCACGAGAGAGAGAGAGAGAGGGGGATAGAGAGAGAGAGAGGGATAGATAGAGAGGGATAGAGAGAGAGAAAGAGAGAGATAGAGCGAGAGAGAGGGAATGGGGAGAGAGCGAGCGAGAGAGAGAGAGAGGGGGAGAGAGCCAGAGCGAGAGAGAGAGAAGAAGCAACGTGGAATTTGAAAGCCTTGCATAAAGGGCACAGTCGTAGCGTTTTTGTACGTTTAGGTTTGAAATACACCTACGGGGGCTACCTCTATTAAGTAGCAAGATATCAAATTCTCAATATGTTACTTCGTTATACATGTGTGGGTTATATTAGTTTAAACATATTTTATTCAGAAAATAACATATAAGAATAAAGTGTTACAAGAGAAATAATTTGGATTGGAAAACAAGCATATTAAAATGCTTATACAAATTCCTTTCCATAGTGGAGTTTGCAAACATATAAATTTAACACATTAGAGCCAGTGTATGGTAGGTATTCTTTGAGCATTGGATAGGTTTAATTCTATATAGTTCAAACCTGATAACTGAATTTTAATGCACACGGTGACTAATTGTTATCCTGATTCAATGCATTAATTAGTGTTAGTTTATAACATTAGTAGAACATACTAGGTACTGTCTCACACGCTGCATAGATAGGGGGTCGGACATTTGATGATAAATGACTAGATCTCGAAGCGCTTAGTTGCTGCTATGAAGCCTTGGACTCGTAGGAAGATGTGTTTATTGACTTCGAATGTAAGTCGGTCATCACCGTACAGTAGATTATTTAACGTATGTGCACATGGGAGATCGTGAAGATAGTGTTGGCGCAATGCATGGTATCTTGGATATTGAAACAGGAAGTGGAATGTAGTATCTACAACGCCGCATATGCACAGAGGAGAAGGAACAATATTTCTTCTGTGAAGATCGAAGCTTAGCGCACTGCACCCCAAGCGAAGGCGTGCGTGATATGCTTGGTTTTTCCTATTGCCAATGTTGTAAATTGTTTTCTTTTGTTTAGCCCTAGTATTCAGCTTGCTTTTAAATTCTCCTATGGTTGAGGCATTTTTAAGTTCTTGTGGAAGTATATTCCACTGGCGGATAGTTAGAGGCAGAAAAGAAGAAGCATGCGATTGAGTTTTGCAGTGAATATTGGGTATAGCTGTAAGTGATCGTAAGGCATATGGCTGATTTGGCTGGGGTGGAATTAGATTTGACAGGTAAGCGGGTGAAAGTCCATTTTTCATTTTATAAAGTAAGACAAGGCGATGCTTGCGTCGCCTTTCAGCTAAAGTATCCCAGCTAAGATCAGTATAGAGTCGGTCGGTGTTACAGTATTTGGTAGCACCTGTGATAATTCTTGCTGCTTCTAATTGAACGGATTCGATGTCGCATTTGATCTTGTTCGTACAGTTTTCCCAGACAACATCAGCGTACTCCAAGAGGGGCCTAATGAATGATATATACATTTTTTCTAGGCTACAACGAGATAAGAGAAATTTTAGACTTCTTAAGATGCCAATGCGTTGCCATGCCTTGTTAATGAAAGCCTGTATGTGCGATATCCATTTGGCATCCTCGGAAAAGGTGAGTCCAAGATGTTTGTGAGTACTGACTTGTGGGATAGGATTACCATCAATATATAACTGGGGATGAATAGGTTTCCTGAGCTTACGAGAGAAGATCACGGATTCAGTCTTGGAATGATTAAAGGAAACAAGCCAAGCTTTCGACCAGTTGATGATCCGGGAAAGATCATGGTTGAGAATATTTGCGGAATCAACAACGTCTTCTACAACAATATAAAGACTAGTATCGTCTGCAAATAGTCGAATATTTGCACGAATATCGTTTACAATGTCATTGATGTATATTAGAAAGAGCAATGGACCGAGGATGGATCCTTGGGGAACACCTGCATCTATGGATGAAATATCGGATGTAGAATTTGCCAAGACAACACGTTGCTTTCTATTTGAAAGATATGAGGAGAACCAGCCAAGTAAGGGACCTTGAATGCCGATTGAAGAAAGTTTATGAAGTAGTCCCCGGTGCCAAACTCTATCAAAGGCCTTGGATATGTCACAAAATACAGCACGAACTTCCTTACCATCATCTAACGCTTCACTAATGTCGTTATACAGAAGTGTCAGCTGGTTGACAGTGGAATCGCCCTTGGTAAAACCAGAGTGGTAAGGTGTAAGGATTGCGTTGGAAATAACGTAATTATATAGGTTTTTATGGATACAGCGTTCCATGAGCTTACCCAGACAACTGAGAAGAGAGATAGGTCTATAGTTGATTGGTTTTGAAGGGTCTGATTTCTTGAAAATTGGGCAGACATTTGCCAATTTCCATGAAGAAGGAACACATGAGTTGGAAAGTAGTTTGTTAAAGTACTGTGATAGAGGGACTGCTAGAGAATCTATACCTTCTCTGATGAGACGTGGACTCACCAGATCTGGGCCACTTGCCTTGCTTGGATTTACACATGAGATAGCATCTTTAATATCTTGGGGCGAAATGTTTATATTAGCCATGGAGCATTCCATGTGTGTGGAAGAGGATGATCCCTATCATCAACGGTTGACTGTTTAGTGAAGTAGTTATTCAGTAGATCAGCTTTATCTTTATCTGTTTGTGCTTCGATTGAACCGCCAATGAGTGTTGGAATGATTGGAAATTTGTTTTTGTTCGTCAATTGTTTAGCTAGTTTAAACCAAGCTTTAACTGTTATGTTGCCCGAGTTTATTTGATTTATAATTTTGTTTTGATAATCTGCTTTGGTTTTACGAATTATATCTGTAGTTTCATTTCGGCTTTTCCTAAATTCGGCCCAGTCATTCTCAGTATTAGTATGTTTAGCTTTTTGATGTTTTTTGTTACGTTTCTTTATCTGCTTTCGCACTGCACCATTAATCCAAGGAACATCAGCTGGACGAATAATTACATTTCTGTTAGGAATGCTTTCTGCTGCTGTATGTAGTATTGAATTAGCAATGCAGTATGCAGTATCATTAAGAGTAGTACTATTATCGATGAAGTTCCAGTCGATTGTTCTGAGGGTGTCGTTAAATTTGACATAATCTCCTTTATCGTAGAGCCAGATACGACGCTTGAAATGTGTATGCTTTGGTTTTGAAAATCTCAGGACTGAAACAATTGGACAATAAAATCGGATGAGGTTGGGGACAAAAGGGTCAGCAACGAAACTGATAAGACTGTGTTGGGAATATTTAATAAACATGAGATCGATTAGTGAAGCGCAATGTTCAGTGAAGTGGGTCGGTGAATTGATAAGTTTTTGCGCATGCAGGGAATTGATAAGTCTGCTCATTTTGTTCGACTCAGATGAACTGATGTTGATGTTAAAGTCGCCCGTAACAATTACATTATCAACACGCTGGCTAAACGCCTGATCGAGGGAGTGTTGCATGTTTAACCACTGGGTATTGTTTGAGTCAGGAGGACGGTAGATTCCACCAACAAGTAGCTTACGCTGGCTAACACATAATTCAACCCATAGAGCCTCTACACCATTTACGTGAAGGTCTTTTCGCTCAGTAGCATGTATGGTGTCTCGGACGTATATCGCAACTCCACCTCCAATTCGATCTTTTCTGTCATATCTAAACACGTTTGTAAAATTAGTTATATAAATGTCATCATTAGTGATGTTATCAGACAGCCATGTTTCAGTGAAGACAAGTACATCATATGATTGAGCCTCGACAGCAAGAATATCAAGCTTGGGCTTCAAACTTTGAATATTAAGATGCATTATACTCAAACCACTGTTTGTTAGAGCTGAATATGATTCTGCAGCGGAGTTCAACGACACTGCAGATGAAACCGACTCATTAGAAGGACCGGGGTTTGATTCAATATCCCCTGACCTAAGAAGAAGTATTATAATAAGCTGCAAATAGGTCATGTTATGAAGGGGCAAAGAATAAGAGTCCAGGGATGTTGCATAGATGCGGCCGTGAACAATATGGCTACATGTTGAAATCATCTTTATACGGAGAGAAGAAATACCAAACTAGCCACCGGATGTCTGAAACGCGCGCTCGAGTATCTAACATTAAAACCAGCAGAAGTCGACAATCCCAATCAACAGCGTGTGTGACAGTGTAGTAAAATGCAAAGGGGAAAAAGATGAAAAAAATCATACAGAATTCTGTAAGTGTTGTGGTAAGGACATTAAAGACTCGCATTGATAAACTTCATATAAATACAGTGGCAAATTTAAAAGATAAATCATATGTGACTATGTATTCTGCTTATGAATACTGGCTATAATAAATTGGTTGTTTATTTCATTCATGATATAGATCATAAATATTCACTCAAAATATGACTTATTACAGTCATTGTATAGGGGCATCAACTCCAGTATGAAAATTCATTTACAATATTCAGTTAGTTGCAATGCAACGAATTATTAAAGGGAATGTGGTCATATTGGTCAAATATACAGCATGCGATCATCGTACATACAAAACTTTGAATGGGCATGTTCTAGCAACTTATTTATACGCTTATTAATAATTAACTAACATGAATAAAGAACGTGCTATTGATGACCAAAATACCACACGCACCTTTGCATGTTATACCCTAACATAGTAATAGAGAATCATGTATCTGAAACTTCATAATTATAACAACATGGTCCCTGAAAGAGATTGCATACTACGATAAATCTACGTTAATTCTAAAGTAACAGAAGACCCTCAGTAGCAATAACAAGCAAGGAAACAAAACTAGCATAGACATACAGTTAAACAATTAAATCCAGATACGCTTGCTTGAACAATGTACACTAAATTGTTCTTAGCTAATACCAAGTAAATGTTTCATTACATATGTCCGTTTACGAGATTGAGACATTTCAATAGCGAAATATGGCTAGATTTAAGCGAAAATTGCCCGGAATACTGAAAACGTAAGTAATATCATTCGTTTTACAAGTTAGGCCAAATAAGTTAATATTTAGTCTCTCAGGCCCCGCCTCATCTGATATTTTCCTGCCGCATTGAATATTTTTATTGATACAAGTTGTGTGATCTGTGTCAATTGTTCAAGGATACCCGTTAATAAAACATTACATTTGACAGGGAAATGGTGCACAGAAGAAATAGAGCAGTTAATTGCAATGTATTATATTATAATCTGATAATGTAAGCAGAACTGCCTCTGATGAAACGTCTTGTTCTTGTGATAATAATGATTATGAAACAATGGCCTGAGAAACAAAACATCAACACCTTTGGCCTTAGATTGGCAAATTGCTATACTACAATCTGAATTGTCATTTAATATATACACTTTACATATATCCGCATACAAGATATATAGAGTATATTCCAATAAAAAATATGACTAGATCTAAGATGCAAAAGTCCAATATACTAAACATATAATTAACAGGTTCAGCTTTACCCGTTATATAGACACATTGCTATACTACAATCGGCATGGTCATACAGTGTTTGTATTTAACATGTAAATAGTGTTTATATACATCTCTGCTTGAGGTCATATGTAATATTGGCTGTATACAGTACTGCTCCAAAAGTATGGTTTCGTGTATTAGCTAAACTTTGATAAGTCACTCATACACTCACACCTGTGGATTGCGTTTGTGTTATCTTTCACCAAGATGATACCATTTAATGTCCATGTTGACTGTACGCGGGAATTCTTCACAAGAAGTCTGGCGTGATAAAACACTTCACCGCGTTTCCTGGTAAGCTCCTCATTGATGTATACGCGTTCGAAGATCTTGGAATTTTTCAATTCTGAACGCCTAGTAAGTACCATCTGCCTCGCGCGGTATGATGTAAATTTAATAATGATGTCCCTTGGACGATAGTTGCTTATTTGATCCAACGACATGATCATTGGAAGATGACGTAGATGGCCTCCCGAGCCGGTGCATATTGTCAATGTCACGCAGATCGATACCCGCCTTAATCTCAGTCGATAAGCGCTTGAGAATGACGTCCATGGATTCACCCTCCGTTTCCTTGATACCAGACAGGCGTAAACAATTACGCCTGCTGTACTGACATGAGACGTCTTCTTGCTTCTCAAGTAGCTCGACACGCCGTTCCAGTTTGCTGACACGGTCTTGCAGAGCAGCATTCTCTGTTTGGAGTGTTGTTAGTTTACTGTGGATACTCTCCAGTACGTTTGTAACGATAGTTGAGACCATGTCACCAAGCTGGGTCTCAAAGGTGGATCGCAGCACGTCTGCAATCTTTTGCAAAGATGTATCGTTCAGATTGATTGCTACTGGTTCAGACATAGTAGAGTCAGTAGATAATGTCCTAGTCTTCTTTGTATCAAATGAATCTAGTGGTGATGTAGCTACACGTTTTTTATCTAAGTTGGATGGAGTGTTACTCATTCTAGTTAATAACTTATGTGACACCCTGTAGTTGCGAAGTATTTCAGCGTGAGCGGTGGGCGTGAAAGTACTTTTCTCGTGCTGTACAGGGGTTATATTAGAATTGCAGGCATAGAATGGGACACTCATACCATTTTTCCTAATAAAAATGTCATACTTTGCCGATCACTGACTATATGTATTAAGCCGAAAACGATCCAATATGTAACATATTGTACTGTGTGAGGCGCGTAACGCCGAATACTGATCCAATATGTAACATATTGTACTGTGTGAGGCGCGTACCGCCGCATACTGATCCAATATGTAACATATTGTACTGTGTGAGGCGCGTAACGCCGAATACTGATCCAATATGTAACATATTGTACTGTGTGAGGCGCGTAACGCCGAATACTGATCCAATATGTAACATATTGTACTGTGTGAGGCGCGTAACGCCGAATACCGATCCAATATGTAACATATTGTACTGTGTGAGGCGCGTAACGCCGAATACCGATCCAATATGTGACATATTGTACTGTGTGAGGCGCGTAACGCCGAATACCGATCCAATATGTAACATATTGTACTGTGTGAGGCGCGTAACGCCGAATACTGATCCAATATTTTACACATTGGATCCGCTTGAGGCTTATATCTTACTTAAAGCACACACTTATATAACAAGATCATACAAATTCAAATTGTTAATTTCGTACATTTACGCGTACTATTTAATATAATACTTTTGACACCAATCCAATATTAATAATAATGGACTGCAAGTACAAAGGTATGACGTCACGACAGTGTTTTAGGCTACAAGAAATGTTTTAAATGCTTAAATATAGATACAATAATAAATGTTTGTCTAATTAGTTCTGAACTAATACTACCCATTTACCTTTAAATGTTCGACTCTGGTCAGAGGATCGTTCTCAAATATTTCTTGGGATATAATAGTTATATCGGTGTCATGGACGCTTCGCACGAAATCATCTGTTACCTGTTGGGCGAATATAATACGGGTGTTGAAATTATCTGTTACCTGTCGGGCGAATATAATACGGGTGTTGAAATTATCTGTTACCTGTTGGGCGAATATAATACTGGTGTTGAAATTATCTGTTACCTGTTGGACGAATATAATACTGGTGTTGAAATTATCTGTTACCTGTCGGGCGAATATAATACGGGTGTTGAAATTATCTGTTACCTGTTGGGCGAATATAATACGGGTGTTGAAATTATCTGTTACCTGTCGGGCGAATATAATACGGGTGTTGAAATTATCTGTTACCTGTTGGGCGAATATAATACGGGTGTTGAAATTATCTGTTACCTGTTGGGCGAATATAATACTGGTGTTGAAATCATCTGTTACCTGTTGGGCGAATATAATACTGGTGTTGAAATTATCTGTTACCTGTTGGACGAATATAATACGGGTGTTGAAATTATCTGTTACCTGTTGGGCGAATATAATACTGGTGTTGAAATTATCTGTTACCTGTTGGGCGAATATAATACTGGTGTTGAAATTATCTGTTACCTGTCGGGCGAATATAATACTGGTGTTGAAAGTATCTGTTACCTGCTGCCGATTTAGCATTGCATCGTTCAAACTTACTTCTTTGTGGAGAGACAATTGCTATTGTTGAAAGCACGACCAATTTCCTAACGGTGTACTGTATACACTACATGCATATAAAGTAATACAACACAGGCGGATCTGTAGTCCAGTGTAAACCCTAATAAAATTAACAGTCTTTCAGATGGGACGTTAGCCCGAGGTCTCGTGTCGGTGCTTTACACCGTGCACGTAAAAGAACAAGAGGAGACTCTGGAATGGGTCTCTGTCTGTATCATTGCACTAGCCTCCAAAAATCTAAAATGACTAATCTCTTCAGGAGGCGTCGCTCATATGGGCAACCGAAAGCGACGATCAATAAACGTAAAACACACACGCAATACAACATTATTTAATGGACTAAAACATCGATTCTTTTCGCAAATGGTGTGACGTGTTTCTGATGACGTAACCTATTTCGCGAAAAGAGAACGAATGCTGTGACGGATTTCTGATGACGTATACAAGTTCGCGATATACGTCGACAGTAGCCGTAATATGATGTTTACCGAGGGCATGTACAGATACAAGCACAGGCACTATGGTCATATAATAAGTAATATTATAAGTAATATTATATATAATATTTTGTGTGTGTCTGGTGCCTGTGGATACAAGTAATGGGGAGCAATCGCGGAAATGAAGCCCACTGCGGTATATGGATCCAGACGAAATAATTAAACTTATAGATATATGAATATCCATAACCGGTATCATTAACCCTTTCAACCCCAAGTAACTGACATGGACTGGTCCATGATATTTTTAGACCAATAAATTAATAACAAAATTACATTTGGATCAGTTCATTTATCAAAATGGGTAATTTTATCTAAAAATAGTAATAATTATTACTGGCAAAAAAGTGCAGATCCTGATGAGACGGCTCGTTACGAGCCGGCTCATCTGGATCTACACTTTTCATAAGCCTATTTAGAGGCCTGTGGGGTTGAAAGGGTTAAGCTAAGCGTAGAGCTTACCGCTGAGAAGAATTCCAGTGCTTGGTTGATTGTCGCCACTTTCTTCCAATTAAATGTTCTCATGAGGGCCACACGTGCTGGGTTCAGCTTCTGGTCGGGAAGCGCCAGGCGAAAAAATCGTGGAAATCGTTTCCGGTCGGAGAGGATGGGTGACGAGGAGGCATACGAGACCTATAATAGAATACATTATTACTCAAACTAAGGATCTACGCTTTCACAGCCTCTATGCTCATCTCAACCGCTCTGTGTTAACCATTTTCTTTTTAATAACGTCAAATATTTACACACTCATATTAGTAATAGTGTATCGTAAACATTAGAAATTGTTTAGCACGTATCGTGATTAAGATTCACGTATTTTCAGTGTGAAATATATTATGCTCCGGCCAATAATATAACAACCAATTGATAAGGAGAAGAACTAAGTTTTCTTTCGTTCTAATCACTTTCAGTCTATTGCTGTTCATTTATATGTAAAATGTTAATTCTATTATGTACATGTAAAATACTGAACTAAATAATGTTTAAACTTACTGTTCTATACCAACCGTAACCAAGTCTCAACATTGGTTTAAACAGTATTTATTCCAATAAATTTACATGTATAACACAAACAATGTTACAAATTACATAAATTGTGAATGGTTTGGATTGGAAAACAAGTTTTCAGAAAACTTATATTAATTCCTTTCCAATGGAAATGTACATAATAAATATTTGCAACGTTTTCGGTAGGTATAAAGAATAATACTAAAATCGAGTGTAACTTGAGGCGGATATTCTATATACATTTATGCAAGAAGTACTGTTCTAAGAAGGGACAGTTGGACATGAAAATACTTAATAATCATTCAAACAATGAAACCACACACCGATCAACAGGTCAGCCAGCGCCTCCCTGGAGGCCTTACGGTGCCTCGAAACGCTTTGTGGATGATATGTAGCTATGGACACTCAGAAACATACATGTATTTTGTTCTAGTGATAGGTGTTCATCCCCATATAGTAAATTATTGATAGTTGGAGCACATGGTAGATTTGAAAGATGTTGTTGTCTGTGTGTATTAAACCTGGGGCAATGAAAAATGTAATGTGAAACAGTCTCAACGGAGTTGCACAAGCATAATGGTGAATTGACAATATTTTTTCTATATAAATCGTGACTTAGCGAGCTACATCCTAATCGAAGACGCTTATACATGTAGAATTTGGTTCCTTCGTGAACCGACATTGTATATAGGAGGAGTTGTAGAAGAAGGTTGTATTTTGCGTTTGAATGAGTACAAAGTGCTAGAGTTGCGGACGTCGAGAGGAAGACGGTTCCAATCGCGGATTGTAGCCGGAAGTAATGAATTACTATACAACTGTGTTCTGTCTGGTAGGTAAGGTTGGTATGTTGGCCGAGTTTCGTAAATGATATCGCTCATGGTTCGTAATGGGAATTAAGCCCGAAAGATAGGTAGGAGTAAGTGTGTTCGTCATTTTGTAAAACAATAATAACCTATGACTCTTTCTTCTCGAAGCCATAGACTTCCAGCGAAGTCTCAACATTATATACATAGCAAATAAATAAATGTCTTATCTCTTTAAGAATAACAAAATTAGTCTCCCTTATTTTCATATTGGCTGTCCGATTAGCGCAGTGGTTAGCGCGCTCGCTTCTCACCAATGCAACCCGGGTTCGACCCTCGGACCGGGAAGTATGTGAGATGGTATGGTGGTCGCCAGATCGGATAGTTGGCTTTTCTCCGGGTACTCCGGTTTCCTCCCACACGAATGACAACACATACGCTTTCATCCGCGCAATTGTTGTAAAATAAATCAATTCATATTGTCACACAAGAACGGTACATTGTTCGATACCTGAGTAAGGTTCCAATGGTGTGATACTTGAGCCGTGGCTTCTGAAGCAACAGAGCACCCGGCTCCTAGCAGCATAACGTACGGAGCATCACCATTGGCATGGAGACGTTCGTTCATTCCGTAAACAGCAGTACCCGGATCACACTGCAATGTAAATAAGATTAAATATCAACTTTATTAAAGTCGGAAATATGTGCAACCAGGTGCATGTGCAATAGAGAATGTAGTCATGTCATTTATAGCAAAATAATGATAATAGTGAGTAGATCAATTACGGGCAACTATCATGAATCAGGGCTCGACAAATCCACTCGTCCGCTCGTAATTACGAGTGACTTTTCGATCTGGACGAGTAGAAATTCCAAGTCGCTTGCCCAGTCGGACGAGTGAAAATGTCAGCTAAATATCCAATATAAATCGAAGGAACAAAATAAAATAATATCCGTTTTACTTTCTTCGGACGTGATAATGGGAATCACCGAGGATATTTTAATGTGTTTATGCTGCAACATAATTGCATTTATTAATAAATTAAAGTTCAATTCTGACGATTTTTAATTTTCCTAAAATACATGGGACGAGTGATAGTCCAATCTGGACGAGTGGAACAGTGGCATCACTCGCCCAGTAGGACGAGTAAGAAATTAAAAATGTGTCGAGGCCTGATGATAATTATATAATAACTACAACTACTACATAATAATAATAATGGCTGTCCGATTAGCGCAGTGGTTAGCGCGCTCGCTTCTCGATCCTCGGACCGGGAAGTATGTAAGATGGTACTGTGGTCGCCAGATCGGACGGGTGCGTTTTCTCCGGGTACTCCGGTTTCCTCCCTCACGAATGACCCGCGCCAACGAGAGTGATTAATAGTTACGCGCCTCACAGGCCAATATTTTACATATTGGATCGTTTTCTATCCGATGTATACATTCAACCCGTATATTATTCATCCGTAAATTTGCAATGCGGACGACTGTGAACAGGACGACTGTGAACATTGAATTGCTTTGTTAATAATATTATTTATGGGCTGTTATTTGTAGGTATACCAAGTTGTTTAAGCATCACCATTGTAGCTGAAAATAACAAATATGAACACCGTCTCCGTGGCCTAAAGTTAATGCGTCCGCATATGGAGCTGAGAGTAGAAGGTTCGAACCTCGTCAGGGGTTCGTTCTGATATTGCCGCTTGGTGAGCCGCCAGCTAGATAATAATAAATAATGGTTACCGATTGCCTACCAGTCTGGCGCCTGGCCTACAAGCATATGATTGAGGAAGTCGTGATAGCACAGTGATAGCGCGTTCGCTTCAGGAGTTTGTGCCCCGCTTGAGCCGTTACGAGTGTACCATTAGACAAGGCATTTAAATTCCACGTTGCCTCTTCTCTCTCCCTCGTAGCGATGGATTCCATCAGGAATGAGGTCTCGAGAGTGATCAATATAAGTTGTATGAACTTGTTTCGCAATCGAGCTAAAATAATTTGCATAAATTAAGCATATGAGTCCGGAAGTACTGATGTGACACTATAATAAACAAACACTTTACTTTACTTTTTTCATGACCAATGGGAATGTATGTGATAAGAAGTTCTGCTATGAATTCCTATTATAGGTATTACAATTATCCAATTGTTTTCAGGGAACTAGTTCCAAGCTTTCACTGGTGTACGCATAGAAATACAGGCTTGAGCTGGAATCCAGAAATGGCCAGGTCAATCTATTTATTCTGCAACACTATTTGGTTCCCTTATTATTCGCGGATGTTCCAGCAGGGATGTGGTATTTACTATTATGTTGGATAGGGTTTCATATTATTGTCAACATGTTTGCATTTAATTACTAAATTATTCACTTTATAATTGAAATACAATCACTCAATACACTATCCGAGTGTGTATTATGCAAAGTGAGTTTTCAATACAGTCAAACCTGTGTTAGTGGTCACCTCCATTAAGCAGCCAACCTGTATTAAGCAGCCAGTTTCCAGATTCCAAATCGGTTGTTTTATTATATATTTGACCTCTATTAAGCAGCCACCTGTGCTAAGCAGCCACTTTCTCTGACTCCCTAGGCTGGCTGCTTAAGACAGGTTTGACTGTAGTCCTTAATTACATAGTTATATGTAATAGTTTTTATTGTTATAACTGTATGAGGAAGTGATTGTACAAACTATCTGATGGTAGGTATATACCGTCAATAGTTTATTTAAGTGGTCACGCAGGAATACCACAGTCATAACAGGCAGGGAAGAAACACATTTTGTTTGTGTTTGTGGTTTCAAATCACACCAGCAGCTTACGTCATATGGCGACTCCTCATTACTATTGGGTGCCCATTCAAGCATTAATATAGATAATACTAATAAAGATAATAACACCAATAATAAAATAATAATACTTTATTTCACTAGAGAACTCAACAAAAAGTATTAAATCTACCACATGACCCTCAACATATATACAAATCAAATGCAATCAAACCATAGGACTAAGTGAAAACTGCACATTGAAATTATATAGTAATAATAAAGCTGAAAAATAGAGAAAACTATATACGTTATGTTATGGAATATGATTATTTATTTACTCGCCCAAATGCATTATACGGTGGCGAGTATGTTTTAAACATATTGGATTAATGTTTTATGGAATTGTCTAGTATAGTAGAAAAGGGGAATGAGACAATTAATGACAATACATCTATATAACAATGTACAGGTATGACTTATTCGGGTATCTTGAATAGAAGTACCGACTTTCAGCAACTTATCCGGATTGCCTCCCGCACCCCCAGTGAGATTGCCTCCCCGCACCCCCAGTGAGATTGCCTCCTCACGTGTACAGTGGGATTGCCTCCCCGCACCCCCAGTGAGATTGCCTCTCCGCACCCCCAGTGAGATTGCCTCCTCACGTGTACAGTGGGATTGCCTCCCCGCACTCCCAATGGGATTGCCTCCCCGCACCCCCAGTGAGAGATTTCCTCCCACCCCCCCAGTGAGATTGCTCCTTACACCCGTGGAATTGCCTCCCGCACCCAGCAAGAGATTTCCTCCCCCACACCCCAGTGGGTCCCCAACACCCCCAGTGGAAGCCTCCTAACCCCCCAGTGGGAATGCCTCCTAACACCCCCAGTGGGAATGCCTCCTAACACCCCCAGTGGGAATGCCTCCTAACACCCCCAGTGGGAATGCCTCCTAACACCCCCAGTGGGAATGCCTCCTAACACCCCCAGTGGGAATGCCTCCTAACATCCCAAGTGAGATTGCCTTCCCAAACCCCCAGTGGGATTGCCCAAATGTTTTCTATATAACATAATCTTACCTGAATATGTAAACCTGAATAATTATAAACCTGAATATTTAAACCTGAATATTTAAATCTGTTCTGAGGGGTTATTCTTACCTTACTATCTATCCATGTGTATGTTAAATTGTAGCTCTTCAGAATGTCTCTATTGGCGTTCACATCTTCGACGGCCATCTGCGTGGCCGGAAGACAGGCGCCCCCTCCGCTCCACCCATCACCGGTCATCGGTAGGAGTCCTAATAGTCGTAATTCCCGTGCACAAGTACCACTTATGTGAATAATGCACGAGAAAGCTGCCAGAACGCTCGCGAACAGTGTTATATCGGGTGTGAGTATCCACATTGCTTGTATTCACATCATACTTATGAGGACAGCCAACATAATCTACCTAGTATATAAATACAGTTTTATCTTATCTAGATACGTGTGTTAAACAATTGTGACAATGTTAATATCTAAAACACAGGACATAAATTGCGTAGCATACTGATTTGGCTTTAGATAAAACACAAAACTGAAATAAAATGTACGACCGCCCATTCATGCTTTACCACACAGAGTGAATCACACGTCTATACCTGTATATATATATATATTCATGCTTTACCACACAGTGTGAATCACACGTCTATACCTGTATATATATATATATTCATGCTTTACCACACAGTGTGAATCACACGTCTATACCTATATATATATATATATTCATGCTTTACCACACAATGTGAATCACACGTCTATACCTGTATATATATATATATTCATGCTTTACCACACAATGTGAATCACACGTCTATACATGTATCTATATATATATTCATGCTTTACCACACAATGTGAATCACACGTCTATACCTGTATATATATATATATTCATGCTTTACCACACAATGTGAATCACACGTCTATACATGTATCTATTCATGCTTTACCACACAGTGTGAATCACACGTCCATACATATATATATTCATGCTTTACCACACAATGTGAATCACACGTCTATACATGTATATATATATATATATATATTCATGCTTTACCAAACAGTGTGAATCACACGTCTATACATGTATCTATATATATATTCATGCTTTACCACACAGTGTGAATCACACGTCTATACATGTATCTATATATATATATTCATGCTTTACCACACAGTGTGAATCACACGTCTATACATGTATATATAT